>CM071877.1:185054-785054 GCA_036759885.1 Tetranychus piercei
TAGAAACTGACGGTAGATTAATTGTCGAGTGAATAGAAGCATTAGAGGATAGAGGGTCAAGGACCGCGTCTAGCATATCCAATATCATCGAATCATCTGTAGTGGAATGAGCTGTAGCAGTGATGGTACTTTGTTGAGCTGGCTCGATGTTCAGTTCTTGCTGCATACTCCATACTTGATCCAAAATTTCGGACTGCATTGGGTCCTGTGAATCTTGGACAGCAGGTAATAGGCTTGATGAAGCCAGGATGGATGAGCTACTGATAGATGAGCTAGTTGTTGAAGATATGGAGTCTATAAATGCCACGTGAGGCTGTACGTTTGGAGACTGAGGTGAAACTTGTGGTAATGTTTGTTGTAATTGTGGCTGTTGTGACTGAGATAATCCTGTCAAATTATTTTTGATTTGTCCACTCACATTTGGTTGACCACCTGAATTTGGTAATTGCTGATGATGAAGGCCAGGTTGAACATTGGATAGCTGTTGAATTGGTTGTGCTGTCGCTCGGTTATCCCTATAAAATAGCATAACATATAAAAAATAACAATTTAGTTCAAAATAAAATTTGTGATAAAAAAGTGAAGTTTTAAACAAAATCAAACTGAGAAGAATCTCAAGTGAATACAGTATAGATTTACCTATCCCACCATAATAAAGAATCACCAAGAGTGCGAGGGAGGAAATGTATAGATAAATCAGAAAAAGAGAAAAAGAGAAAAAGACAGATAAGGGGAGAGAGAGAAAGAAAGAGTAGAAAATAAGGAGAAACTAAAATGAGAGTTAAAATATGAAGGAGCAAGTAAAAAGTCAAGAGAAAAGAAAGAAACTAACGTTTCAAACTAAAAGAAACAAGTGACAAGAAAGCGATGGAATACGTTTGCCGTGAATAGGGAAGGATAGAAAGGAAGTAAGAAATAAAGAGACAGAATAAAAGAAAGAGAACGCGAGAGAGAGAGAAATAAGTGAGTGTAGAGAGATAAAAAATAAATTGGTGGAAAAAGAGAGACACACAGACAGCAAACAGAAAGAGAAGAAAAGTAGCTAGAGAGAAAACGAAAACAGATAAAGGGAGCAAATTTCGGGAGAATAGCAAGGTAAATGAAAAAGAATGGATGTGTGAGAAGGCGGAGGATAAAAATATTATGAGAAGGAAAACCAGTCTGCAGGGGGAGAAGCTTGAAAGAGATGAAGAAAATAAAGAGAGAGAGAGAGAGAGAGAGAGAGAGAGAGAGAGAGAGAGAGAGAGAGAGAGAGAGAGAGAGAGAGAGAGAGAGAGAGAGAGAGAGAGAGAGAGAGAGAGAGAGAGAGAGAGAGAGAGAGAGAGAGAATATGGGGAGATTAATGAAGGGGGCATTTAAAGAGAAATGGAGAGAGGAGAGTTTAAGTTAGAAAGATCAAGTAAGGAAAATTATTAAACTAGGAAGAGAAACATGAACCAATGAATAAGACACTGAACTGAAACTATCTGTACAGTGTTTACAATTTAACTTGAGATAGCTCAGGGTTAAAAGTTAAATTTGAGAAATTTATAAAACAAAACAACGTATTATGAAAGTCATAAGGAAAAATTTTTAAAATTTAAATGGCCAGGTTTTTTAAGAAAAGAAAATCTTGAGCGGGATAAAATGGCAGTTCGATGTAATTCTCTCTCTCCCTTTCACTCTCTCACCGATTTGCTTTTTCTTCTCTATTTCTTTTCTTTTCTTTTTGTACTCACACACATACACTTTTACTCTCTACCACTCCTTACAAGTAGTCTTCATCTCTTTCTGATTTTGTTATTTTCCCGTGTCTCCATTCAAAATCTAATGTCTAAAGTCTTCTAAAGTAAAGTTAAAGGAGCACGGGAAAAATGCACACAATAATAGAAAACTGTAATAAGGAACAAGAAACAGAGTAAAAAATAGAGAAGATAAAGAAAATTTTATGTCAATTATTAAACTTCTTTGGGGATACTTACGGGAAAACTGGATACCTTGCTGGCGTTTGTACAATTTGAACTTGAGTCTGACTATGGAGGGGCCTAAAGTTTTGAAGTTGTCCGCTATTTGAAATAACAAATGCCTGTTGGTTGGTCTGAGGTAAGTGTGATTGCTGCGGAGGCTGATGAAGTTGTGGTAGTAGCTGAGACTGTTGTTGCTGTTGTAGCTGCTGTTGCTGCTGTTGATGTTGAGGTGTTGGTTGAAGAGAAAGCGATGGAGGAGCCGATTGGCGTGGTTTAATAGTCATATGTGATGAGCTCGAAATTGACGCATTAGCGATAGATACAATTCCTTGAGATCCTCCTGCAGTAACATGAGATGATACAACAGTAGGGGAAGATACAGACGAAGCTAAACTAGTTATTCCAATCATTTGGTTTGCTGGAGTATGGATTAGCTTTTTCTCCAAGTTCTTGGGAAGTCTTTCTTGGGGCACTTGAGACACAATTGAAGTTGGAATAGATATTGGAGGGGTTGGTAAGGTTTTCGGCGTTTGCGCCAACATTGAGGTCAACATTGGATTTTGTATAGCCAATTGAGCTGGTTGCCCACTACCATGTCCTGAACTGGCTAGTCCACTGGTGCTGCCACAGGTAGCTCCTGTTGTTGTGACTGATGTTGATATTGTGGTAGATGTTGTACTTCCAATAGATGTACCAATACCAATACCTGACAAACTGCTTGAGGCACTGCTAACGTTTCCAATACTCTGACTTGAACTAGCTAGAGATCCTCCTCCAGCTAAGCCAGTTAGCGGTGATTTACCAGTTTGATTATATTGAGGTCCTGGTGATAACCCTCCGAGTGAAGGTCTTTTACTGCTAACACCAGATGAATAATTACCTCCAGGAGTCGAAGGTTGAGAACCAGAGATTGTCTCACTTTCCAATTGATGTTCATCAACTGATTTTCTTTTAACTGAACCAGGTCCCCCGGAAAAACGAGAAGAGGGAAACACTGAGCCCGATGAAGGGGGCATTAAGACATCAGAAAGACTTGTGGGCAGCCCAGTGCTTACATTGGGTGAAGAGGATTGACCATCTTCTTTCCATTGATTTATCAACTCTTGATTGCGTCGATATAACTTACTCGAATCATCTTCATTCAATAATTGACGAAGCATATTGTTGTTGTTGCCAACATTGTCATTGCTGCTTTGTCCAAGGTTACTATTAGTCAACTTGAAAGAAACATTCGAAGATAATGGTGTACTTTGAGAGCCACCGAAAGGTGTATTCGATTGATTAGTTGTTGAAGTAGTTTCAACGGACAATGAACCAGATAACAAATTTGAGCTAGAGTTACCGCCATATGTTAACGTATTTGACTTATTGTTTGCAGATGACCCACTAACATCTTCGTCTTCTGTATTTAACAATTCGAGCAATAGTTCGTGATTCCCTGGATTAGATTGATTAATTTCTGAATTACTGGGAGAGTCGGCTTCTATACCTTGCGTCAAGAGATTCCTTAATTTTTGAGTACTAGCAGGACCGGAAGGACTTTGGATGGCTTGAGGAGTTACAGCAGTTTGTTCAGGACTAGGTATTTGTAATTGTTGAATTGGAACAGATCCAGGAGCTGGTGAAGGTTGACGAGATGACGACGGCGAAGGAGGTTGTCGTGGCTGCTGACCAGAACCAGAGCCGGAACCTAAACCAATACCTAATGCTCCTTGCCCTGAGCCATGTGATGGCTGAGAAGAAGAGTTTCCAGATGATTGCTGAGACTGCGATGACTGCCCTGAATGTGATTGGGACTGGGACTGTGATTGTTGCTGTTGTTGCTGTTGTTGCTGTTGTTGCTGTTGTTGCTGAGACTGTTGTTGTGATTGATGTTGTTGTTGAGACTGTGAGTTAGAAGAATTGCTTTGATTCATGTTCTGGTCACTTGATCCTTGAGAAAGCATTTCATTATTAGCACTGGAATATGTGCTGCCCATTCTCAGTCCTGAAGTGGTTGAGCTAGGAGTTATCCTAGGAATTGGACTGTTATTTTGTTTTCCGGGATTATAATTGGAACTGGATGAAGAGACAGAGGGTGCAAAACTTGTATGTGACATAAGAGATGAAACGTTAACATATGCTTGTGAGTTTTGCGATGAAGACTTCAAGTCACTTGAGTTTTTGTCGGTTTCATTATTAATATCATCGGAGCTGGATCCTTCAGCATTCTCAGAATTAGTATCGAAATCAAGCAACCCTGATGGAAACATCTTTGAAAGACCTAAACAATCATTTAAAGAGTAATCTGCTGAACCAGAATTACTAGAAGGACTAACAGGACCGAAAGATTGAAAAGGTGAGGGCACAAGAGACTTGACAGTATTTGAACAATCTCTATTATATGATGAGACCGGAGACCCGACAAAATTTGAATTATCTGGTGCTGAGCTAGACGTGCCTGTTAATGTATTGACATGTTGTAACTGCTTCTGTTGTTGCTGTAATTGTTGGCTTGAAACATTAGCTGCTTTGAAAAAATAAGAAAATTAAAAAATTATTAAAACTGAGAACAATATTTCAATAAAAATGAAGGTAAAAAGTAATGCAAGATCATAAAATATCAACCAATTTAAAAACATTAAAAGCTTAATTTTTTCCAGATTACCAATAAATTCAAAATAAAACACTCAATTACTAATTCTAGGTCAGGTTGATAAACTAAGCAAGTCAAAATCTTGACATTCACTCATCAACAATGACTATCACATGTTTGTTGTTTGATTTAAATTAAAGGGACGCTTTAGGACGCTAATATTTACAGTCGTTCCCTCTATTATTGTCATTTAAGTAAACTGGAGCCAATAGAGGGCTCTTAAATAGGACAATTTGCCAGACTTAATTTTGATTGAAGGACTGCCTTTCTTTTTCAATAGGAAATGAAAACCAGCGAGGCAAGTGTATCTAGGAGGCGATTTAAAGGTCCACTCGAACTGCACAAATTTTAAATGAAAAGGGAAACCTAAAAAATGGTCAGATTCTTTTTCACAGAGAAAAAATTTTGCCAAGTGAATTTTTTTCTAACTGAAGAAAAAAGTAGAACAGAATAGTCAAAAAAATTCATATGGGAATAAATACTTAGGCATAAGTTTCGTAAAAGTGCAAATGACAAGACTACTTAATATTAGACCAATGGCACACATAAAGATTTATGATTGACTCTAAATATCTTTCCTACTTTTTGCTTTCCCTCTAATTTCACGTGGATTATGTATAATTAAAACATAGCAGAGTCTGGGTAAAACTAAATCACTGAGCATTATAGTGATTATGTTCATGATAACAATTGTGTTCAATTTAACATTTTTTCTCTACCATGATCTTCCTTTACCTTTCATGTATATTTTCATATCTTTTTTCTCTCCCTCAGTAGAATAGATAAAACAAATCAAGGTAATAATTTAAATAAGATGACGTACCAGTTTCATCTGGATTCGTTATAATTGAATGAAGCGAAGAAATAAAAGCATTTCGTTTGCCATCAGCCTCCCAAAGCCTTGACTGCGTCTGTACGAGTAAATATTTATCTGAGGCCACACGAAATTTATAACAAGGACTCAATTCCCTGTTTCCCTTTAGAGTTGCTCTCAGGTGATCGTTGATAACATCAAATGGATCACCCAGTTCGAGAATACATTTATCAATCAACGTTTTGTTTAGGTATTGAGAGTATGTTGCACTAACACCACTAGTGTCGATGGTTAAAATTTTACCCTCGAGATCCAATTTGGTAGAAAATTGTTCGACATTATTTGTCAAAGGTGAATCATCAATCTGTGGAATTCGACGAGCCATACAGAAGAGCACAAAGTCATTTCCATTTGAGGAAGAACTTGATCGATCGTAGTTTGGTGCTGGTAATAAGGTAACAGACAGCTGTAAGTTCTGATAAACAGGTTCATCTACACCAGCATTTCCATCAGATAATTTGTTTAAGGAACAACCAGAAACTATATTGTCTCTATTAATAGCACCAGAATTTTCACCAAATTCATTGTTACTTTTTCTAATTGAGCTATTTGAGGTTAAAGAAGGTATAGTAAATTCATCATTTGAGTTAACGTCATTCTCATTAACATCATTATTATCATCTCCAGATGTCGTAGGGTTAGGGTTTACCAAAAAACGGGCATTAAAAGTGTAACTCTTATTAGCACCAGAACTTGATGTTGATCCACCACCACCGCCAAGTGATTTCAAACCACCTATGAGCATACTAGGAGAGACATCATTTGAGCATGGTGATGATGAAAAACCTCTCGACGATGATGATATATCAGACCCTCCATTGCCTCTGTTAGTCGTATTTAAACTACTTGTACTCGTTCCAGACCATCCAAGTCCATTACCAAGGGCTGACATAGGAAGTAGTTTAGAATTGAATTTAGCGAGATCGCCGACGTGAATTATGTTTCCTATCGGTTTACCCCGAAGCTCATTCTAAAATGAAAATAAAATTTGTAATTATAATTTATTGTGTTTTACATAGATTGATGACGAAAGTTTAATGGAAGCTGAAAGTTAATTATTTTTCTATTCGTAAATTCATATCCACGAGCATTATTTGATTTTACCAAAATATTAGCAAATGATTAGTACAAAAAATACCAGAAGAGACGTCTAAAAGTATTTTTAAGAAATTAAATACGTAAACTTAGTCAATTGTTCTTTAGCTATCATAAAAATAATGTTAAGATTACCTAAACATCATTAAAACTAAAAGGTAAGTGAGCAAAGAATAAGCAGCTTCCTGTTTTTGCCATGAATACACGTTTTCCCTTGATTCTTATAGCCTGCTAACCCTCATCTTTTCACTTGCATTTAATGTCACTTCTACTTCCCCCATATAAATGTATTTAAATTTATCTGATGATGGCCTTCATAACTAAATCTGAGCTTTTTTACTTTCAATAAGAAAGTTTTTTCTCTCAATCACCTAACTCGCGGTAACGTTTTGTTACAATCTCAGTCCTATCGCTACCTACGTTTGAGTTTCTTCTAGTCAATTTATTTTCCGTCCGTATTCCAAATCCTTCCGAGACGATCTCTTGTTTATTGGTATCTCTATCTTTATCTGACCAATTACAGTCTCTATCAATACATTTATAAACACCTCATACCATATTCACTATATTCGCTAATTAAATGAGTTAATTTACATTCAATTACCTCTTTATATCGCAGAAAGGTGTGAACATTATGGGTGATGTATTGAATTATACCATCTTGATCAACGACGAACAGAAAACCATCTATGGCTTCCAATATCCATGGGCTAAACACAGCTGAGGAACATAGAGTAGGCGCTGATGAAGACACTTCGGCGGTCTGAAGATCACCAGAATGGTTTGTAGCTAAACAAAAAGAAAAGAAAACATTAGTATGAGATGAGAATAATTGATAAATAAGCAATAGAAAAATAAAATAAGATGACCTCATTGATGATTCCATGAGGAAATCCATGAGAA
Source organism: Tetranychus piercei (assembly GCA_036759885.1). Lineage (NCBI taxonomy): Eukaryota > Metazoa > Arthropoda > Arachnida > Trombidiformes > Tetranychidae > Tetranychus > Tetranychus piercei. The sequence continues at coordinate 192,508 of CM071877.1, forward strand.
AAGGTATAGATTAACTTACATTTGTGGATTTGGTTAATCTCATTGAAAGTTTGATTTAAAATTTCATTCTTAGTAATCTTCTTCGGCATGTCACGCATCCTAGCAGCAAGGGTACCTGCTAGCTCTACGTAATATGTATGCTCCTCTGCACGTCTCTTGGTATCGTCTTCTTTTTTAACGGTTGGAGCTCTTTTTTTCATTAGAAGAGATCTTCCGTAGACATCTCATCCAATAGAGATTTACTGATAGGTAAACACAATTAATTTAAGAACATAGTTGAACATCCACCATTGGAATTAAATAATAACAAGAGATTCACAAGAAGAAAAAAAACAACACAAACTCAGGCCTTTGTTTTGTTTAATCCGTTTTCATAAAATTGTGCTTGTTTGTTAGAAAATCTGATGAAAAACAAAATACTATCAGTGTTACTATCCTCTCATGTTCTCTCTCCCACTTGTCTCACGCAAAATGGCTGCCAAGGACGCGGGGATGGAAATGGGGAAAATACAGTAAAAGGTAATACAAATATAAAGAGTGATCACTCAGTTTCACTCAACAATCTTTCAAGTTGAAGTTTACAAACGATGATAAAGATGGCGAGACTAGTTTCTTGGTGATAATTTTTCGGACTTTATATCGTTTTTAATTTAATTTAATCAGACCAACAAGTTTTATTATTTTTATGTGTTTTAACTACCATACGGTTACTCAGTGTACAGTTTTACACTGCTTTAAACTCTGACTTTCTTGTGGTTAAAAACTAATTAAGTAGTTAAAGTAGTTAATCTCTTTCTTAAACATCAAATCTTCGATTTTCTAAAATCCAGAAAATCCTCTGAAACTACTTTTTCACCCTTTTACTACATTCAGAATCTAAGGTAAGTTTGTTCAAAATCAAAAATTAAGTATTTTTGCTGTTCAGAAAAGGTTAAAAGCCTTGAAAAATTAAAACTCAAAAAATTCAAATAAAAACCAAAGTTGAATTGAATAAAAACTAATTGGTTTCCCTTAAATTCCCTATTTCTTGATGATTAAATTCACCTGAGTAAAGGATACACATTTATTAAATCATAAATAACTCGGAAGTTATAAATTCGTTTAACTTTTAAGTTTTATGATTATCCTGAAATGGTCACCTTAATCAGGATAATCAAATCTAACTTTGCCCCCTGACCAGAGATTTGACTTTCACAGTTATTGGTTTTTCCTAAATTTCTAACTTCTATCAGTCATTTGACATCAAGCCTCACCAACCCCACTGAGCTTTATTTTAAAATTGTTTCAACTGGAAAATTCAATAATTTTTTCCCATTGGAACGTTTCAGGAACAATTTCCTCATCATTATTTTCATTTTCAATTTTCTAGCGATTTTTTCAACTGAAAACACTTTCTAATAAATTGCAAATAATATCTAATAATTTAACTACATAATTATTGTACGTTGAATAAAATTTCAGCAAAAAAACAACTTTGAATTTGACTTTTAGCGATTCTTCGAAGAAATTACTTTCACTTTCATTTCAAGATCTTATTTTTAGAGATCAAGAGTATAACAGAATGAAACAATTTTCTGTATTATGATAAATTGTCAGATAAATTCAATTTTACGATAAGAGAGGTCACTATCAGTTTGCCTTAGAAGTTACTTTCAGATTTGGTTTGTTATTTAACAGTTGAAATATCCATCTTAATCTAATATTTTGATCTTTTTTAATTTCAAACAATTGCTACTATCTGTTATCTTTTATTGATACAATTTGACAATAGAAACCTTTTTGTTCAATTACAATCTTCAATTCCCATGTTTTCCCAGTCTATGATTGCTCTGTGGATTTGTATTTGCACTAAGACTGTTGCTTGTACAATTTATTAACCGATTCTTGTGAATTAATTAAATATGCATATTGTGTTTAAACATGTTATGATTAAACAATGATGGCCAATTATAAGTTGGATGGTAAAAAATGTTTCCAGTTTTTTTCTCTCTGTGATTACGTGTTACGTGAATTGAAAAACTAAAAGGATTTATGGCCTTTCTTCTCTTGGTTATCAATGGACGTGATTAACAACAACAAGCAAACCCATCATTAACATTCTTCAACAATTAAAGTTTAAACTCATCTATCTAATAAGCATCTTATTTAATGTTAACAGTTTTATCCAGGTTTGTGTAAACTTAAGAAAAATTAAATTCTGTTAAGTTTCAACTGTTTTATTACTTCTAAACAAAAACAAAGCAAGATATAAATTTCCATTGACAGTACTTATTGCTATAGTTTATCCTAAAAGTGCAAATATTCATTTTTTTCATTTCTTTCGCTCCTTGCTATTTAATTATCTACTCTTTGCATTTGATTATCTGACAATCATTACAATCATTTATCAAAGCAATCTTTACGCTTCTTGAGTGCTACCTTTCCAACCATTTGTTGTCCATAAAATATCTTGCAATGTTAGCAAGCCTTTCTTTGCAAGTAGATTGAATGCACAAAATGTCATTCCTTAATTATAACTCCATTATCACCATGTTGATCAAAGCCATCTAGAACTACTGAAACATGGGCAATTCCATGTTGATTGATGGTTCTAGTGTTTGTTTTAATGCGAACTGATTTTTATCAGAACCAATCTTGAACAAAACTCTCAAATTACAATTAAAGAATATCTTTAAAGCTCCAAACTACTTATTATTAAACTATGTGTTAAAACACAGAGAAATTTGAATTTATAATTTTTTGAAGAATATTGTAGCTCCAACTGACCAAAACAGTTGTTGGATTAATGATTGGCTAAGGGACAGATTGAAAGGCTAAACTTAATGGCAACTAAATCAAAGAAGACTGATAAAATGATCAATCAATCAAATGAAAAAAACGATTCTTACCATGCAAAAGTTTGTTGCCTGTAAAAAATAATTCATCCTACTTAAAAACAAAAACTGCAAACGCAAGCTTGCTAATCTTTAAATGGTCATTGTAATAATACCATTTACTTTCACCTTTTCATGCTGATCATCATCATTAATATATCATCCTGATGGTCATAATAATGACTGATTTGACTGTAGTTAAACCATTATAGCTATTTTATAACCTTTTTTGACTCTCATATCAAGTTTAAAAGTGATTTGGGTGAAACAGCAACAAACCAAAACTAGGTGGACCTACGCATTCAAGATGAAAATGGTAAATCATTAATCGAAGAGTAAACGCATGTTCCATCCCATGGAAGCTCAGATGAGGTAATAGTACGAGCCTAAGTGAGTTAAAGGGAGATAAGGATGATGATGATGATGATGAGGATGAAAAATGATAGAAAGAGAGAAAAAGAAAGTATGTGTTCAAGAGAGTGAGAGAGAAAGAGAGAGAAAGAGAGAGAATAAGAGAAAGAGAGATTGAATGATGTCCGAGTTGTAAAGCTGTTTTTTCTTTATTTTTTGTCTGTTTTGGGGAACCTTCGATATCTAAACTCACTTGGTTTTTAGACATTTTTCAACTCAACAATTAGCAATTTAAATCATTTTCCATTGTCCTAACCATCCTAATCAACCTGGTCATCCCATCATAATCATCTTTCATTGTTAATTTTGTCATCATAACCTTAATCTTGAACTGTTACCTTCGTGATTCAATACATATGCATAATACATTTATACTTATGTATGGTTTATGTATATGTGTGTAAATATATCTTGTTGCATTGGAAAATCTGCTCACACCATCAACCTTGTATACCTTATTTGATTAATTAATATAACTTGTGCTCCATCTTCATCTCTTCTCATCTCATCTTTCTTCAGTAAACATCATTTTTTGCCATCTCAAGTAAACCCAGGAACAGAAAAACCATCCTGATTTGATTTCTCTGTGATTATCTACTTGTGCATATGTATATTTGTGTATCAAGTTAACCAGTTTTTCCGTTGCAAAACTTTGTCTCTCTCTCCCTGGCTTTGGATTTGGTCAGAAACACCGTTTTATCCAAGTGAATTAGACAAGTTAAAATAATCCATTAAAAGTAACTTCGAAAGGATACAAGTATAAAATACCGAGAAAACAGTTTGGCAGTGGAAGAAAGGCTAATGTCTCTTGTTTGCAATTCAGCTAATTCTCCCAGTAATTAATAAGTTTGCTATCATTTTATTGATCTTGTCTCCTCAGTACTGATCAGTACAGTTTCCTCATTTTACTGATCTTGTCAGTGTAACTCATTAGTCTCTATTTTCATTCAACCATCATCATCAGTAGCAGCAACAACAACATCAACATCAAGGCAAAAAGTCATCATTGGTTGAATAATAAGACTCAATCAGCCGACTTTTTTGTGTATTTTAACCTAAACCAAACAGGATCCATCTTACATTCTAACGAATTATTTCTCATCGCCAATCTGTTTACTATGTGTGATTCTCGTTTATATTCAATGGTTATTGATTAATTAAGCATCTTTAAAATAATTGGTTATTTCTTATACTTTGTGTTGTTGTGTTTATGTTTTTATGGCCCTTTGCAACATCTTGTCTCTTTTACTGCAAAGCCAGTTTAAGGACAGGTAGTCCGTGAGATGCTAATCTTATTGTTATTACATTTTGTTCCAGTCTGACCTGGAATTATATACTGTCTAATTAAGGTAAAAAATTGTTATATTCACTTAAGATTTATTTGTATTCAATCGTAAATTGATTGTATTAATGTTTATTCCAGATAATAATGGCTTTCGTAGTTGAAAGCATTGGTAGTTTCAGTGAACCTATTGCTGAAGAAATGCTAACACCTTTACAATCTATGGGATGGTCTCATAATGACAGTTCATTCAATTGTCAGGATATGTTTTGTAATTTATTTGATGAAATTGGACCACCTCTTGATTGGCTTCCACCACCACCACCATTACCACCTCATCTTCTTCAACTATTAAATGAAAATCATTCTCTAGTTGATGATAGAACAAATGATTGTAACTTCTGTAATATCTTCAGTAACCCGATAGACTCGGAGCTTGTTGTTCCTAAACCAGAATTTAAAACCAACGATTCTTGGCTTTCTTTATTGCTTGGCTCAATTTTAGGATCAACAATTTTATGCATTATTTTGCTCTTCATACTTTTTAAATTCAAGTAAGTTCTAAAAACTAAAGTATTACATATTGTAATATGTGTCTTCACTCAGTTACTTATTGAATTTCTTTTCTTTTGCAGATGGAAGTTATTGCCTTCTCCAGGTAAATTTCCATTCATACTTTAATGACAACTGAGACAAAAGAAAAAAAACATAAAAGATTAAAAAGTTATCTATTGACAGTATTTTCACCGATTCATTCTTTTCACTTTAAATGCATATTATGTAACTTGTATTATATATTCGTTTTGCAACCAGACCCTCTTATTATGAAAAAAGCTTTCATATTATTATGCATATTATTATGACCATCATAAATTTCATACAATTTTCTGTTTTCTCGATTCAGTTTGTGGATTAGACTCTTGCCCCATTTTTCCGGAAAGCATGGACAGAGGACTAAAGGAAGCTCCACCAGCATGTGCAGCATCAGATAATTGTATTTCACCTGTTGTAAATGAAAAATCGCCACAAAGTGTTATAACTAGTTGTCCAACCAAAACTTCAATTCCAAGTCAATATTGGATACGAAATGGTGAAAATCCAGAATCTCGAGGTGGGAGAGTGGATTCAAGAGGAGCTGACATGGAAGAGTATACTAGTACATCTAGTCCATTCTATGCTGAACTTGACGCAGCTGGAGTCACGATCAACCACTCTCAGATGCCAAGTTCACTTTTATCGAATGGTCCATTGCCATATGCGGTTCATACTTACTCAGAAGTTACTGATGTAATGAGAATGGCAGCTCTTGGCTCATCAACTGCTCTACTTCCTGATGCATCGTATGACAGTGTGGCATATTTACACTCATCAAATAGTGATCATTATAAAGGTAGATCATCAAGAAGACAGCGATATGGACTAGGAAACCTTGGAAGTGCAGCTCCATTACTGTCTTCTCATCAACAAATGATTGTTGGCTCTCAAATGAACTTCGCAACTAGCGGTCGATCTCATAAAAATTCTAGTCCAGTTTATTCGCATCATACATCTAGAATCAATTCTAGAAACCACCAACGACAATTGCAGCCACAGCAACAGCAAATGCAATCAGAAATTGACGCACGTTTTATGAGCGCTCGACGCCCTGAAGCTGTTTATGCTGATTTCCCTCTCAATTCATCATCATTATCAACTTTTCGAGTCCCATACACCAATAGTTTCAGTCAAACCCCTAAACGACCTCTACCCACTGTACCAGGAGTTCGACTTTGAATGAACTCATCGCATCGGTTGATCAACTAAAATCTATTTTCTACAAAATACTACCTATTACATTTTCTTCCCGTAAACTTACAAAATCTAACTCAACAATAATTTATTAATTTTTCTTTTTTATTTATGATTCCCACAAAATACCGGTACATTCACTTTTGCTGTTGACAATGTTAAAATCTAAATTTTTTAAAAACTTAAGCATATTATATATTGTTTGTCCATATATTCGTGATACCAGAATTATTTGAACCAAAAGTACATTATGATGATGTTTATGAATTTGTTAATCAAACAGATGATGATCCTATTCCTCCAATGAAAGTTTTACTTCTTGAAAATGTACCCAATTTAGGTGTTGCTGGTGAAATATTAGAAGTTCCTGGTGAAATTGCTAGATACAAATTGATTCCCAGTCAACAAGCAACTTATGCTTCAGATTTAAATATTAAACTTTATAGTGATCTTATACAGAAATGTTTAAATAATCCTGATGCTCCTTCATCACGTTTATCAATTGTTACAACTGAAAAACTTAAATCCCAATTTATTCTGGTAACTATGAGTTCTGATACATCTTGGACAATTGAACCATGGCATATTCGTGTTGCTTGTAGAAGAATTGGTTTGGTTGTTCCTGAATATGCAATTAAATTACCTGATAAACCAATATGTGGACCAAATTTAGATTATGAAATGAAAGATTTTGTTATTCAAATTACTGTTAACAAGAATCCAAGGGAAACTGTTAATGTTCGATGTGTTGTTCATCATGTTAAAGAAAAACTATTGAATGAATGGCCCAGACGAGCACAAATATCCTGTTATTATCCTGTAATATTTACAAGTTGATTCACAGAAATTTACAAGTTGATTCACAGAAATTCACTTAAGATGTACAAATTACAACTCGGATTAACTTCGCTCAAAATGATTGGCCTTATACTGATCTAATTCAATCTTTTGAATAGATTGTGAGATTGGTACAATATTACTCATTTGATACCTTTGAAGTTCGCGACTTTGTAAATTGGCCATGTAGTCACATCGAATTGAATGTCTATTATATAATTTATTTCAATTAAATTTCTATGATGAAGCACATGAACTTTAAATTTGAATCAAAAATCATTGTAGAGACATTTTGCAGCTCTCAAAGCCATCTTAAAATTATTTATATTTTACTTGAAATAATAAATTAATGAACTTGTAAATTTATTGATAATATTGAAGCTCGAATCGTTTTGAGTCGATAAGTTCAGAATACTAATCCGTTATCAGTGAACAATTCACATCTGAATTCACAGTATTGATGCATAGATCGTAATAAATAGTTGATTCATTTCGTTTCACAGAACCTATTTTCTTCAGAGTCTATATGCTTTTAGCATATCGGCCTTGGTTCGATTTTGATAATTGAAAAGACGAAAGAATCAAAAACACACATTCTTCGACTTGAGTACTTTAGTACTCACCCTTATACCAACGTCTAATCTACATTGAAAAGCATTTAGGACCTTTGGTTATATAATATCAGAATCAACCTGGTTTGAAATGAATCCAATGGTCAAACAATAGTTCATAATTTCATGTCTAAACGTATAATTAATAGAAACACTTCCAGACTGAAGTACATACGGCCCAAGAGACCATTCGAAAAACTATTACTATTTGACTCGAAGATACATTTAATCATAAGCCATTCTGATTACAGACATGATTATCGCTTATTATTCAAAGATTGGAAATACAATATTTTATGTTCATTTAGGATTCCAGGCGGATAGTCATGGTTCATTTGCAAGATAAATCATCCAAGAGTTGTAAATATCATCAAAGCAATGAACAAAAAACAAGCTGCTATCAAAGAAAATAATCCAAGAAACGGTCAATCTTGAATACCAGAACTTCATCCTTCCTTTACTTCAACAATTCTATTCTAATTCTACTAACTATCCTCAACTATTTTAAGATAAAATACACACTCATTTGTGGTTTGCTCCGAAGCTAACATGGCGATACCACTTTAGCTTTATTGTAAAACAAGAAAAAAATGTTGCAAAAAATAAAAGAATTTAAGTAGCAATTTTTTAAATATTAGAGGATAAGTCAACAGTTTGAAAGTAGATATTATTTTATCTGAAATTTAAACTTATGTTGCACCGGAAAAAACCAGAATCCAATAAAATGTAAATGTAATTACAAACTGAACGAAAGACGGCATCATATATGGATAACCTCTGGTTTGACGACTTTCGAGTTAATGCTTAGTTTTCCTGTTACTTCCAGTTTCTTTGACAATACATTCTTATTTCATTTTGAATCCTAGCAATTATAAATCGAGCTAAACCTTTTTAATTGACTATTTTTAACTATTTTGTCAATTATAAATTTATTTTATCACATTATCAACGTTTGTAATGTAAAACAACCTTTTACTACTTCGTTTATTCGTGAGTTTTATTACTTAAACTATGTGTTAAAACACAGAGAAATTTGAATTTATAATTTTTTGAAGAATATTGTAGCTCCAACTGACCAAAACAGTTGTTGGATTAATGATTGGCTAAGGGACAGATTGAAAGGCTAAACTTAATGGCAACTAAATCAAAGAAGACTGATAAAATGATCAATCAATCAAATGAAAAAAACGATTCTTACCATGCAAAAGTTTGTTGCCTGTAAAAAATAATTCATCCTACTTAAAAACAAAAACTGCAAACGCAAGCTTGCTAATCTTTAAATGGTCATTGTAATAATACCATTTACTTTCACCTTTTCATGCTGATCATCATCATTAATATATCATCCTGATGGTCATAATAATGACTGATTTGACTGTAGTTAAACCATTATAGCTATTTTATAACCTTTTTTGACTCTCATATCAAGTTTAAAAGTGATTTGGGTGAAACAGCAACAAACCAAAACTAGGTGGACCTACGCATTCAAGATGAAAATGGTAAATCATTAATCGAAGAGTAAACGCATGTTCCATCCCATGGAAGCTCAGATGAGGTAATAGTACGAGCCTAAGTGAGTTAAAGGGAGATAAGGATGATGATGATGATGATGAGGATGAAAAATGATAGAAAGAGAGAAAAAGAAAGTATGTGTTCAAGAGAGTGAGAGAGAAAGAGAGAGAAAGAGAGAGAATAAGAGAAAGAGAGATTGAATGATGTCCGAGTTGTAAAGCTGTTTTTTCTTTATTTTTTGTCTGTTTTGGGGAACCTTCGATATCTAAACTCACTTGGTTTTTAGACATTTTTCAACTCAACAATTAGCAATTTAAATCATTTTCCATTGTCCTAACCATCCTAATCAACCTGGTCATCCCATCATAATCATCTTTCATTGTTAATTTTGTCATCATAACCTTAATCTTGAACTGTTACCTTCGTGATTCAATACATATGCATAATACATTTATACTTATGTATGGTTTATGTATATGTGTGTAAATATATCTTGTTGCATTGGAAAATCTGCTCACACCATCAACCTTGTATACCTTATTTGATTAATTAATATAACTTGTGCTCCATCTTCATCTCTTCTCATCTCATCTTTCTTCAGTAAACATCATTTTTTGCCATCTCAAGTAAACCCAGGAACAAAAAAACCATCCTGATTTGATTTCTCTGTGATTATCTACTTGTGCATATGTATATTTGTGTATCAAGTTAACCAGTTTTTCCGTTGCAAAACTTTGTCTCTCTCTCCCTGGCTTTGGATTTGGTTATATCTGGTTGTTATTTCTGTTTACTTGGTTATGTTTATCCCAACTATTTACTTTCAAATGATATAATTTGAATTGTGAGGAGAAACTGAGGAGAAGACGAGGAAGGAGAAATACCAAGTTATCATCATTCACCAGTGGAAGAGGCAAGTAAAAACAATCCAACATCAGTTACTAGTGAAAGGATAAAAGGAGAAAATAAAGAGAAAATAGACAGAGGAAGAAAGGTTGTTGTCTCTCGTTGGCCTTTTAGGTAATTCTCCCAGTAATTAATAGTTTATCATTTTATTGATCTTGTTCCCTCAATGTTAACATAGTCAGTGTAACCCATCCTTTTTTTAATCAAATTACTTTGCCTTCGTAATTTGAAAACTAAACGATAAAAGTACATCACAATCCTATTTTAACCTATTCTCAAGTTGCTGTCTGGTTGACAATATTTCTCATTCCTTGCCCTTTTCTTGTGCTTCTTGTCTCTATTTTTACAGATTAATTATGGATAATTTGAATATTTTCTTGTCCACTAATGGAAGTTTAACAGTATTATGGTGAGTTTATATTCATTGCTTAAACTTCTTGGCCCATTCAAAATCCCATTAGATGTCCTCATTTATCAGCTTTACATCTCGATCCTTTACACATTGCTTTGAGTTCCTTTTGTTAAAACGCGGCCTTTAAAATTCTTCATTAAATTGACCACTTACTCCTTGTCTAGTTTTATTATTTTATTTTTCTCTACTCTTTCTTTCTTATTTTTAAAATTTAATTTGATTATCTCGAATCTCTGGTTCTCCTTTTCCGTTTAATTTATACCTCGTTTTAATATTTGTTAATCCCTTTTGTTTTAATATTTTAGGTTCAACTTGCTGTTCACCAGTCAACATAAACAATAACAGTATCCCCAATCAACTTGACTGTAACACATAAACCGAACACACACATTCATCTTTCTATTTTCATTCAACCATCATCATCAGTAGCAGCAACAACAACATCAACATCAAGGCAAAAAGTCATCATTGGTTGAATAATAAGACTCAATCAGCCGACTTTTTTGTGTATTTTAACCTAAACCAAACAGGATCCATCTTACATTCTAACGAATTATTTCTCATCGCCAATCTGTTTACTATGTGTGATTCTCGTTTATATTCAATGGTTATTGATTAATTAAGCATCTTTAAAATAATTGGTTATTTCTTATACTTTGTGTTGTTGTGTTTATGTTTTTATGGCCCTTTGCAACATCTTGTCTCCTTGTGTCTTACTTCTCTTCGACTACATAGCCAGTTTTCAAATATCATCCAGCCAATCCTAAACTGTCTACGCTCACTCACAAAGGCTAACTTCATTTTTTAGAAACGGTGAAAACAGCTTAAGTTAACAAAGATTGGTCAAAATATATTCAATTTTTATTCCCAAGACTTATAGTTTATATTCACTTTATCTTAAGTTAAAATCAAAAAAATATGAAAGCTCAAAGTAAAAATAGAAAAAGTCCAACCTGTTCTCGGTGTCGTTTTCATGGAGAAAGAGATGTGCGAGTACTTCAGCATAAATGCCCTTATAAGGATTGTTCATGTTCTGATTGTCTTTTAGTCAGGTAAGTTGATTAATTGACTTCCTCGAATGTTCATTAATTTCTTGATAAACTCCCAATTGTTCTTCCCAACATTAACCAATATAATAATGATGATAATAATAACAATTGATAATAACAATGATTGATATAGTTAAATATATAATTCTGTTGTGTTTGTTTTATCTCCTGTTTTTTCAAACTGATGAACTTATCAGTTAAATCGGAGATGGCACTATTTTTAGCCTGACCAACTTGTGATCAGCAATATTCCAATCGACTAAATTTATAATTCAATTAAATCTTCCATTTATTAATAACATTTTATCCATTCTCCTTCTCCTTCTCCTTCTCATATCTTTTCTTTTCTTTCTTACCATTTTCTCAACCACAGAAAACGACCCCCTATTTATAGAGCTCAAAAAAATTTGGATAAACAAGACGAAAATAGCAACGAGGTTTCATCTTCAGGTAAGCTTTATTAAGAAGTATATTACCCACGTCTAAATTTAAATAATTTAAATTCTTATAATTGATTATTTTTATAATTTAATTTAATTTCTTTCACATTTTCTATTTTTTTTCTTTTTAGGTAGCGGAAGTACTGGAAGTAGTCGATGTCTAGGAAGTCCACAGATACCAATACATCCAGGAAATATTGGAGATAGCAATGATCCTACCATTCAAAATCCATGGTCCACCAATCACCAACAACCACCACCACCATCACAGCAACCACCGGTTCCTCTTCCGACATCATCTTTACCACCTCCTCCGTCTCAGTTGTCACCATTATCAATAAACTCCATTCCACCTAAAAACATTGGCTACTCCAATATCAAAAACTTCGAACAATTGTGCCTAGCTTTCTTTGACCATTCACCTTCCCATCTACAGAGTCTCTTGGGTAAGCCCATATCTACATGTAACCTTTAATTCGTCTCTTGCTTTTCTGTCGTCTTATTTTTGGTTATTTCCTTCCAACCATGAACAACCTTTTTCTCTCAATTCCATAATATTCAGTATCACCTAAATTCGCAATTTAGATTTCTTGAGCTGACAAACTCTCATTATGCATTTCTCTTTTCTTGATTGGTACCTGTACCTCTTAAGGACATGCCTGAGTCGTTTTCAACTGCATTTTCATGACTTTAAAGTCTCTAAAGTCTCCAGTATAAAAAGCCGTAACAACAGTAACAACCTAAATTTTTCCGTTCTTGTTAGACCGTTCTTGATTATAGAGGAAAGGTAAAGCCACGAACATAAATTAAGGATAAAAATGAGAAATGAGAGCAAAGCATGTTCTTTTTATCTCTTGAATCTCAGTTCAACTCGAGGGCCGAGCTCAGATAGACACTCAAATCAACTAAATTTATTTTAATATTTCACTTATGTATTCAAATTAATTTCGTAATGGCATTCAATTTTTAATTTTTATTATTTTCTGGTTTCCTTTTTCCTTCAAATTCTATTTTAGAACAATGTGGCAATGATTTCGAGAAAACAATTGATAAGATATTGCTGAACAAATGGGGTAGCGACCCTCTAACTCCAAGCAATGATTACCCATTAACAAGTGATCCAAGCTACTCAACTAATAATAATAATAATGCTAATAATGCTAATAATAATAACAATAACAATAACATTATTAACAATAATACCAATAATAGTAGTAACAATATGAATCATAATCATAATCACAACCATAATCATAATCATAATAGTAATCATAACAATAACCACAACAATCTTGAATATCCAACCAATGAAGATGATAACCGCCTTTCGTTTGCCAATTGCCATTATCAACCAAGTCAAAGAATGATGACCGCACCTAATTTCAATAATCAAGGTTATACGGGTGAAGAACTGGCCAATAGAGTATGTCATCTTTACTTTACTGTCTTTAAACTTGCATTTCAGATTTAAATGAACATTATATCTATTATATTTTTCAGTCGATCCAACCTCATAATACTGATGCAATGGCTCCAGATTGGTCTTATGATACAACTAGATATTCAACTCCAAACTATCCAAATAACTGGAATCAAGGCGATTATCCGACTTGGTCCAATGCAAGTTCAAATTTTTGGCCTAGTAACGGTCATACTTACTCATATGTTGATCAAAATGGTATGTTATCATCGTTTTTATCGTTACGTTTTTTTTATTTTGCTTACTCCTAATTTTTATTTATTTTTTATTTTTTTATATCTTAAGATGCAAATGCCATGAGCTATTATTATGGCAGACGGGAAATGGACTACGCAGATCCGTCTGGTCATTTGGATCGAACCGTTAAACCAGAGATCGGTCAAAACATATCATCCAACTATGATTTTGACTCATATTGATTCAATGCAACCAGCATCAGAGTTATAATGTTAAATGATTTCAAGCGAGGAACAACAAAAATATTCTGATGACAAACCATCTAAACGATTATGATTATATTGAGGCTGATAATAAGGATGATGGCTATCATCAATATAATCACTTCAACAAACTTCAACTTTAATTACAAGCAGCGAAGCGAAAGACATTTTTGAAAGCTCAAGCTCTCAGGAGTACGAATTAGGACAACTTGAATTTACGGAAACCTAAATTAAATCAAATACCAACAGCAAGATGATTGTGTTCTCCTTCTCCATCTCTCCTCTCTCTCTCTCTCCTTCTCATTCCTCTCCTCATCCTTCTCACATTTTACCTTCTTTCTCTTCTTCTGTTGTAAGGTCCAAAAAATAACCCAGAATTTCAGAATCAAAACCCAATTTTTCATGTTCCAGTGTAACTTCTAGTCATTAACAACAAATAACTCTGTGAATCTTTGTTCATTTAAAATGTTGTTAATCTCAGCACACTCTGAATCCAACTTACACAAGCAACAAGATTGAGAAAATCAAAAAAGATGCATTTCAAAGCAGAGTCCGTTCATCAACTAATAGTGATTTTGCTCCTCCATTATAATAGAGGCAAAGTGATCTTTCTTTAAATTACATTTTTGAATTTCAATCTTGTTTTTCTGTGTCCCTTGCTCATTACCAACCTATACTCTATTTTTTTCTCTTTTTCATCTATCTACTTAAATCATGAGTATCCTCATACCTTCTTAAAATGACCCTGTTTCTTCAAGACATCAACCAGGATGATGCAAGCAACCAAGAAAGCCAAAAAACAAAGCAATAGAAATTAATGATGGTCTAATGGTCTCCACGAGATTAGATCAAACAATCAAGCAAATTAATTAAATGGTTTCTATTTCTCTGGACAAATGAAAAAAAGAATCAAATTTAAACACAAAAAACAAACCAATAACTAATATACATACACACAACACACTGAAAATAATAACTCACCCAATACAAAAGGAGTCTCAAAAGATTAATTAAATTGCATTGTTTCAATTTGTCATACGTGTTGCTCATTACTTCTTATTTTGTTTATTATACAATAATAATAATATAATATTCATCATTAAATTAAAAGTAAACCAACTTAATGTCAACCAAATGCAGTAACCAATTACCATTACAAACCTTGATTAAAACATGAAAATGGAGTAAAGGTAAAACCTAAATAATAAATAATCTCAGGAAAAAAGAGTTTATCTTGATGGTGAAAAAACAAAGAATCAAGGAAAAAGAAAAGCTGAATGCAAATTTAATTGTAAGATTATCCAATCTCAAGCAAAAAAGCCTAAGGGATCATTAAAATTATCCTCATCATCATCTTTTCCTCTTCTTTTTTTCCTCCTTCCTTCTATCATCAAAATCATTATGATTCTCAGTCTGTGTAACCAAAATTTACTGTTCAGTTGAGAGAAACAGAAAAATCAGAAAACCGAAAGAAGAGAAAAGAAGTAAAAGAATGGTTAAGCCAAAGTAATTAGAGGTGATTAGCTCAAGTAGAAATAGAGGGTTACTGATGATGATATTTGCTGATTTAGATGGACCTTACTGATGATGCTCTTTCCGTCTTGTTCTACTTCCTCCTCCTCTCCTCCTCTCCTCCTCTCCTCCTCTCCTCTCCTCCTCCTCCTCCTTCCCATCATCATCCATCTCCTTGTTAATTTCATCCTCTTCCTCAGAGTATTTCCAACATCGATGTATTCCTGCAATATCGATTTCTTGATTGATCGCTGTTACCAATACAACATCTAACTTGCCCAGTATTACCTCTAATTTTCTTCCTACTTTACCTCCTTCCATCTCATCCATCTTCAACTCTTTCCCACTCTCTCTCCCTGAATAACATGGGACTTTTCAATGTACTTTCCATGTGTATGCCGGCATCCTAGTGTTTCCTCTCACCCATCTTTCTTCATCCTTCTTCTCACCTCTTCCCCTGTCTTCATCATTATAATCATTCCTACTCGTTTAGAGTTCACTTAGTTAATCCAACAAATCGATGGATGTTGATTGAAAAGCAAAGAGAGAAGAAAGTTGCCTACAAATGGATCGATAAATCTTTTTTGGAGTAAAAATTTGCGCAAAAACCTAAAACTGGAATAAAACCTCCAAATGATATAAAAACTGTAGAGTCTCAAGAGTCTTTAACTTCATACTGTGTAATACAAAAGCTCCAGGGTAATGGTTAGGTAAAGAAAGAGAGAAATAGAAAGGCATAAAGAAAGGTAAAAAGAACCAGAAAGAACACCTTAATCACTCTTCTTCTTCTCTCCCATCATTTCCATCACCCTTTGGCATCCTCTCTTCCCTCCATCATCCATCGATTCCTTCATCTCTCGGTTAATTTAGTTTTCTCAACTTGTAGCCCTTTTTTGTTTCTCGTCCTCTAAATCATATTTAGCTTCGGTTTACCTGCAACTTATTTGATTTTAAATGATTACCCAACCATCTCTCTCTACCTTTATTTAATCTCCTTTTCATCATCATCATCATCATTATCCTTGCTCTTTGCTCTTTAAACCATTCAACCTTTTCCTTTTAACCTCCATTTCCGTCATCTTCATCAGCCTCATCATCTTCATCCTCATCTTGTTTCATCTTCTCTTCCCTTTTACTCAATTCAATTTGCGTAATTTGAATTTCAAGTCTTCATTTAGCCTCTTTTATCTTCAATGCTTAGTTTTTGTTCATCCATTATTTTTTACCAGATTAACAAGGTAAAATTTTAACGGTAAAACCAATCTCCATGGTTTTAAACAGTTGAACACTCTTCCAATTTAACGATTGATTATTTCAAAATGATGAAATGCTATCACATTTTGACAAGTTGACAATAGTTTAACCTTTGAATTTGATCACCAATTTGGTAGTCATCAATACGAATGGTCAAAATCGGTCAAATATTTCATAATACAATGAAAAGAACCATAATTCATCAATTTTATCGTTTTCTTATTTTCTCAACTTTAAAAGCAATAAAAAATATCAATTGAAAATATATAATAATTTGTTGTTTTGTTGGATTTTGTCTTTTTAGCAAAAACATTTTTCATAAAGATAAATTAATACTAATATTAACATCTTTTTTCATGAAATATACTGAAATTTTATACAATTGCTATAAATTTTCAAAGGTCAATATTTCTATTTTAGCCGAGTGCTTTTAAACTGGGAATGAAAATTGCACCAAATATCTTATTTCAATTCAGATTGAAAATAGATATTCAGAATGAAATTTCAATCAGTTTTTCTATTTTATTTATTGTTGAAACAATACTATTTATAAAAAATCGTTCATCTCTTCTTCATTTTCAATTGGCATTCAAATATTATTACAATTGACAAAATTAAAAAGACAATTAAAATTTCATCGATTTCCAATGGTTAAATAATGAAATAAATTGATTCACTGTAAAGCTACAGTCTGATACAATATTATGTTTTAATCATTCAAAGCAAATCCAGGCTTTGAATTATTCTTTGTTTTGACAATTAATTTTTGTGTTTCATTTCCTAATTGAAAGTGTTTATCTTTTCTTAATTTGACTAATCTAATAAATGATTGGAAGATTAGAATGGAAAAGATTATCCTTTAAGCAAATTCTGATTACAAATTTGGCGCTCTCTGCTCATGGTTCATCTCTCAAAAGATATGCGCCTGCAAATAGAATAATATTATTAGTTTGATAAACATGAAGTTTCTTGCTTTGGGCAAGAGGCTTATTTTAATGTTTACATAAACTGACATTTGAAAATTTTGATTACTAATTTATTTTCTAATTTCTGTTTCAATTGGTTATGATTATATTTAGGTAAGTAACTCTTTTTTAAGCAAACCGGCACTATAGTGAATCTGCAAATGTTGATGCTTCAATCAATCAATAACTTTTTTGTTCTCTCTTATGCTCAGGTTGTATCTTAGGTAAAATTATGGGACAGAAAATATTTGAACCTGGTGATTTACAGTCATCGGAAACTTTCTGGAATGTTTTAAAGCTTTCACCTCGAGACAAACTCGACAAATTTGCTGAAATGTGGTTCCATGTGTTTCTCTGGGCCTTTTCATCGTACCTTTTTGTTCATCTTGTTGCATCTCTGGTTGCATTCATCTCTCTTAGGAAACACAAAATTGCCCGATTTGCTCCTATCCTGATAGTAATCTCAGGAGTTGTTACTCCTCTAACAATGAGTCTAATCACTAGTTCAGCTATTGCTGGTGTTTTTCGAGCTGCCAGCATCGGTATGAGTCCGCTGAATGCATTCCTGTTTGGTACTGGACAGACTCTCGTGAATCTGATTTTTAGTTACACCAGAATTTTGGCCACTTTATGACTCTTTTATGATAATCTATTTTCATCACTCTTACCATCAAATTGGATTTTATCAAGTAAACTCTCTGTGTATCCTGGAATTGCCAATTTTTTACTTCATTTTCCGATTGAAAATTATTGGCCTGAAGTATAACTTGAAAATTCAATGATGAAATGTCCGTTTTCACATGAAAATTTTCATTTTAGAGGTTTTAGCTATGAAAGATTTGTTGAAATTGTTACAATTGCTGAAACTATTTTTCAAAACATGTTCCATTATTGGTATTGATAAATTGAATTTATTCAGATTTTTATAACTCGGATGTCTTAACTTTTGTCGTTTATCCAGTTCTAGTTCTTAAGACATTAAACTGGATTTTTGTGATTTCCATAAAAATAACGCTGCAATCGACAATTTTGACGAATTGTCCTTCCTGTTCACATGCTTAAATCCAAGGACTACTACTTTATGCATAAATATTTTTGATAATTTTCGTGACTTGGCGATCAATATTATATGCCTAGCTCATTAATTATCTTGTTTCACTGAAGATATATTTGAAACTACCAAATTAACTTCAACTTCGTGTTTGAATTTTTTTTAAAAAAGCATATTATTATATAATTTATGGAAATTACTCGATCTGAACAATATCTTTATACTTCCGAGAAAACAATCTGGATCGATTTATTGACAATGAATATTCTGTTTACAGGTTTTAGCTTGCAAATAAATTGATTTTTAACAAAGAGTAAGGTAGAAGAAATAGCAATCCATAAAACAAATTACAAGCTAACTTATACTCTCTGCAGGACACTTAATGGCATAATTAAAGAAAAATTGTGTAATAAAAAACTAAGAAAATATTAAAAAATGATTGTTGATAACTAAATGAATGAAATAGAATTGAATTCAATAGCAAAGCATTCAAAAGGAATCATCATTTGGGCATAAGTTTAACTTTCACTTTTTCTTATGTATTGACTAACTGATTTTTAACCAAATTTGAAGATAAACCAGATCCATCATTTTGATTTTGCAAAAAAAGTAGGAGTTCATCAATAAATATTCAATTGTGATCGTTATATTGTGCAATAACAGAATTGCATGAAATTAACTAGGCTATAGAGATAGAGGTTTGTTTCTGTTTATTTTTTCATGTGAGCTTAAGATATAAAAATTGAAACAAATGACAAATATTGACAATGAAACGATTAAATTTTCAGACAGTGTGCATAATAAACTGTTAGTATGAAGCTTCTATTGTTAAATTAAAAAGTTATAAACAAAAAGATACACTGATTCCATAGCGTGAAGACTTTTCGCATAAGTATATTTCGACCTTGATTATAAGTTAATACAATTTTCAATTACAGATAGAAATAGGACGAACTTTCATTGGACTTGGTGTTAATATCGACCTGTTTTCTATGGCAACATTACATAAAATGAAAGTCTCACGAAAAAAGAGAAAAAAGAAACAGAAAAGAGATTAGTGGATTTTGAATAGTAATTGAAAAATGAAAACATTGAAAAAGATCAAAATGAACTTGAAAATAAAAAGATAGAAACAACGTTTGTTAAACCATACATTATACAATGTAGCTTTTCGATTGTTTTGTTTTGAATAACAGTGAAAAATACAAGAAGATTTCTATTGTGGTGTGGAAACGGTTATTCTTGGAGGAGCGAGACGACAGGTTAGGTTGACCAATTTGTATGATATATTCCTTAAGAAATTTGGGCACTCGGGCCTCATGGCAAATGTTTCAATTGTTACCCTGAGTTGCCGGAAGGTCTGAGCAGAGTAAGGATTACGTCTTGAGGCATATCGAAGAATGATGAATCGATAATAGAGGAAAGGAGCTACAATTGATCCCATTCCGGTAATCAGAGCCAAAATTATGACTGGCATGACAAAGATCTCAGATAGAGCCACTGTTTGTAACATTACAGGAGTGTAACGAGATTGAAATAGACTGAGAGAATTTAAGAGATTACGACTACCACCAAGCTCCTCGACAATAGTTAAAACAGACCGTGTGAGGTGTAGAAAAGCAAAAAGAACAATAGGCAGTAAAACCAAGGTGATTGGATTGTGAGATAAAAATATTAAGGAAAAAAAGAGATAGTGACACGAGTCTTCAGCCAATAGTTGATCCATAAATTCGCGAGTTAATCGAAATGCAGGTAATCTTTGATGTAATCTTATAGCTGAAGTTGCCCCATTTGCAAGTAGAGCCTTTTGGTAATAGCTGAGAGAACTATTATTGTTTAAGAAAGGAACGATATGAAGAAGTGTAAAGAAAAGGGTAGCCAATCGTGTAAAAAAGAGTAAACAGTAGAGCGGATTGGTGGTCACATAATGAATCATTTCATCAAATCCTAGTCGCCGACCTGCAGGCTGTTGTTGTTGCTGTTGAGACGATGAAGAGGATGATGGGTCTGTTTCACCGGTACTTTGATTGGGTTCTGTTGGCATTTTAAATCGGGTTTGATCTTTAATATTTTTATCCAAAAGACTAATCGTAAGTTGATAAGTAAAATTTGGTTGACAATTGATAAGACCGAGCAGGACACTCACAAGTTATATTTTGTGATGAAAGCTTGCGTTGATCGTTAGACGAAAAAGGCAATCTACAATAATGTTAATGATATCCTTTTTACTTCCAATTTCCTTGAAGCTGGAAAAATCAATCTATCTTCTACATAAGAAAAAAGAGTCATTAATAAACGAAATGCAAGTAAACAGAACATTCAAAGTGAGAATGATGCAGCAAAATTCAACAATTACCTTTAAAATGTGCTTTCTTAACTAAAAAAGATAAATTACAATAAGAAATAAACAGTCACAGTGTTACAAAATAATTATAACAAGTCATTGCGTTAAATGATTACAGAAAACCACAGGATTTTTGGATCAGATACTCATTTTAGGTGGATACCAGTACTACTTAGATTTTAAAGAATTTATTTTGAATTGAATTTTGTGATTGGAAAAATATTATTGATATTTAAAAAATTGTGCGAATTAAGATTTGCATAAAATATAATACAGTTTTCTAGAAACTCATTAAATCAAAGGGAAATCGTTTAAAATGTATATTTGTGCTAGGCATATTTGTAAGTATACGCAGAAATATCGTAAGTTTTTCGTAAGTTGATCGCTTTCGTAAGTTCATATGCAAATCACTTTTTGAATCATTAAAACTCATATCTTCTTAAAAACCCAAATGATTGATTTGATGAGACTGTATGATTTGATTGACAGATTTTTAAAAAAATCTATTATGTCTTCTTCTTCTTAAAATATAAATTGGTACATTTCAATGATAGTTTGTTAAAGAAAATCATCTTATAGCATACTTGATAACACAGCAAAATTACACTTTTATTTGAGATGTAAATTAAGGTAGTATTAGCAAAAGTAGCATAATTACATTGTTTCAATTTTTGTATAAAACAATCCAAGGTAATAAACTATCAAATTGATAGCATTAATGCTATTAATTGTTCAATTATTCACTCTGTTAATATAGATGGCGCTGTTTCTTCGGCTTTTTCCATTTCATATTTATATTTGTGATTATTGTAATCTTATTGAGGAATCCTTCTTAATTAAATGTAAGTTTTAAAATTCGTGTTTTATACTATACCATTTTATAATGTTTTAGCTGAACTTTTGCTGATATGGTTCAGCCGGTTTAGAAACTCACTAGCTATCTATTAATTGCATTTATGCCAGCGTCCTATTCTTCTCTTTTCTCGGTATACTTCCAATATGATTGAATTTTGATTATGTCAATAGATTGTATCTTTGCACTTTTTTGAGAAATTTTATTTTGAGTGGACTGATTAATTTTAACTCTGTTCATTTGCTCATTGTTCCTTAAATTGTTCACTTTATGATACGTATGAGATTCTTAAGGCCTACTTTTGTAGTAATATTAGCTGGAATTCATTTTTCATTTGTCTTTATTATTTTTTTCAGAAAGAAAGCTCCCTACTTCTCTAATTCAATATCTTCGTTGGAATTGCTTGATCATGTCCACCACGTCAATTAATCTTTGGTGTAAGGATATATCCATCCGAGGTGAGTTTCACGGTTCCTAGATTTCCTTCCATTCAATTATAACTCTTTCAAGTTTTTATTAGGTAACCTAAGAATCATCAAATACTCTGCTATACGTCATATTATATTTCTTAATAAGCCTGATTGACTCGTTTTATATAAATATTTGAATTTGTATTTCAGATGCCCGAGAAATGTTACAAAAATGGAGAGAAGAGAATGCTCGTTGTCCTGAGAAAGTAAGAGATCTTTGGATACATTGCTTATCTAAATGTAGCAGTTTGGGTGATGAAAGATGGCTGATTGTTGAGCAAGTAGCTATGGCTGGTATGGATTTACATGATACATCTCTAATCAAGGAATGTTTAAGCATTTTGGAGTCAAAATTTCCTAAAAGTTCAAGAGTTCGTCGCCTTAAAGTGATGGCCAATGTGGAGATGAGGGAAAGATATGAGGAAGCATTGAAAACATATGATGCTATGATTAAGAAAGATGAAGCCAATTCGATACTTTATAAAAGAAAAATAGCCATTCTAATTGCTCAAAAGAGAACCCCAGAAGTAATTAAAGAGCTGTCAGAATATCTTAAAAAATTCATGAATGACACAGAAGCATGGTTAGAACTGTGTGATGTATACATTCAAGAACAAGCTTACAGTAAAGCAGCCTTTTGTATGGAAGAGTTGATCATAACCAATCCTCATAATCACCTGTATCATCAACGATTTGCAGAGATACAATATACGATTGGAACTACTGAAAGTCTAGAATTAGCCCGATCTTATTTTGCTCAGGCAGTGAAACTTAATCCAAGTAATTTAAGGTCACTATATGGTCTCCAATTGACTGCTTACACTCTTTCCAATCAACCTAGAACAATTTCACAAAAGAAAAAGGAGAATGCCAAAATTTCTGCTTGGGCAACATCTCAAATTACAAAGCTGTACCAAGAATCAAATGAAAAGTCACTGCCAGTGGTGGAATCGATGATGGCTAACTTGCAATTATAAATTTTTGGTTATTTAATTTAATTCAATGAAGGCTTACACTTTCTCATATCACGATAGTGCAACCATTTTTCAACAGCACATTTTTCCTACTGAACATTCACATTTCTTGGAAATAACCACATTAAAGGAAGGCATCCAAACGAAAATTTTCAATCATGATCTTTTTTACGAACAAAATTATTTGTATTTCTTAATTGTTAAATGAAACATTTCATTTGTCTAATAGAGTGGAAGATGAAAAATGAATTTTTCTTTTGTATAACAGTTAAAGTTAGTTTAGTCGAGACAATATGAAACTCTCTGTACGATCTGAAAATCTTGCAAATCATTTATTTATGTTGAACTGAATTAAGTTAAATCATTTAAACCAGTATAAAGAGTGTATATGAAACCGACATTATCTTTGTGATATTGTCTATCGTTTTCTAAAGTAATGCAAAAGTCTGAAAGTTGTGTCTACCGTTTTACTACATTATTAAAATTAACTGAGAATTAAAATACTTCTGTGATTTCGATTGAAAGTTTCCATCGGAATAAAAATGAAAAGTTCTATCTGAAAAAGTAGGTTTGATGTGGTCATCATAGGATCCCAAGGGAATTGTCGAATAACTCCCCAGGGATCTCGAATTTGGATCTGATTTTTAGGGAGCAATACTCTACAAAGTATAAGCTTTCGATTGATATGTTCATTTCATTCCGAACCTTGGGTCGAAAATCCCACATTTTGGCTATCCTCCGCTAATTGATGTAACAAAACAATTGAGGATATATGTAATTTATGAAGTATCCTCATTTTTGTCAGACTGAAGACATTGCTACAATTGCAATTGTCACTTTTCATTTAACGCTTTGTATTTAATTTTTGTTATAAATTATATGATGAAAACAAGTAATAGGCCTGATTTTGATTGGACATCATATCTCGATAGATCGATTGTTCTGCAAAATTTGAGAAAATCGTTTTCATTCTGTGATATTTTATTAGTATCTTCAGATAATAGAGAGTTTCCAGCCCATATAACAGTTTTGTCAGCTCTTGGTTCCAAATTTAGTGATGTCCTACAAAGTCAACTGAACGATGAAACATCATTGGAACAAAAAGAAGCGCCGAAAAGATCCTGTGCTCATTGTCATGTTCTGAAAAGAATCAAGTTACCAAAAATTTCAGGATTCGTTTTATCGGCTCTTATTGATTGCGCTTACAAAGGCGTATTTAGTATACCGTACAACAAAGTTTGGCAGGTTCTTGATACAGCTAAAGAGTTTGAAATGGAATCTATTATCACAGCTTGTTGCAATTTTCTGGTTCACCACTTGAATCGAGAAAATTGTATTGAACTTTTGTATTTGGGAATCAAACATAACCATAAGATTCGAACACTTGCTTGGTCAATGATTAAACGGGAATTCACATGGTTAACAGATTCAGCAATAAAGTTTTCCACCATTACATTGAAACATTTAGAGATTCTTTTAGATGATGATGAATTGGACATTGAGTCAGAAGAGTTGGTTTGGAAAGCGATAAAACGCTGGATAAATGAACAACCTCAATCAACAAGAGCATCTCAATCATCTGGACTATTGATTGGTAAATTACTTGGTTATCTTCGCCATGGTCGAGTAACTCAAGCGTTTTTGACAAATAATTTGGCAAAAGATCCTCTAATTTATTTGGATGAGTTTACTTGCAAGTTGGTTACATCAATGATTAAACATAATCGTTATGAATTTGGTAAACAGTTATTGGATGGACACGGCTTTCCAGTTGGACATGAACCAAAACATATTAGACCAAGAATTCCTGGGTCCATTATTTTTGCCATTGGTGGCTGGCAAGATGGCGTACCAACATCTTTAATTGAAACTTATGATTATGTAACTAATAAATGGTTTGAATGTAAAACAGGTCAAAGGATTCCTAGAGCTTATCATGGCATTGAAGTCATTGCAGGAGTTATTTATCTTGTTGGAGGAACCAATGGAGCTGAAATATTGAATACGGTTAACTGTTTTGACCCAGAATCAAGAAGATGGTTTCAAAAGGCAAACATGTATGAACAACGGTGTTACGTTTCAACAGCTGTTCTTGATGACCAATTGTATGCCATGGGAGGTCATAATGGTTTACATAGGATTCGTTCAGTTGAAAGATATGATCCGGCAAGCAATCAATGGACTCGAATCAACGAAATGAACTTAGCTCGATCCGATGCATGTGCAGTTATCCATGAAAATAAGATTTTTATCGCTGGAGGATTGAATGATCAGGTTATTGAAAATTCCGTTGAAATGTATGATCCGGTAACACATAGATGGACCTTAATCCAACCCATGAATTCACCACGAACCAGTTTAGCTCTGGTTTCTTATCAAGGCTCATTATATGCATTAGGAGGTAACAATGGATTTGAAAGGTAAGAAAATATTAGTATAAACATAAGTATTTACAAAATTGAAATAAAATCCTTGAATAAAACGTCTTCATTCAGACTTCCAACCGTGGAAAGATATGATTTTGAACAAGAATGTTGGTTTTCGGCTCCTAGCATGCGATCTCAAAGAAGTACATTTTCAGCTTGTGTTCTTGGTAACTATATTTACGCTATAGGTGGTTATAATGGTAAATATTAATATAATTGAAAAAAAATTAAATTCAATACCAACAAAATGAATGTTAACTTTAATTTTTTTCCTCTCACAGGTCAAACACCGATAAGTAAAGTTGAAAAATTTAATGGGACAACTCAAGAATGGATTGGGATGAAAAATTTGAAATACGATAGAAGTGGCCTCTCCGTTTGTGTACTTAAAGGTTCTTCTAAGGGCAAGGATTTCACTTATCTTGGAGCACCGAGCAAATCACTATTGAAAAGCGGCTACAACAAATTGACTCAAATTGCAAGAGTTCAACTATAAATATCGTTTATCGTATCAGGTATATTAGAATGAAATTGACATGATTTTCCTTAAAATATTTATAACGCATATTTCTTCAGAAACACTAAAGATTTCAATAAAAGATTATTAAAGTTATTGTTTGTTGAAGAGTAAAAGTATTTGAATTTTTAAATTTCTTCGAATAACTCAGCTATACAGTTAACACCAGATATGCTGTAGCAAACGAGTGTGATTTATAATCAATTTATTAATAATACGGGTGGCACATAAATATTTGATTGCAATATATTTTTGAAGGATTTAAATAAGAGTTTTAAACATATGTCACATGCTTCTTTACAACGCTCAAAAATCCCAAAGATACACAAACAATAACCAATACTGTTCCGAAAATTGATAAAGATAATTCAACGAGATGCATAGATGATTTTGAGAAAAATCTTTTAAATAAAAGTTCCAAAGAACTTTTTGTGATATATTTACCATCCATTACAAAACAAGGAATAGAGTTTAACAGAGATAAAGCCAGAGAAAACGATGTAATGTATCTGTTTGAAGGAGATGAGATCATTAATTGGATCAAAAGACAATGTATTTGAAAAGACAAACCTTAATAAAGTTTCCCATCTTTGAAGCCACACTAAAGATAGAAAATTAAAACGTGGATTATAGTTAATCACTGATACAGAATTGTATAATTCATTTGGATGACCCCAAAAAAGAAACGCAGGTTTAAATTTCCGTTGTAATTCCATCAGTCTGAAGCCAGGGATTTCGATTTTTGGTTTAATACAAGAATAGCCATTTAAACATTTTGTTGTTTCATTACAATAAGTGGTAAATTTTTCTAGAATTTGCCTCACTGGTAAGCATAAATGTTGTTCGGAATGTAAATTTTTGAAACACAAATGTCTTTTCAAATTTTCATCGCAGCAAGTTTCACCTTCGGATTTAAATTCTTCCTCAGTAATAAAATTTTGGGAAACACAATAGCTTTCATCTTGTTTTGTCAATAAATTTAAGAAACATGATTTCCATTCTTCTTTGCTGGTAACTCGACATTGACGGTTAATATTAGTAATGATATCATATTTTTGAATTCCATGACTACCAGAGGCTTCCCAATTCTGTAATTGTGAAAAAAATCAATAAAATTGTTTATTTAACAATCAAAAATTAAATACCTCTTGTGTACTAAGAACTACAACTCCTTCTCCAGTTCTATACAACGGACTTAATATGAAAGGATTGAGTAAAAGAAGTGATGCAGTGAAAAGACCAAGAGTCAGGTTGTGCCAAACTCCAGCGCAAAATATTCTTAATTTGCATAAAATTGGTAGTCTATTAAGTTGCTCTTCAGATATATTAACGTAAGCAATCGGTAAAAATGCAAAAAATGAGATCCCAGCACCGTTTACCTTGATGCCTTCTCTATCAAAAATACGCAATAAAAAATGTGAAAGATAAGCTTAGAAGCACTACAAACAAACTGACTAACATGACAAAAGAAATTAATAAACTTACTTTAAAGCTGCAATAAAGTGTCCAAATTCATGAAATACACTTGAAATTATAAGAGCAATAATGTAATAAAAAATTTCACTAAAAGGTAAATTTACTCCTGGTAGCTGTAAGACATAATAAGAGAAAGAACATTAATACTATATTATTAATAAAAGCTTTAAAACTTACGAGTGGTTCAAGAGTTCCAAAATTTTTTGATTTTTGTTTCTCATATGATATTAAATTCACAATAGTCTGCAACAATATACAAATAGAGACAGGAGTCAAGAATAGAGAGATGAAAACACCTAGATTCATCCATGTTTTGATAAATTCATCATACCGGTTTACATATCGAGTCAGTCCATATTCAAATCTTGAAAATAATGATAATACAATAGATATACATGGATATACATAGATATAATAGATGTACATTTAAATTTAATTGAAAGTAACAGCAATAAAAAACAAAAACTTTTCCAAACCTGTTTAAATAAACGCCCAAATAAAATGGTTTGATTTTTAAACCAATTGATTTGCTTAAGTTTATGTAAGGGTGAACCAAGCATGACTACCAAGGAAATAAATACAAATAAAACTTGTTAACTCCTTTTGTTCTTGACAGTAGATGTGGAAAAATATGGCTTACCGTTAATATATAATGAGTGAAAAGAATTGATGACCAGAATAGTAAAAAGCCAGCAGAAAGTAATATTAAATCCATTCAAATTAACTGACAATACTTAAACGAAAATAACATTTTCATTAGTGAAGATTCAAGCTCTGAGTTGTTAATAAATCAAAACAATTTCAAAGTAATATGTCTACATAAACAAAAAGATGCTATGAAATGGTTAAATTAATGGAGGACTGAATTAAGAATGATTAAAAGGCGATGATTAACGATTATAAATTGTAAACAAAATTGTGAAAAGTATGTTTGAAATTCTTAGGGAAACCCTACCTTACTACTAGCACCGCTGGTGCCAAAGCTCCCTACTTCTCTAATTCAATATCTTCGTTGGAATTGCTTGATCATGTCCACCACGTCAATTAATCTTTGGTGTAAGGATATATCCATCCGAGGTGAGTTTCACGGTTCCTAGATTTCCTTCCATTCAATTATAACTCTTTCAAGTTTTTATTAGGTAACCTAAGAATCATCAAATACTCTGCTATACGTCATATTATATTTCTTAATAAGCCTGATTGACTCGTTTTATATAAATATTTGAATTTGTATTTCAGATGCCCGAGAAATGTTACAAAAATGGAGAGAAGAGAATGCTCGTTGTCCTGAGAAAGTAAGAGATCTTTGGATACATTGCTTATCTAAATGTAGCAGTTTGGGTGATGAAAGATGGCTGATTGTTGAGCAAGTAGCTATGGCTGGTATGGATTTACATGATACATCTCTAATCAAGGAATGTTTAAGCATTTTGGAGTCAAAATTTCCTAAAAGTTCAAGAGTTCGTCGCCTTAAAGTGATGGCCAATGTGGAGATGAGGGAAAGATATGAGGAAGCATTGAAAACATATGATGCTATGATTAAGAAAGATGAAGCCAATTCGATACTTTATAAAAGAAAAATAGCCATTCTAATTGCTCAAAAGAGAACCCCAGAAGTAATTAAAGAGCTGTCAGAATATCTTAAAAAATTCATGAATGACACAGAAGCATGGTTAGAACTGTGTGATGTATACATTCAAGAACAAGCTTACAGTAAAGCAGCCTTTTGTATGGAAGAGTTGATCATAACCAATCCTCATAATCACCTGTATCATCAACGATTTGCAGAGATACAATATACGATTGGAACTACTGAAAGTCTAGAATTAGCCCGATCTTATTTTGCTCAGGCAGTGAAACTTAATCCAAGTAATTTAAGGTCACTATATGGTCTCCAATTGACTGCTTACACTCTTTCCAATCAACCTAGAACAATTTCACAAAAGAAAAAGGAGAATGCCAAAATTTCTGCTTGGGCAACATCTCAAATTACAAAGCTGTACCAAGAATCAAATGAAAAGTCACTGCCAGTGGTGGAATCGATGATGGCTAACTTGCAATTATAAATTTTTGGTTATTTAATTTAATTCAATGAAGGCTTACACTTTCTCATATCACGATAGTGCAACCATTTTTCAACAGCACATTTTTCCTACTGAACATTCACATTTCTTGGAAATAACCACATTAAAGGAAGGCATCCAAACGAAAATTTTCAATCATGATCTTTTTTACGAACAAAATTATTTGTATTTCTTAATTGTTAAATGAAACATTTCATTTGTCTAATAGAGTGGAAGATGAAAAATGAATTTTTCTTTTGTATAACAGTTAAAGTTAGTTTAGTCGAGACAATATGAAACTCTCTGTACGATCTGAAAATCTTGCAAATCATTTATTTATGTTGAACTGAATTAAGTTAAATCATTTAAACCAGTATAAAGAGTGTATATGAAACCGACATTATCTTTGTGATATTGTCTATCGTTTTCTAAAGTAATGCAAAAGTCTGAAAGTTGTGTCTACCGTTTTACTACATTATTAAAATTAACTGAGAATTAAAATACTTCTGTGATTTCGATTGAAAGTTTGTATCGAAATTGATGAGAGGCCACAAAGTAATGCCGAGATCAATTCAAGTAGTCATCTAAGTGTTCTTATTTCCGCAATAATTCGAGAGATATGACAGCTTATTAATCAAAAAGGATTGTGCTTAATTTTATTAACATAAGGGAAGCCTTCAACTTTTGCTCTTTTCCTTCGCATTTTATCTGTTATTTTCTTGTCTAAAGATTCACTATTTGGTAAAAATGATTTTTTGCCGTGTCGAGTAACTTTGATCCAGCCTTCTTCATCCGGAACACCCTCCATGCTCTTAGCCCGTTCTTTCTCCAATTGGACTTTAGCATCATAAGCGGCAATATAAGTCGCAATCTCTTCTTTCATTGATTGAACATCTAAAATAGATTCATTATAACACTTTTCCCATCTTCTTATTCCAGTTATTGGTTTGCTATCGCCTGGAAAAAATAAGAAAAACATCAGTAATGGTGAAAAACAAGATTAATTGTAGAATATAGAACTTACCATATAAATATAAATTTTCTTCTGATTCAATGAAATTATACAATTCTCTGAAGCTGGCCTTTTTTTTAAAATAAACAACAGCAACTCGATGACCATTTAAAGGACTTAATTTTTCTTTGTCAAACGAACTTTCATCAATGCCAACTTTTTCAATCGATGAATGATAAGTAATTAATCTTACATCACCAAATTTTTCTACGATCAACTTCTCAAATGATTCAGGATCACAAAAACAAGGTAAATTTACAAATATTACACTTTTTTTCTCTTCATCAGAAGCAAGTGGTTTAACAAAAACATGACGAACAATACTGCTTGATTTATTCACTATAACATTTAAAATACTGATTTCTTTCATGTTTACTGAATTTAACACAAAATTTAAATAGTAATTAAGGAAATGGTAGAAATAGATCTCAGAGCGAAGAATTAGGTAAATTCAATTCAAGAAGAACTAATCAAAACATCACCACCAGGTCCAAACACATGTTGAAGTTTAAAAACAGCACATGTTGAGGGGCTGTCTTATTATTAAATTTTAAGGAACAAAGTATCATAATTTAAAGGTCGTCTCAATAACATTCGTTGATCAAACCCGAATTTAATTAATTTTAATTCGTTTTGCGATAAATCTCGTGAGAGCGCATTCTAACCATTCAGATTAAAGTCAATCACAGACTCAAAATCTTCGATGCATTCAGAAAAATAATATGAATTCTAACTGTACAACAAGATGGTTCACACGAATACAATGTATAGTACATACATTATTTGGGTTTCTTCATGAAAGTTAGAGATAGTATATTATACCCTTGTTAAACCCATACTATTAAATTGAAATTGTGATTAAGACTTTTCGTTTTATTGCACAATGAACTAAAATGACTCAAAGATAGCCTAAATATGGGAATAACATGCTATCTTTTTAGTTATTTTTCCAAAAGAACTAGAAAATCCTAATATAGATAAATTTACGAATCAATAAGCTCAATATTGATGCATCAAATCTTATTAAGAGATTTAGAGAGAAAAAGGCAATTAAAAGAAACAATCGTTTTATTTTTAAAGACTTATATGAACAACTTCCAAGAGACCCTAGTTTTATCTCAATAGGAGTATAATCAGTTTGGTTGATTTAGATCTTATGTATACCATCTGATTTATTAATGAGTTTCTTTTCAATTAAAATCTTTCAGGAATTTAACTTAACTAGTGGATGATCTTAATTAGCCTCAGAAGCAAGTTTTTGTGCTTTCTCTACAACTTCTTCGATTGGGCCAACCATGTAGAATGCAACTTCAGGAAGATGATCATATTCTCCAGCAAGAATAGCTTTGAAGCCCTTAATTGTCTCTGCTAATGGTACAAATTTTCCGGCTTGACCGGTGAAAACTTCAGCAACCTGGAAAGGTTGTGAGAGGAATCGCTGGATTTTACGAGCTCTTGACACAGTCAATTTATCTTCTTCGCTCAATTCGTCCATACCTAAAATGGCAATAATATCTTGAAGAGATTTATAATCCTGTAAAAGATGAAAAATTCATGGTAAGAAAAATTTAGAAATGACCAAAAAAGGTGAGAAACTGATTTATACCTGAAGGATCTTTTGGACACCTCGAGCAACTCCATAGTGTTCCTCTCCGACGATGTTTGGATCCATGATACGTGAGGTTGAATCGAGAGGATCGACAGCAGGGTAAATACCCAACTCAGCAATACCTCGAGAAAGTACAGTGGTGGCGTCCAAGTGAGCGAAAGTAGTGGCAGGAGCAGGATCAGTCAAGTCATCAGCTGGTACATAGATAGCTTGTACTGAAGTAATTGATCCCTTTTTAGTGGTTGTAATTCGTTCCTGCATAGAACCCATGTCAGTAGCAAGAGTTGGTTGATAACCGACAGCTGATGGAATACGACCTAACAAAGCAGATACTTCTGAACCGGCTTGAGTGAATCTGAAAATGTTATCAATGAAAAGAAGCACATCTTGACCTTCTTGATCTCGGAAATATTCAGCAACTGTAAGACCAGTCAAAGCGACTCGAGCACGAGCTCCGGGTGGTTCGTTCATTTGACCGTATACAAGAGCGACCTAAGAATTCAAATATTAGTAAAAGGGACTTAGATATATTTGAAAAAACATTTTAAGAAAAACGACTTTAATTTACCTTTGATGATTTGTCTTTAAGACTGATAACACCACCTTCAATCATTTCGTGGTACAAATCGTTACCTTCTCGAGTTCTTTCTCCGACACCAGCAAATACAGAGTAACCACCATGAGCCTTAGCAACATTGTTGATAAGTTCCATAATCAATACAGTTTTACCGACACCAGCACCACCGAAAAGACCAATTTTACCTCCTTTAGAGTAAGGAGCCAAAAGATCGACGACTTTGATACCAGTTACCAGAATTTCTTGCTCGACACTCATTTCAGTATATGCAGGAGCATCTTGATGAATACCTAAAAATTTATCAGTATTGATTGGACCTCTGTAAGATGTAAAAATAGACGAGGTGGTATTAGAAAATTAGACTAAGAGGCCGAATATGTTCAAGATGGAAAATATTTAAAAAGGTCATTTAAATCACCTTTCATCGATGGGTTCTCCAATGACATTCATAATTCTGCCCAAGGTCTCAGGCCCTACAGGGATGGTAATGGGTGCACCAGTATCCAAAACTGATTGACCTCTAACTAAACCTTCTGTACCATCCATGGCAATGGTTCTCACTGCACCTTCACCCAAATGCTGAGCCACTTCAAGAACCAGCCTGGGTTTACGATTTTCAACCTCCAAAGCATTAAGGATAGGTGGTAATCCATCATCAAACTGTACATCTACAACAGCACCAATAACAGCAACTATCTTGCCGTTTTTAACAGCGCCGGATGATTGAGAAGCATACCTTTTTTGCTGGCCTATGCATGATTTAAATTAACAATGAAAGGAACGTTTAAATAAGATTAATCCAGCAATGTTAAAATGAAAATGTTGCTTACTTTTATCAACGAGTGATCCAACCATGGGCTCGCTCAGCTCCAAACCTCTATGACTTTGAATCATAGGGGTGATACGGTTGGCAAGAACCACACCACGTCTTAATAAACTCATTTTTAAATTTAATTGATAGAATTAATTAATAAATCACAGAAGGATAAATTAAGATAAAACTAGTCTTGATACAAAGTCAAGTGAAGATGACCTTCTTCGGATGATAAGAATAAAAATTGGTTCTATATGTGTAAAACTCTCTACAGGTTTTACACATGCTCTCTACAGTGATGTGTGTGATGTGATGGTTTTTATCCGGCTTTTTCAAATCTCTGAATACGCGATTGTATAAAATAATTTAACTTTTTAGAAAATCACAAGAAAATTAAAAGTTTAGGAAATTAATCGTAATCAAAATTTTCTCATAAATATGTATTTTCTATAAATTTGTTATGAGCTGATATACTAGTATTTAAACTCTGAACAGTGTGCACTTTAGTGAATGCTACAGTTAGTAATTTGAAGAAAGATGGTGGAAAATTGTGACCTGATCATCAAAATTATAATCGTAAAATTAGCAAGACTTTGTAATTCATGTTTGTTTCTAAATTCCGTTTTATAATCTATTGATTTTTTAAATGATGATAACTTTAAGTGATAAATAGAAGAGTGACAAAACTTTTAAATTGTTTCATTTTCTCAAAACTTGTGAGAATACTCTTCCCGTCTAAATTAGAAATAAATTAAATTAAACACATTTAAATTTCGCGATGCTTTGTAACAATTTTTCATTATCGACTCCATCTAATAGATGAAGCCATTAAATATTTTAAATATAATATTAACCGGTCTTTTCAAATGAATACAGTTGTTTGGTTATGAAAATCAAAGTACTAAATAATGATCTTACAAAGAAAAAATTTATTGATAGTGTATTTAAATAAGGACATAGGAATGTGATTGTTGAAGTAAACATACAAAAATAACTGTAATCAACTTATTTCAAGGTACATTTTCAGTTTTATAATATGAAGAAAAAATTGAGTTTTTGGTGTTTATTAGTTGATTTGTCAGAAATAGATAATACACTGGTCAGAACAGCAGGAGAACATGAAAAAAAATTGAACACTTAGAAAGGTAGATGATCCAAAAGTAGGAATCGTTAAAACAGATGGTAGAAATATTTACGAAATTTCATCAATTTAAGGCATTTATTCATTGAAAGATTTGATATTTCTTTGATTGATTGTCGAAGAAAAAGGTCACTTTAAATTTATATTTTACTTGTTCCTACACTTACTCCTGAATTGAATTCAGATTGCAATGCCTAAATCGATCAAGGATTAAATCTAAGGCAAATTCTCTTCTTTGAGTGACACTTTCGTTATCTTTCCGTATTTTAGATAGTTCCTTGGAGTGATTTTTTCTTGGAGTTTTTGAGAAAGGCATTTTAGATGGGTGTTTGAGATCTGTGGCTGAGCATTTTTTGCTAGGTGAAGATGCTGGCTTGACTATTCTATGAACGGTGAATTTATGTTGGTTAGGATCTATTCCGGTCTGATCAACCGACGATACATAGCATTGGTTTACTTGATCAAACTTTTTAATTTCAACCATTTCACATTTTGGATAACTATTTTTCATACTAGAAAATTTGGCACTTCCAAAACTACCTGGTTTTGGTTTAATTTTGACACATTCCTTTAAGCGGACTGATTTGAGAAGGCAGTTCAATTCATCCACATCACCATCGCTATTGACGTTGCCACCATTAGATCCATCGTCATTTTCAATCTTGATTGAAGTTCTGTTAGCAGTTGATTTAAGATAAGCTAATTTATTAAGATCATTTATCCTTCTGGTTAAACGTACGGCTTTCTTTTCGATACCATTGAGCTTGTAATTAGGTTTACCTCGAGCCTCCCAAGCATTAGCTGATGATTCATCTCTCAATTTATTAATCCGACGCTGAGCAACGGCTAGTGATTTTTCAAGTTTTGCCAATGTGGTCTCAGTTTTGCCATTCTTTTTCTTCTTACGACATCTTCCAGAACAACTGCGTCCTGTGTGTGAAGCCAATTCTTTCAATAGATCACTGTAAATTTCATTGGCTTGTTCGTGTTCAATATCGAGTTCCATCAAGCAACTGAACTTTTTAATCAGACTATCAAAAGTAGCTTGATTCCAATGACGGGATTGATTGTAACGAGCAACGGCTCGACGTAAACTAGAATACCTTTTTTTACGACGATTTGGCGTGTCAAGCAGGCGAGATCGACAAAGAGTAATAAACTATTGAGTGAGAAAAAAATATGAACCAAAATTTAAGGTCAATAAATTTCTACACAAAGAACAGCTATAAGATGGGATAAGCTTTCACCATCGACATCATCTAAATGGCAAATAAATCAACAATCGTTACTGAGTAACACGACAAGGACAAGTTCAATCGAGTACATGAATACAATTCAGCAAATGAGAGTAATAACAATAATGAGGTTAATTTTGTGGGCAGGAAAAACAATAGCCAATAATTGAAATAGCCAAAGAGAAGTACAAAAGAGGCAGAAGGCAATGGTAAAGGGAAGAGTAATGAGTAATGAGCAAACAAACCTTTTCAAGAGTCTCATTCTTGTAAGGCCCATCCGTTATTGATGATTTAACATCAAGTTGATTGTTTTCAGATGATAAATTAGTAGAGTCATTAGTTGTTTCATTAAATGGTTCATCCATAATTGTTGACAAATAGACCTGTTAATGAAAAAATTAATAACAATGGTAATAAAACTGCAACACTAAGTAATCAAACAATGAATTTCATCAAAAAAAGAAAAAAGTCAATAAACAAAATAAGCAACAAAACCAGAAGAAAGAAACTACAAATGAATGTAAGTCACTAGTGTAAGTTAAAAAAGTAGCAAGTGAAAAGAATGTGAAAGAATGGAGAAAGTAATGAAAAATAACAAAAAACAAGTTTGAAAAAGATCTTGTTAAAACTGGGAATCGATCTTGTATCCTTGAAAAGATCCCAAGTAAAGAATCTTACCTCAGTAACAATTGATGAAAGTTTAATATTTAAAACAATAATTACAAGAGGATTTCAATATTTTTAGTTAATTGATTGACTAAATTGAAAAATAAATTGAAAAAACTTTACTGGTAAAGCTTTTTTAATCAGCTGTAGGAGAAACGATCGGTAACGGTTCAAAAAGTGAAATACTCACAAGTTGAAACATTAGTCCGTTATAAAATGACGATATCTGTCAAATGAACAATCTACTAAAGTTATTCATTCGACAAATGTTCATTTCAGCTTCAATTTTCAAATAATATGAATTAACTGTAATTTAAATTAAATTTGGGTGACTATTCTGCGAGTTGTTTCTCGATGAATAGATTATTTGACTATTCCTCCATCACATGTGATTTTTTGTAAACAATCTTTTTTCGTTCAACCATTTATTTTTTAATTTATTTCAATTTGGTTCAATTTTAGCGATGAATAATATACACCGCTCATTTTTTAGATTATTTAAATCTTACAGATTCTCAACCCAATCCAATGTTAATGTGCGTACGTTCGTTAATCTTCGCAATTTAACGAAAGGAATGACAAAAAAGAGTGTTGCCATTTCCACTGGTATTTTGGCTAGTTACGGGTTAACTTATTTGTATTTAAGACGTGAAAAAGAATTAAGAAAGAAAAGAGAGAGAAGTGAGATGGTCAAAAAAACAATTGGAGGAGCATTTGATTTGACTGACCACCACGGTAAGCCTTTTGGAACCAATGAAATTATTGGCCGATGGTCATTAATGTATTTCGGATTCACTCACTGTCCTGATATTTGTCCCGATGAATTGGATAAGATTTCAGAAGTGGTTGATAAACTTTCAAAGCGGGATGATGTACCTCAAGTAGTTCCAGTATTTGTTACTGTTGATCCCTCTCGTGATGATCCACATGCGATTGCTAAGTACTTAGCTGATTTTTCACCCAAGTTCATTGGGTTAACTGGTACCAAAGAGGCTATTAAGAAAGTTTGTGATTTATTCCGAGTCTACAGCCATGCTGGAATACCTGATGACAACAATGAATATATTGTGGACCATACAATTGTAACCTACCTTCTTAATCCAGAAGGAGAATTTGTAGATTATTATATGAGATCCAATGAGTCTGACCAAATAGTGAATTCAGTTATTCGTCATATGAAGGACTATGAGACACTGCACAAGAAGAAATTTTGGTTAATTAGTTAAATGCTAAGCTGTTAGTTTTATTTTCACTTAATCAATTTATCTAGCTGAATGTATAATTCATATTTCCTTATGGAGCTTGGCATTTGTGTGCAAGCTGAGGTAATAACTCACAATTGTAATATAATCAAATCGCCAATCTATGTTTAGGAAATAAACTCGTTTAGGATGCAGTAACACTTTATGTTTATTTACATTGTTGACTCAATCATTGACTCAATCACTTTTGAAAGAACTTTATTCGGCATATAACTATGTTTCAACGGAAACAAAAGACAAATTATTTAATCAAGCTTCCGAAAACAAAACAAAATGATTATGATCAATATTAATGAATAACTGTTTTCGCTTCAAATAGATTTTTACCTTTCAAAATAATTTTTACATTGTTACTCTGCTGTTTTATTACGAAAAATGAATAGCGTGTAACTCAAAGAGATGAAATTACAGTCAAAATAATACCAAGAAATTAATAAATGTCAAGTCCAGC
Source organism: Tetranychus piercei (assembly GCA_036759885.1). Classification (NCBI taxonomy): domain Eukaryota; kingdom Metazoa; phylum Arthropoda; class Arachnida; order Trombidiformes; family Tetranychidae; genus Tetranychus; species Tetranychus piercei. Next base: position 231,218 of record CM071877.1, read on the forward strand.
TGAGCTATTAATAAATTAAGAGCCTTATTGAAGATAAATATCACCCTCGCGAAATCTTGAAAAATTCATGGGATAAGTATCAAATGAAGGGAAAGGCCAAAGAGACGCGAAACCAAAAACAAGTAGATGAAACTGAAGCCTAGTCTTAAATGCCTGCCTATTTTGACATACATATATTTCTGTTCGACGAATTTCTATCGAACAGAGAAGATAAAAAAGGATGAAGAAAGAGAGAAGAGAAAAAGATGAAAACAAAAAGTGAGCTGAAAAAATGGAAAAGGCAAGAATCTCTCATCAACTTAGTTATCTTTTATTCCTTATAGTTCAGTTTTAAAAAGTGATTTTTTTGGCATTGGTGAAGACTCAAGATCCTAACTTAGACATAAGATCGAATAACGGTTACTCTAGAAAATAAAACATGGCAGAAGAGAAAAAAAGAGAGAGTAAAGTTCGCAAATCACTAAGCCTGTGGAAACATTTTCAGGAAACTATCTCCTCCTATTTGATGCAATTCCAAGCAAACAATTTATTTTTTGCTTCCCAGCTCAAAGCAAAGTTGTACTTTCAAAAACTGAAACACTAACTTTGTTCCTCTCTCGTTTCTCGTCCCTTTCTCTGTCTCCTTTCCCTTTCCCTTTCCCTTTCTAATTGTCTCTCCCTTTTCGAGTATAAGTTTCTTCCTCCTTCTCATCCTCTTTTTCCCACTTTCTATTTATCTGTCTATCTATGCCATCCAACCCCATGTTTCATGGTTCCTCTCCTATTCCTAGGTGTCCTACCGAATGGTGTTCGTTCCAATTCTATAGAGTAGATAGACTTTCCCCCCATTTGGGTTTTGCACCATAGTCTTGCCTGCGACACTCAAAGAGTATAACACACATTTACAGTGTTGTGGTTACTTCGTTGTCATCCATTAACGTTTTCAGCCTCTTTCTTTTTCTCTCTTTTTCTTCTCTCATCTTTGAGATCGTTTTTTGTTTTTCGTTTTCTCGATTTCTTCTTGTTTCTCATCTCTTTCTATTTGCTTCCTTGGTGTCTGTTTATCTCTTACCAATTCTTTGATTGTTGTTTTGTATCCAATCAACTTTGATACAACAGTGTAACTCTTTCCATCTCACATCAGTGATTCTTTGATTGTTATTTGTTTCTTTTTGGGTGATCGGTTTAATTGTTGAATTAAATTTTGTGATTCTCCAACGAACGGATAATTAAAGCACAACAATGGAAGCCATCAAGAAAAAGATGCAGGCCATGAGGGCCGAGAAAGAGCAGGCCGTTGAACGCGCTGAAGCAGCTGAGGCATCTGCTCGTGAAGCCAATACTAAAGCAGAGAAAGTAGGTTTACTCATTGAACTTTTGACTTTCTATTAAAAACAAACTTACAATTTATGATTACCGATGGATAATTGCCTGATTAATTGACATTTTTTTTCTTCTTCACTTGTTTTTCTGTCCACTGTTCATCTTGATCCATTAGGCTGAAGAAGAAGTTCGATCTCTGCAAAAGAAAATTCAACAGGTTGAGAATGAACTCGACGTAGTCCAAGAGCAACTTACCCAGGCTAATGCCAAGCTTGAGGAAAAGGATAAAGCTTTACAAAACGTAAGTTAATTCTCATTGTAAAGCAGATCAATTTAGATTTTTAGATTCTCCTTCAAAGATATGTTCCTACCAAGTTTACAAAAATCAAAGATTATTTTATCCAATTTTGAATCTTGATATGGATAATCAATATATTCAATGAATCTTGATAGTCCTGGCTTTAATCACCAACTAAATAAACGGGTAATTTCATTCAATATTCATCGCAAATTACAATTTTGCCTGAAATTTTAAATTAAAATGTTACAATAAGATATTGTGAGTCAGATTTAATCTAACAATGCCATTAACTTTTTGATTATCTGGTTCAGATTCAGTTGTTGAATTTAATTCAAGTAAAACCAGAAAAATTAATCATTTAGTCTTCAGATTTGTAAAAGCCCGATGATTGAACTGTTTACTTCATTGGTAGTTAACCAAAATAAGCAGTCGTTTAATCATTGGAGAGCCAAATTTTTGAATTTTAAAATAGCTTTGAATCATAATGATTCATTTTTGCGTAAAAGTATATTTAATTCATTGGCTTGAATCAATTTAATATCTATTGAAATTGAGTCAAGTATTGATATGAATTTTCATTTACAATATACATTTACACAGTTTATGTCATCAATGATTTTATATGTTAAATTAAAATAGATTATCAAGCGACAATTACAATTTCATACTGAAACTCAAGTATAGATTTTAATGCTTCAACAATGAAATTAAATATTACACATGAATTATTTTCAACTTATCGATAATAATTGCATGCATAACCAGCCAATAAATTTATTAATCTCCGGTGTCGTTAACTTCATAATCTCATGCTATTAAAGACAAAAATATTTGTTGATTGTTAGAAAATGTTTTCACTGTTTGTTGAAATAACTCTTTTTACTGATCTCATACTTGATCATTTAAATGAATATTAACTTTACACCAATCTACGAGGATTTAATTAACTAAGTTAATTAGATTGGAATGAAAGGTTATAATGAAAAACTTGGAACTATTCAATTTTCGTTGATTAGAGTTAAAAATAAATATCTTTACATAAGAGCTGAAAATCATTACCTATCTGAAACTAATAAGAAATTGAAGCATTTATTTCTAGCAGAGGCTTTTCTGGTAACAATTTTGAAAATCTAGAAAACTTGATAAATTTTCTGGCTGAGCAAGTAATACCTTCATCATGAATTTACTTGTTTTTCCGTTAACTATTGAAAATACTTTGATATACCACCACCTCGACCACCGACCCAAAGCTTGGCTTGATTCCAAGATCCATTGATACTGATATTCACAATTGTGCAGGATTTGAATAGTTGACCTGAAGATGTTGAGATGATAATGAAATAGAAACAGCTTCGTTTCGTTTGGATTTCGTGTCCAGTGATAATCAGGTTGAGATTATATTAAACACGATCCAAATTGACTTCATTGGAAGATGAAATCATGAAACATATAATTAAATCACAGCAAAAATGTGCATATTTCTACATATTTCTACATTTTCGCAAATGATCATGAATTTGGTTTGGTAAAAAAAACTTCGCTACTTCATCAAGGCTGCTTAGATAAGTCAAAATTATGAGCTATTTTTAAGATGCTTTTCTTCAATAATATTTGGTGAAAGAGGAAAACTAAATTGTACCATTGGAAGTAACATTAAGAATAAGAAGAGAGCAAGATGGTTTTGAAGATGAGAATAAGCACAAGATGAAATTGAAGTTGAAGATGATGATGGTAAGAAAGACAGATATGTAGACAGAAAGATGCAAAACAGTTAATTATTCGTGTGACGTATCCATGATTCTAGATACTCTTGTATCCGTATTTGGTTAACATAAACAGAGAGCGAGGGGGAAGAAAAGAGGAAGATCGGAAGAAATGTAGATGATAAATACTAGACAGAGAAGATGAAAAAGATGCTCATCACCACTTGAAGTGTTCATGTTAACAAAAAGATTGCCAGAAAATTGGGATTGTTTTTCAACAATGTATTAGTCAATGTTGATTGGAAATGGGAAACATCAGAAGATATTCAAAAAATGTAATGATTAACCGATTCAGACGACATAATCTGCCGACTGTTGAGAAACAATCACATTTGAAGTTGGAAATGAAACCTGTTCATGGTTGATCAAACCGTTCAATCGAAGTGTAAAGAGTAGGTTAAATAAAATCTAGTGAATTTTGATATTGATTAGAATAGCAAAAAAGGTCGAACAAAAGAGGAAAGACACTTTTTTATTCAGAGAATCTAAAAGAGTGCAACTCGCAAGAATCTGTCCTAAATAATTTCTACTCTCACCCGTAGAAGGTTATCCCCCTTTGCCTAAATATACCAGAAAATTTAAGATATTTTTGGCTTCCCCATGAAAATGTGCAGCTTTCTCTACTAGCTTTATAATTATAATCATCACCAGTCTTATTCCAGTTTCAAGCATCTTCCCTCCTTCCAGAACAGAATCCGTTTTCCACCTTTATCTTCAACTCCAAATCTTGTTACAGTAACATCCCTATTTTACTAACCTCTTTCATCTTCACGCTTTCCTTTCTATCTTGCCATTTTTTCTTGAAATAAATGATTTTCAAGTGGGGAGAAAGATGAAGATGATGTTGCTGATGGCAGTGATGATGGAACTCGAACTTCCTTAAAGTTTCATTGCGAGCCCACACAAACTCGAAGTTTCAACCAAGCCCTTTTCTCACTTTTAGTTTCTTTAACCGACTTTTGCCATCATCTTATTGCTGCTACGTTTTCACTTGTTATCATCCTCAGCTTTTTTCTTCCCAATCATTATTCCAATAATTATTCAACACTTTTCCCTCTGTCCTGCATTCAGCTCGTTCCCTTTTCTCAGACTGTCGCCAGTAAATTCATTTCATATCTTCTGTCTGCCTTGAATCTTTCCTTGAGACTTTCCAGGTATCGATTACAATAATCCAATTATCCAGTGTCCGTTTTGACTAGAACATTTTGAAGTTTCTATTTGCATGCAAAAAGATAACCAATGAAAACAAACCAATATCTTAACTTTGTTTAGATTTCAATTCATCGTAATCACACTTATTTCTCATCTCTTTATCCATTCACTCCACCCCATAGATATGATGTTAGCAACCGCTATAATTAACTCATCCTTTTGCGTTTTTACTCTTCCTCATCTTCCTCCAAAACGAGTATTGCTTTTCATCGCTTTCAATTAAACTTACAACCTGAATAACTGCACAAATTTCACTCATTATTCTGTCTAAATCACACTTCTTGTTTATCACTTTCCACCCCCATCATTCGAAAGAAAAAGTTTTCTTCTCTCTCTTGTTTCTTTTCATTTAATTTCCTTTTCTCCCATTTACTCACTTCATCTGCTTTCTATCCTGTCTATCTTTCCCCATCATGGCAACATCCCTCGTTCGCCCATCACCAACAGCAACACTCATCTAATCATCTTTAGCCATCTTTTTCATTCTTAAACGTCCTTCAGCAATCGGCTGAAACCAAAACATAATTTGTTTCTCCTTTAATATCATTTTTCCATCCAACCATCATTAGTATTTTTTTGATTTTGTTTCTCTTTGTCTCATCCAAATTATGAATTGAACATCTATTTACAATGTGAACGTCACCTCGTTCTTTTTTTAATGTGCCGATTGATACAAATCTAAAGTGATAAGGAGAGAAAGAGAGATTGAGAGTTAATGGTCAATCAACATTCTTTCAACCATAAACAACACCAAAAAGCCAACTTACAATTTTAAGAAAAATAATTTTATTATAAATCAAAATGGTCAACAACAATCGTTATCGTAACTCAAACATTAACGGGAATGTCCATCGGTCGAATGGGGACTGGCCTGAAAGAAGATTGGATCGATCACCTGATGGTTCAGAAGGATCATCCAATCTAGAGTCTGATGATGATTCGGAAACTGTTCAATTGTCTGCTCTTCGTTGTTCCTCTGTACAGACAGAGGTTATAAATGAAAGAGAACGTAGACGAGCAAATCGAAGTTCAGGTTATCCTGGATTAGCATTTGGATTATCAATGTTCAATTCCAGTGCCATGATGAAATTTTCAATTATTTCGAATGAGCTACACAACATTCAAAATGTTCAGCTTAAAAGGGTATGTTTCCTCAAATGCGTAATTGGAAACAAATAAACATAAAAGAGTAACTTCAAGAAAATGCCAATAGATTTATAATGATTATCCATAAAACAATATAAGACTTATCAAGCTTTGGAACATATCTTATTTCATGGATTCTTCAAAACTCAATGATTATTTCAATTTTTAACATTTTTCTTTTTTCAACAGGCTGAAGGTGAAGTTGCTGCTCTTAACCGAAGGATACAGCTGATCGAAGAAGATTTAGAACGATCAGAGGAACGTCTAAAAATCGCAACTCAAAAGCTTGAGGAAGCTTCTCAAGCTGCTGATGAAAGCGAGAGGTAAGACTGAGGACTAAATTTGGAAACGAGAAGTATTAATCGTTAATCGTTTGATGCTAACGTAATTCACCATTAACTCTGTCAGTCTGAATACTTTTATAATATTCAGTTATCTCTAGACGGTCTGCCAATGCGTAGGATAGCTTTTGAATTGAAAACAAACAAGAAAATCCAATCAAGTATTTTCACTCTATCAATGTATTTCAAACATTTTGTAATTGTCATTTCCTTACTCAATTTTTGATTTCTGACCAACAAAACGTTGAATTTAATCATTTGAACCAATCGTATCTTTGTCAGTATCTTCAACAAAATTATCTCTGCATATAAAATTCTTATCAGTTGAAACTCTTTCCATTCAGACTTTGAAAAATTATCTCTTAACAGTAATACTAATTCTGGTTTATGTCAAAATAATTAACCAAAACATAGATGACTCTCTAAATTTCATGAATTAACCTGAAACAATCGGTTAACTAAGCTTCAACCCGATAGACAAGAGGTCAATAACAGAGAAACGATTAGAACGCTCCGAAAATGCATGAATCATAACATTCATCTGAAAGTCTAAAAAATTTTAGTTACAAGTACAAGTTAGTAAGTACAAGTTGGAAAGGAAGGACAAATTATTTATAAATTAACTCACTTTTCAAAACATAACTTGACATCAATCTGGTGTTTGAAACACCAGCATCATCCTTATAAGTAGAAATCTCTCATGAAAACTAATCTTTCAGTAGTTTCTATAAGGCAAATGCACATTCCCATAAATAAACCTTCAATGATTATTGACGGATCTCTTATTCCCATCCGAATTAATATCTTAATAACTTGCTGTTTGGACAAATCACTGATTTTTGTATCATTTTTAGGATGCGAAAAATGTTGGAGCACAGAAGTGTAACCGATGAAGAGCGAATGGATTCACTCGAAAGTCAACTCAAGGAGGCTCGAATGATGGCAGAAGATGCTGATAGGAAATATGATGAGGTAAAGCGTGAGTTTACTCTCAGCCCATTGGAAACTCTCTAGTCCATACGAAAGAGTGGTAAACTAAAATGGAATAAAACCACTTTTTAAATACAAATCAAGCATCAGGCATGATTGAGAAGAATTGACTCATGTTAAAGCTTCTTAAACAATTCGAACGAATATCAAAACCAAAACTGGTGCTATCACTGAAGATTGAATGCGTAATTAACTATATGATCAATAATACAAACATCGATTCATGAAAATCATATGAAAGCATATACTTGATGCTAAAAAAGAGAAAGATGGAAATCATAAATATTGAACATTTATGAGAAATCTCAAGTCTTGAACGATCGCAAAATTTTACGAACATAGAAGCAGCATTTTGTGAATTCAATGCATTATTACAAACAAACTCATTAGACTTTTTATTCGTCATTATTGTATCAACAATCATCACCATCGTCATCCTTTTTTCCTTGTCACCCCAGGTTGCTCGTAAACTAGCAATGGTTGAAGCTGATCTTGAAAGAGCTGAACAGAGAGCCGAAGAAGGAGAATCGTAAGTTCAATATCTTTAAGCCATCCATGGTTTTCAAACCTTGCCATATCCTTATGAAGCATATCCTCTTCAAGGCTTTTTGTTCCGTTCATTTTCATGATCTCATGGGAGGTATTCTTTGTATTTTCCTTAAAATAGCAATAAGTTTCATCATTGAGTCAGATAAAATCATCAGAATGGTTGATTCTGAAAAGAAACACAGAAATTAAAAAAAATTAAATCAAACAACATGATGGATAAATTTGGTTGAAAATTATAAAACTTAACCTTTCTTCGCATCTTCTGTCCATTTTATCAGATTTATTCAAACCAAATGTTCTTTCTTCATTGAAAATAATAAACTGAAAAAAAATTAACGAAAAATCAACACAATGTTTTACAATCACTTGTAGACGACTTAAAACTAACTCAGATGCGTCAGATCATAGACGACATTGGTATATTTGATTTATAACATCTTAATTCAAATTCACTTTCAAATACTAAATCAAAATTTTATACGAATATTTTAGTCAAGAATAAATCCAGTACGCGCTAGTGCTAATATAATATACAAATTACACATGAAGTAAAGCAGATAGTAACTTTGAATACGGAAAACAGGATTAATTTATTTGAAATAAACTGAAAGATTAGACGAATAAAATGAATGAATTACACTGATCAAACAATTAGAAGTTCATGAGACAGAAGAACACAGAAGGATACAGAAGAACACAGAAGACGACAGAAGAAGACAGAAGAAGAAACTTCCCGTGAGACAAAAATGAACCCTTTCATCACATAAGGCGGAGACAATTTTTCTTTCTCCTTTGTTTTGTTAAAACCATTGATTTGATTTTTAACTTGTTATCTCTAATAAGCCTTTCTGCTTCTTTTAAACAGAAAAATTGTAGAGTTGGAAGAAGAACTAAGAGTCGTTGGTAACAATCTAAAATCATTAGAAGTATCAGAGGAAAAGGTAAGCGTCTTTAAAAATTTATATAATTTTGTCCAACATTAATGTCTTTGCACATATCCTTTCCTTTAACCAATAATTCCTTCAAAATTTCTAAGAAAACGCATCAGCATCTATGTTATTATTGTAATGATTCAGTTTGATGTAAAATATTTAACCATCGGATAAACACTTTTCTTGTGGGTTAATTTGTATCAAAATTTGTTTTGAAAAATTTTTTTGATACAAAAGCTGGCCAGAAAATAAGCGATAGTCGTTTGCTGTGTGTTTTTAACCCCTCAATATAAGTTGAAGCGTCAAGTGAAACATTTCCATATCCATTCATCACTAGTCAACAGTTTATGCTTACATGTAAATCGTTTAGTGTTGATCTTCAGGGGTATCATTTGGTATAACCAATCTTAACGGAAATGTTTTACTAGCTAAAACTTACTAACATGCTAAGGTTGTACTTTTGATAATGTTTAAATTAAAACTCTGATCGATCTAATCAAAAGTAAAGCCAAATTGTGTTTCTTATACTAAACCTTATCCATTAACTTGTGTTCACTCATTTTTGGCTGTTGCTCGTCAGCCTCCGTCTAATATGTTCTCATTTCATCAAAATAACAGAATCATTCGAATTTTTCCTCGCTTTGAAAGGAAGAATTTCAATTTTCATAATCAATAACAATTGGAATGATCAATACTATTACCCAGAAATTTCATGTCCATTGCTACACAGTATCAGGCAAACTGCATTTCAGAATAAAAATTCTGAAAATAATCATTTCAATTGTTTGTTTTTTTGATGATTTTGTGTGTTCATTAACACAATTAATGTCTTTTATTGTGGTATTTTTTGTTGCTGTCCTGTGTGTTGTTTCGTTTTGTCCATCCATTGATTGTTGGTTTAATTAATAACAATTAACTCACCGAGTGTTTTCAAATTGTCCAGTTTTGGAAGCTTGCAATTTTTCGCTTAAGTGTGTGATTTTTTTGATTGTTGTCTAGTTTTGTTCAGTTAATCATTACAACTTGAGCTTAATTTTTGTTTTATAATAAATTGCTAATCAAATCGTGAGTCAGATCACAAGTTTAATTGGTTCGTGTGCAAGTGCAAGTGGGCCAAGTTGTTCATGGTTAACATTTATCAATAAGCTAATACTTTACGCTTTTGCTTTGAATTTTGTGTTCAGTGTGTTCGTTTATTACTTTATTTCATTGTTATTAATCAGTTAATCACAGGGTTAAATTTATTTTTGAACCGAGAAAATGAACAAATTGAAATTTATTTTGTTAAAATTTATCATTTATTACGACTATTTACCGATTCGTTAATCAACACAAAACGCAACATCATGAAATGAACAGGCACAACAAAGAGAGGAGGCTTATGAGCAACAGATTCGTCTGATGACAGCTAAGCTTAAGGAGGTGAGTCAAATCTAACCTTTTATTTTTTCTTCTTTCTCTCTCCACAAATTATTCCCTGAATCCATTCTCAGGCCATGCAAAAGGAGGAAGAATATGAATCACAAATTCGTTCAATGACACAAAAACTTCGTGAGGTTAGACTCTGCAGTCTACAGTAGTTTACAACAAAGAAGCTGAGACAAGAAAATTGATTGAACTCTTTCAAAAAAGCTGGATTATCTCTTATCAATCCTATAGATTTATCCTGAAATCAATAGTAAATTTAGTTTAATCCAGTCCAAATTCAATTTCCGTAAAAATTTTTGCGCTAATAGAACATCATTATCAATATCATAACACGAAACTTACGACATCCTTATCCTACTGACTTTAGCTATTAGTATCAGTTGGTCCAGCTTTAATCAATACATAATTTTAATCTTTTGTTACCAAATTAAGAGAATTCTGGTTCAGGGTAAGATAAAATGGAATATAAATTTGATCATTGAGCTGTTTTAGCAGCAACATGATTACCATCTTGGATCTGTCTTTGCAAAATTGTATAAAAACTCACAAGCTTTCTGAGTCCAATTAGTTAAATCAATGTAATGTCATGAACACAGTCTAAATTTTAGAAGTCATGAAGGATGTTAGGCAAATTAACCTTCATCTAGACTCAGGAAGCTTTTTTTTGATGTTTTAATGGATAAACCTAACTAGTTACTTTTTTTCTTCACCGTTTTAATTTGACTGATTACAGGCTGAAGCTCGAGCTGAGTTTGCTGAACGATCTGTACAAAAGTTACAGAAGGAAGTCGATCGTCTCGAGGGTAAGTTTTCTGTTTTGATTGTGTCAACATCAAGAATTGACAATATTTTTCTTTCTTTCAGACGAGCTCATCCACGAGAAGGAAAGATACAAAGCCATTTCCGACGATTTGGATAACACTTTCTTCGAGCTTACTGGTTATTAAAAAACAATATTCACTGGATAATACACATTGTGTTTACTCTTTTCAACAACGACGACATAAAAACACTCAAACATCACATCTAAAAATATGAGAACATCTAAGTTTCAATCGATCTAACTGCGCAAATCTGCTAAAATCAAATGTGAATCCAAAAATATAAACAAGCAAAAGGAGATCAAGACCATCAATATTATGAGAAAGATTTTTTTAAAGAAAAGATGGTTCTGTGATTAACTTAATTTTATCATCTCTTATTGTATTGTTATTACTATTATTACATTGAGAAGAGCCTAACCATCGAAAAAATGGATTAATATGTTGACAAAAACAGCCAATTGACGAATATCTTTAAGGCTATTCAGACACCAAAATCAGTCTTTATCTAAAAGCTTCTTCCTCTTTTCTCTCTTCTCTCCTTTCTCTCTTTTTCTCCTCACTTTCAAAAGATTGTATCAATAAATCGGCACATTTCTCTCTAGCCAACAATCAAGTCACTTTCATTTTAAGATCAAAGTCATCATAGACATTTCATATCGCAACGCTTTCAGAGTGGTTCACATTGAAATCTACGGAGGCAACAAGGTACAAACCAGTCAATATTTAGTTTGAACTTTCAATTAACAAGCAAGTTTTTACTCGGTTAATTGTTTGAAATCTAAAGCAGTCCACAAATTTATTGAGGCGAAGTCCAGTTTCAGATTACAATTATAATGCAAAAATCTTAATTTTGAAATAACTGTTATTTTATCTTTCAATTGGATTTTTAATCATTAGATAATAATTTAAGGAGTGAATATTCAACTTCGATCTGCAATAATCTTTCGCAGGAGTTCGAGGACAGTTGGATCAGCTAAGATAGATAGATGATCGACTCCAGAAATATTGAATGAATTGAATGATTGAGTTTGCTGGTACTTCCAACGATTGCATGCTTCTAAAGAACGAATGTTTACAGTTCCATCTCCGTCTCCATAAGTCACTACTTTCGGTGAATGATTAGGGAACAGATCTGGATCATATTCTAAGTATTCCATTGTTTTAATACCAGTACTATAAAAACAGTCCACTGGTACTCCGGGTGGCGGTAGATCATCCAATAAATTTTTGACATCCAACCACATTTGGTATCCAACAGGAAAATCAAGGCTTTCAAAAAAATCTTTATAATTTGCAGTTGAGAAGTTATTTGAGCCAACTTTAATGATAGTCTCAGAAGCCGGCCAAAAATCTTTTGATGGTAAAAGGAATGCCATGCTAGGGAAAGTTCGTTCATCTCGTCGTACAATCAACTCAGGAACCACTAGAACACCGAGATTCTCACCGGTGGCAAAAGCTTTCATAGCTTTCACAGCTCCTCCCCAAGGACTTGCTATTGTTATTAATTTCCGTATATAAGTTGACTTCCATTGATCGGTTTGTCTGAGAAGGAAATAGAGTGTCAAAGGACAGCCCATTGAGTGACAAATGATGATACACGGTAAATGATTGTTTGCTCGTGTTGTTTCTTCGATCAATGCCTTTAGGTTTACCATATAATCAGTCAATTCCCCTAGATTAACATTGAAAGAGGTTGTTAAAACAAGAAGGAACAATTCATTTTATCTTTTGATTCTACTTGCAAATTATCTGCTTTGTAAACAAAAGTGAAATACTTTGACAAACTTGAAGAGAATAACAAAATCATACTTGGAGATTTCCTGAAGTCGTAAGGAGCTCCTCGCAAATTAATAACTCTTTTATAGCCCAAATCAACCAAATAGTCAACCATAACATTGAAATATCCAGTAATAGGCATTTCATGGTTATCGATATATTCAATTGATCGAGTCTCTCCAAAACCAGGAATTCTTGTTTCAACTCCTGGTGCATTGGATGTGGTTCTGGTAATATTGTTGTAAACCAACCTCATATTGTCAGTAAAACAATCAATAGCATAAGGTAAAATTTCAGAAAAACTCATCCATAGAGTGTAATAATTCTTGGTACGAGACGCACAAAAAAGATGGACAACACTGGGCTTGTTCAATTTCGCCTCGATTTGACTTCCGCCGTCACCAGGTACTTAATAAAGAAAACACATATTAATTATATTATGAAATTGAATCAAATGAATGATAATTAGCAATGTAACAAATCAGGGCACTAGACTTGCCTTTGAAAGTAAATGCAAATTTTTAAATAAATCGGTGTTAGGCGCGTGAAAAAACAGATAAACATGAATCTGGAATAAATTTTGAAAATCACAGTGACTAATGTTGTTTAAACATACCTAATATGATAGGGAAAAGATCGGGCTTGCTCTTTTTAAAACGATCATATTGATGATGAATTGAGTTTCTTGATTTTTTTAACCGTTCTGGATGAATTTTATTTGAAATTGAAGATATTCCCATCAAGATGATTATGAAAACCAGAATAGTTATGACCCTCGGCACCATTGGCAGGGTTTCTGTTTACGAGAAAAATTATTGGAATGAAAAAAGTCAAATTAATTTATTTTGATTAGCATCTTTAACACACAACTTGCGAATCGCTTTCTAATTTTTAACCATAAAACGGATTTAATCCAAGTGATTATAAGATGAATTTAGCTAAAATTAAGCAAAATGAATTGATGGTGTTGAGGAAAAGTAAAAAGAAATGAAAAACAGAATCAAAAGTCAAGTATCAGATGAAAGATGAAGCTGAGTTATTTATGTTTGTTCAATTATTTATTGTTGGTTCACAGGGTTCGGCTGGTTGTTGCGGTGTCTTTCCTCTGATGGGAATCAATTATTCAATTCACAAAATTCAATGCATTTTGATGCTTGCGGTTCTTACCTCTGAATATTATGAAAGAGACCATAGGTGTGAATAATTTAAATTGCAGCAATATAATGCACTGACTGAAAATAAATGCTAACTTCACTTATACGATTAAACAGAAAAAATATAATTGAAGAATATTTTCTTTAAAAAAGTCTTTTTGTCAAGTTTGCAGTTAACTGACATCGGTCATACAAAATGATGATGGGTCTGAAGACTCAAAAATAACTTTGTGAAGCGAAATAATGATATTTTCAATGGATTTATTTTTATCATATTTATCCAGCTTTTTGAAAATTGATAGTTACCAAGTTATCAATTAGATAAAAAGGAGATTTGGTTTTTGATAAAATTTTATCGTAAAAAATATGGACATAAAATTCAAGAAGTAGACCAGAAGAAAGTCAAGTTTGGATATAATTATCTTTTATACATTCTTAGTTTTGTTTTTGTATAACAATATTATGTTGATGAAATCGTTTGGGTTAATCATGATATTTTTAGGAAAATGGTTTCAATATAAATTATGATGTTTGTTTGATTTGTTTTCAAAACTTTTGATAGAAAAGAATAGATCTTCATTAAAAAGATTATCTGAACGCAGATTGATTGATACAATTTTTAGATGAAAAAAGAAACATTTATGATAACAATGGACAATGGTTTAGTTTTGATTTGAGGTGGTCATTTAAAAGAGATAAAGAAAGGGATAGAACAATTGACCTCTAAATGATGCTAAAGAGTTTTTAGACAATTATCAAGTCTTCACAATACTAAATACAATCGTCTACTAACAGTAAAACATTTCATTTTCTATTTCAGATTTCAATTCTGAAAAATTATAAATTTTACGAACATCTCTCTGCAACTAGTCAGATAAAGATTAACATACAATACATATATAAATATTAAAAGCGCATCAATTAGAGTGCACAATGGCAATTGGGTGTGATATAAATACACTCAAGTGTATTTTAATTTTCCATGAATATCATGATTTTTTTCAATTAACAAATATATCAATTGAATGATTTGAAGTGTAAAAAAATGAGAAGACAAACTTGTATTATCAAATTCAAGGATTCAAATGACGAAAAAGTATTAAATTCCTTGTCAAAATTTCATTTCCATTTTGTTTAAGGAAAGTGAAATAAAATTTCAACAGTTTATACTTGATCGAGCCAACAGGAGATACAAACTGACAGTAAATAGAGGAACTTCACAGGAACTTGAAAAATGTCCTGTTTTGATTTAATCAACAGGTTCATCACATTCTTATCTACGTTGGTAAGGTGGCATGCCATTTTTAATCACTTGAACCATTAAAATCAATCTTGTAAATCAATTTTCATCTTTCCCGTAAGTGATCTTTAAAAGCATCAATCAGTTTTAGATCTTTCTTATAGATTTCTGTGATATTTGAAGTTCGTTTCAGATCCAAATCTATTATTGCAATACTAACAGCATAATACGTTTGACTCATTTCATCCATGATAATATGACACTTTTGTGAAGATTTAATGAGTTGCGATTTCTCTTGATTTTCCCGAGTATCTAATGTTATGGGTGAAGATTTTGAAGGCAGAGATGACGATGAAGGTGTAGATACTGAAGATGTGGATGGAAAAAATGAAGATGGCATTTCTGATGATGATAGCGATGTAAATAATGGGGATAACCTTTGGTTTGGTTTCATTCTTTGCATGGAAATCATGATGGAACAGTCTTTAGCCATCATGGAGATCAAATATTCCCAAATTTTACGAAAAAAATAATTTGATTCGGTTTCATTATTACTTTGCTCAGGAGATCCCAATGAAGATGGAAAAAAATGATCAACTTCTCCAAGAGAATCAGAATAATTATCCAATAAAATAGCCAACTCAGGTGCCCTGTGATTAAAAGAAATACAAAGAAATCAGATACCGAGAATAACGATAGTTTCAGAATCCCTCTGAGCAATATACAATTATTGTACAACAGTTGGAGCATAAATGAGTAGCTTCGGATTAGTAGCAACCTAGTCCTGAATTTGATCTAAATTAATTTTGGACAAATGTCAAAAATGAGAGAAATGGCAATAACACTGAAAATAAGATTATGATTTTTCGTAAGCTTTGATGATTTTTCTATCAAAAGCCCTTAGATACCTAATATCATGTATTGACAGAGTTAACTAATATTTGACTTGATTTAATCAATTAGATTGTTCCAAGATAGTGAAACAGAACAGACTGGGAAACTGAATTTAGCTTCAAGTATTGCCACCCAGACTCTGCGTCTAGATCTAGTTCTGTATCTAGATTTTTATCTTTTAGAAATTTAAAAAACATAAATTTTGGCAGCCATTAAAATTATGCTGTCGTTAGAGCTGAGTAAACTGTTTTTTTCAATAAATCTAAGTCAAGGGGAATTCATGATGATGTTGATGTGAAAGTGATGACAGTAAGAATTAGCTAAAAACAATGATTAAGTAAACAAGACCAACGTTGAGTAAGTAAGACTAGCTGAGAAAGAAAATAAAAATTTGAAAGTAGTTAGAAAAATTGAACTGCAATCAAACGTGTTTTCGTCCCTTTCAAACTGGTAAAGTATATTTTGCACAAGTAGATATAGATTTTGTTGGTGTCAACTGCCCCATGGAAACTTACGTTTGTTTTAAATGGTTAAGCATGGTTAAAGCTTTGAAAGAACCAATAGTATCCAGCTTCTGTAGCTTTAATACAGTCTCTAAAACACATTTTCGTCGTAGTTCGTGGTCTCCTATAAAAACGAATAAATAAAATGAATTAATATAATAAATCGACACAAAGCTACTGTTATTGAGATCAAGATTATTTTGCGAGAATAAACATGATTGATTTGTTTGACTCCTTGCATTAAGTTTCAGATAATTATCAAACATTTGGTTTCACGGTGAGGATTTGTACTGATAAAACTCATTCTATTGAAACCATGAAATCGGATGAAATGAGGAAATATATTTTTCCAAAGACAAAATATAAATAAAAAATGATGACGGTGAGAATAATGAGAAGGATTTTCAATATAAAGTATTTCCATGAGACGAGAAATATTAAACATACATAAAGCATAAAACAATTAAAATGTTAGAGATATCAACTAGTCAAGTAAATACAAAGAGCAAGCAACTTGAAATTATATTGAAAAACTGATTCAACATTCTGTAAACAGAAAGTAACGTCATTGGTAGAATTACGTTACGGTAGAATAGTGTTTGCAATTAAAAACAATAAAGAAAGGATTTTGCCTGAAATATTGCTTATCAATCAGCAAGTTTCAGAAAAGGGCAAGTGACTAATGAACAAATGGAAGAATGTTAATTTAGATTGTGTAAATATATATTATAGAATCAACAAGGTGCACGTTAACTGGAATAAAATAGCCCACATTAAGGAGACGCGGGAAAGGAGGGAAGTTGAAGATTACTAAAACGTACTAAGGCTACAAAAAATACGCTTGGTTTGAACTAGCAAAATTTAAATTCATTCCGTGAACTGGCAATTTTTCCGTGTATTCTTTAGTTTATTCAGAGTTAGTTTTTTGAATAATTACCTTGACAAGGGAGATCACAATTAGCTGTTTTGTGATAGGAACAAAGGTGGAGCTTGTCATCGAGAATGTTAAGATCGTCAACCAAAGTTGCAGAAGAGTTTTCAAAGGGTAATGTTAAAGCTTTGATCAATAGAGAAGACAATACTTTCTCAGATCTTTGATCCAAATCACCGTCAGCAATGAATCCAGCCAGTAAAGAGTCGAGATCAGTCTGATTGCCATCACTATACATTAGCTCGGAATCACGGAAAATTCGGAAATTATTTTGCGGCGTTTGGAGTAAGTTTTTAATGGCATTTATCATTCTAGAGTGACATCCAGAGAAGAGATCGAGCGGGCAATAATGGCTCTCTTCCTTTAAGGGCATGGTTTTGAGCTATAAATTTTGGAGAAAATTATGATTAGTAAAATGTGATCGAAAATGAGATAATTTTAAGGGTTAAAATGGGAAATCTTGTTATTTACTAACACTTAAGAGTTGAGTTTTCTATAAGGAAATAGTCAAATCTAATTAAGCTCGAGATAAAGCATTTCAGTCATAATAAAAATTAAGTGGGAAGGGAGAGTAAACGATGATATCAAATAAGGGAACAGTAATCAAACTTACTTTGAATGCTTGTTTCAATGCGAACCGGCAAACTCTTGCAGCAATAGGTTTATCCTCTCCTAAATGATATAATAGAGGTGGGAAGCCTTGTTTGGGTTTAATTTCGACACTTATCACAGGTCCAGTTAAATAGGGTTGAAGACTTGGTTCATTGGGAATACAACAGTAATCATTTAATAGTAGCGCCCATGACTCTTGATTTGGAATCACTTTGAATATACGATAATCTAAAAAAAAAATCATAAAAATAAGGAATGGAATTCAGAACAAAATTCTATAAAAGTTCTTTCACATGATTGAAAATGAATTGTCTCACATTCTGAAAAAATGAAAATAATACATAACATATACACAAACATATGTAAACATACTGTCATTCCTTCAAATTTTCGATCAAGTTTCTCTTGTCGTAACATCAAATGTCATAAATTAATAAGAAAATTTTACTTACTTGGTCTAGATTGATTACACAACTTATTAATCAACGCAATATCTTCTTGAGAGACAAGTACAAGTTTAGGCTCATCAAACATGGCTTCGTTTATCAACATTTTGAGTATCATCTTGGCAAACCATATGTGGTGTAGCAATTTAGCTTTCATATGATTCCGGCAGATTATCTAAGATTTAGATACAATGTATTAAGAATGGTAACATGGTAAGAATTGAAAATTGGTAAAAATAATAATGAAACAGAAATTTACCTGATCAAACGGATACTTAGGGAAGCGAAGCACTTTACCAGTCTAGATTAAAGGTGAAAGATAAATCATTAAAATTACTGGTCAAGATTACATCATCGAATATGGTAAAGTCAATCAATAGGGTAAACATACATTTTTAAGAGCGATGACAAGAGTAACATTGCCCTCACCACGATAGGCAATCATCTCCTCATTAAGCACAATGGTTTCAGGATGTTTCATGTTGAACAGCAAAACCTCAAAAACGAGGCCAATACAACTAGATTTTTATATCAAAAATGTCTCTTTTTCCAGGAAAAAATGTTGAATGAAACCTCGTTCAAGGGATAAGTGTTATAAGAATGAGCAATCATAGATGGCTCTGTTTTTTCATATTAGTGGATGGTTTCTTGACAGAAATGAAATCAATTTCACTGATTTTCAACAATTATTTTCCATTTAAATTGTTAATAACGTACTTAAATCATCTACTCATTTTGATCAAGGTCAAGCATTAAGTCTTGTTGACACACCAACAAAGATTACAATAATGAGCTAAACCATTATTATTATAGACAAATCTAGATGGCGTTTGTTTTTCGCTCAACTCCCTTGAATGATTAACCTTTTGAGGTGAAATCCAAGTAAACAAGAAACAACTTTTAGTAATTAAATAATACTGCCAACAAATTGACTCGAAGTTGCTCTAATTGCTATATAATGTTCTGTTTGCCTTCATTTTATTTATCAACACAAGAATCATTGTTTGCTCACTTTATTGGATTTTTTGTCACAAGATTCGAGATTACACTAGTTGCGGAGCATCAATTGTCAAATGCTGTAATAAAGCGTTTGAATTGATTCGTGTGTAAATGACAATTGAAATAAAACAAATATCTATTAATATAATGATTTTAAAACACGCGCTTTAATGAGGTAAGAAAATTGTTTCTGTTTGATGTTTTATGTGCATTGCTTTTAGCTCTTATAATTAACTCTCATTAATCTCAAAATGAAATTCGTGATCAATAATAGCTTAACAACCAACCCGAGAAGAAAAAAACTTTAAATTTTACATTTAAAACAGCAAATTTGTTAAAATCATTATTTGTACAATAATTTGAGGAAATCTTCGTCAATAGATGGCGCATCTAATTTTTATGTTGCTTGTTTTTGAATTAAAGGGCATCTGGCAGATACTATTTGCCACCAAAAAGCGACCAACTCAGATTTAAAAAAGTTATATTTTATTGAAATAAATGTAGGTTAAAAACCCTGTCAACTATTTTCACTAAGGTGACGCGTTCGGCCACAATCCCGCTTCGAAGTCAAAACAATTTTTGGCGATTTCTCATGAACCAATTAGGTAAGTGTGCTGAAACTTCGTGAGCATATATCTGTCAGTAGCATCTATCGATAAACAGGAGGAAAAACTTTTTCGATACTTGGATTACGTTTTATTGCTATTAGATCGTTTAACTTAGAATGAGCCTCAGATAGTCAGATCACGTTCAAAATGAATTTTGATTAACTTAAAATACTTTTATTATAAGCAAAAAATTAACAACGGCATTTCGATATGATATTTGGTTTTCCAGTTCTCGCGAGTGGCCTCATTTGGTCAATGGGATAACTTCTGAACCAACTGACAAATTGGCATGGATCTTTCCTTTTAAGGCCTAGAATCGCTCCAGCTATACTTCACATAATGACCCTGATCATCTAAGTCGATTTAAAATAGTTTTTATCTCAACTGATATTTTCTGCTTTGTACATATGCAATTGTTAAATCGACCTTAGATGATAATGGCCATTATGTGAAGTATAGCTGGAGCGATTCTAAGCCTTATGGTGAAAGATTCATGTCAATATAACAATTGGTTCAGAAGTTATAGCCCATAGACTAAATTATGCAAACTAAATGGAACTAAATGCAAAAAAAGTCGCTGTTAATTTTTTAAAATTTTTATTCAAAGTTCAGGGCTATTCAGCCTCATTTACTTTACGTTTCAAGCAATATCTCATGAATCAATCATGCTAAATCGTTATTATTTGAGAAAAGTCCTTTCAGAATTGAAGAATCATTAAAGTTTCAAGGTCTTTAAAGGTCATTCGTTTATTTGACATCCAAACGACTTCTCAAGGTTTATTCTCGTAGAGTACAGCTTTCAATATTATGTGCTTAGTTTTGTTAATCAGTAGCATCCATTTACCTGCAGATATCATCCTCAGAGTATCTGTACTCGAACGAAGAAATGTGTAACTTTTGATCGAACAACGTTAATTCATTCTAACAAGCGCATTTCTACATTAAAAAATGTTTGCTATTAGAAAATGACCTTGAGAAGTCGTTTGGATGTCAAATAAACGAATGATACTTTTTTGCATTTTAACATCAAATGCATGGCAACCTTTTACCTGATCAACGTGAAGCACGGAAGATCAGTAGAAATAAAAGACAAAGGCAAAAGACGTTTGCAAGATTTATCTTCAAAAGAAGCAGAAGTTAATATAAGAATTTAAATAGGATAGGTTTCCCATCATTTATTTCTTGGGACGTCCCAATGTTTTCAATATATCAAGCACTTTACAAACCAACTCGTCATAGCAACTGAAAATGATTACATGACTACTTATCGTCCTGATAAACTATCAACAAGTGGTGCAATAAGACAATCGTCGATTCCGCCTTTTAACAAAATGCTAATCTTAGTCAAGCTGAAAGATATGCTCTACGTAAAGCGGCCGCCACTGAACGAGAGGCATGATCTTGAAGAATTTGAAAAATTTAAAGAAGTTAAAGAAGGAGAATTATCTCCAATACCCTTTCAAAATTATATTATCCTCGCAATACTCAATCGGCTACGCTTGTGAAAGAAGTTATGAAATAAATTCAAGATTGGTATAATGATTTAAGAAGAGCTAATCCTAAATGTAAATACTCTTACAACCCTGCAGCAATTATCGATGGAGACAGAATTTTATTCACCAACGGTCTAAATTTCCATCTACTTAATAAAGTTAAATTTGATATTATTGTGGTACTTGAAAGCGAGATTTTATTTATTGCTGGGACTCTTTATGTTTATCCCTAACATCGTCCTCTTTATTTGCATCTTAAAAGAGTCTTAAATGACGTCATTTTATGGGGTGTACAGAAAGTTCGTGTGAGGTAACGATAAACGTAACGTAAAAAAACTAAACATTTGATTCATCGAATAGCGCAATGACCTTTTCTCTATCTACTGTAGCAACTAACAAGTACAACAGGCCATCCAACCTAATTCAATATTTGGTGTCATTCGACTCGTATTACTAACCAACATTGAAATTCGTTGTCGCTTGATTAACAAATAAGCAGACAATAGTTCGAAAAGCGCCATTCATTGTCTATTGGTGCACATAGATCAATTGTTACCAATACTTACATATTAACATTCTATGTAGATCAATGACCAAAGAAACGGTATTTTCCCATTGCGATTGATTAATCATTTGTTGGACTTAATGTTTTTAATGTTATTGTATTGGAATTTAATCATTGCTTTTAATTTTAATGTCTTCCTGCGTTGATTGTAAGGCAATATTGAAAATATGACCTTTATAAATTGATCTAATAAGCACAATGACAACCAGCGACTTCACAGTATCTTTACCATTCATGCAATTTAAGCAGTCATTTGATAAACGCTGAAGTGGCTTATTTGCCACTTTCGTTGACTTTTCGTTTCTCTCGAAGCAGTTGTCTTCAGTTAATAGGATGACAACAACAATTAAACTAATTATGCAGTTTTTGAAATGATAAATGTGAAGAAAAAAGCATGTAAATTAATGGATGAACTGAGTATGTTTAAAAAGCTGAATAACGTTTGAACTTACAATTTAATTTGATGGGTTGTCAACTGAGGAACAAACTCGAATGATGATAATTAATTGTTGAGGGAGATAAAGAAGAAAAAGGATGATAATTTTAACGATGATTAATGTTTTGCTAATGGACTTGAAGGCTTAATAAAAGTAAAAAAAGTGTGGAAAAAATTGAGATTTTTTCAAAATTCATTGGAAATGTGTTTTACCGAATTCAATATTCAACGTTTTGATGACTTTCTTGATCCATTATTTTTAGGTTAATAGAAACGGGACAGAAATAGATTGCTAGATTTATCACAATTGTGTACAATTAAATATCAATACAAAGCTAAGAGTCAGGATTGTGAATGACAAGAGATTGAGTTGGTGAAAAGAGTAATTTACATACAAATTTTAAAGGCAGTGATTAATAATACTTTGTCATGATTAGTATTATTTATACAGATAAACATTGACAATGATTGACACACAAAAAAAAGATTGTTAAAGATACAACAAAGGTAATAACGGAATGAACATTAACAATTTTGAATTTCAAAATGATTGTCAATTTTGTAGCTGTTCAACTGCGTTTTATATTTAGATATATAAATAATAGTACAATATAATAAAAGTAGTGATGAATATAATCATTATTAAATTCATTGTTCATTCCTTTCTTGCTCCATTTACCATCAATCTTGCAGGTTATTCAGATTCTGGTTGCTCTCTGTGTTTTCCAGTATAATATATAACATAAATACATCTTACATGTTTATCGTTATAAATAATGTGATTCAATTCAATCTTAACCATCTCTGAATATTGAAAGACTTAATCAGCTTAACAAACATCTCAATCTTCCTTATAATCATCATTATCAACCTTTCAATGCTAATGATGAACCATTTATTTCACTGCTTTTCCTGCGTGAACCTTATTTTTTAATGCAAGGTTTTAGCTTTTGTTATCAGCTTTTTTGGAGTGTCCTCTTTGTGTCCTTTTGATGAATTGAGTCAACAATTGAAATTACATTGTTACATAATCCATATTAGATATAGCTATTAACCATGCTTGAATCTAGAAGGCCTTTGGTTGTGGTCATTTCTGTTTATGAGGTTGTCCAAAAATATATTTGTGGCAGCAATGAAATGGGCAAAAATATAATAGGTAAGACAGGAGGGATAAGCTTTTGGCGATTTACATGAATATTTAGTCCAATTATTTAATTTTCACTGGTTTGAAGTTCATCGATAAAAAGATAGGTTATCCAATAGACAAGGTTAAACAATGCAAACATGGTCGGGAAGAGGATTCGTGAAAGTACATCAATTCGCTTGGATCGAGTAGGAAATTTTCTTAACCATTTTAACCATACTGTTAAATCATCACTGGAATCATCTTCAGTTTCATCAGGTTGATGAAAATTTCCCTTTCTACCTGGGCAAACTTTCCTTTTGGTTGGCTTCTGGATGAGCGATAAAAAAATTGAATTAATTAATGGATTGAATGGAATTTATATTTGGCAAGAAAAACTATGGAAGGTTTTCATGATAATCAAATGAACATTAGTCTCCACAAAACTTGTTTGCTGCGATTAACCTTCCTAAATTGGATTTTTACTGTTACTATTATTGTTGTACTTTTTTATGAGTATATTTCTGTGTATAACTCAACAGCTGACTTCAATTAAATCTAATTTGGCAGTTTTATTATTATGTGTTGGTTGAGATAAAAATTGGTTATTGTTAACAAAAATATATTGTATCAATCAATTGACAATAGAAAAGAGTTAACAGTTGAAAGATGAGGATGAAAAAGCAAGAAACTGAATTGAATAAAGTTGCTCATGTTGAAGCTAAATGTCAATATTCATTTGATGTTTACCTTTCTCGACCTTTCTTCTGTATTATTATGTGTTTAATGTAACAGTCGACGAATATCAACACTTTCATGATAGATTTCCTGAGTTACATTGAACATAAAGACCACCTTTTATGAAGCATACAATAAAAACACAAGGAAAGTTAATGAATAGATGAAGAGGATAAGAGGTGAAGTGCTCGAAAAAAGAGAGAAATCATAATTAGAAATGGAAAAATGCCTGTTGATTTGTGATGTTAGTGATAGTTTGGTTGGAAATGATAAAGATGAGTGTTTCTTTGGGTTTGGAGTTGATATTGGAGTTTTTTTAATTATCTGAATGCATAAAAAGTTCCTATTTCAGATGGAATAGTCCTAAAAAAGATTTAAGGGTTTATTGTATTAATAGGAGTGATCGTGAGAAAATGGAAAGCAACTTTCAGGAGCAAGATAAAAAAAGATGATGATGATAATGATGGAGAGAGTGAAGATATTTAGTATTTCGACGAACCTTTTCATCTTCATTCTTATCGTCCTCAACCTCACCAGTTAAACCCTATAATTGAAAGCAGAATAAGTGGTTTATAATCGATAGACAGAGTCATTTTGAGTAACCTTAAAATAGATCTGCAGATGGAAATACTTTTTCTCTGGTTCCTGTTCCTGTGAAATGATTAGTAGGTTGATTGTCACTATCACTTTGTTATTACATATTCAATTTTTACAGACAATCCCTGTGATCAACGGATTTTCCAAAATTTCTTAAAAGAGAGAAAGAAATGGAAAAGATTTCAAAGTATTCCTTTTGATCAAAAATTATCATCGCTGCATCTAATATAATTCAGTTCAGTTCAGTTTGTTTGCCATTTTTTTCACTTGACTCGTTTAATAAAAGTCAATTTAGTTAAATTCGCGATGAAAAAGAAGATGAAAATAAACATTTTTCATACAGACTTTTTCAATACTTAAAAGGATCTATTAAATTTATAAATATTCAAATTCTCAGGATGATTTTGTGTGAATCACATTTCTACTAATTTTGTTTCAAGATATCTATAATATTTCTAATACTTGACTGTAAAATGAAATGATTAAAATGATTGTAGAAGGAAAAGGCATGATTACCATTCCAAAAAGCATGTTGGCCTCACAATTGCCCAATGGATCACGAATACTTATAGGCATCTTAGGTGGATTCAAAAGTGAATTGTTGGGCATTTTGGTGAAAGAAGATAATAAGGCTCCTGATGATGTTGACGATGACGTTGTTGTAGGAATTGGGATTGAATTTGTTGGAATTGCAGTATTAGCTGAGGCTATACTTGATTGAGAATCACATCGAGAAACATAATTAACCAAAGCGAATTCAAGTAAAGCTCCAAAAACAAAAGTTAAACAGCATTCTGTCCAAACATCGACTGCTTTAATGTAGCTAACTGGGGGCAAGGAAGCATTAATTCCTGAAATTTGAGTTGCCATAGTGAGTAACGTGGTTACACCTAATGAAACTCTAGCTGGAATAGCATTTGGATCCAACCAGAATGAAACCCACGAAACGATGACCAACATTATACAAGGAATGTAGATGTGAATCAAATAGTAACTGAATTCTCTTTTAAAGATAAGGTTTACTTTGATACAACTGTATGACCCTAAATAGAAGAGAATATAAATTAATTTACTAAACAGCAAAAAATTTCAACATTAATTAAATCCAATCATCTAAATTCCACATTATATCGACTATCACTGATACCATGCATGCTATGTAAACGTCATAATGAAAAAATTGCAATCTTGTTAACATAAGAAGGTTATGATGTTGTGATTGTTGTGAAATGTTAATTATTGACAAACTTACCTGTGTTCGTTGAGCTTGTACAATACTGTGTTTGAAATCTTTGTAGCGTAAATCTTGGAAGGTGTAAATTTTTGGTTACCTGGACAGGATCACCCTCCTTCCATTGAAATATTAAATCTTCCGTTGTGTAACCATCTAAATGAGCAAATTGAAAGATAATTTAGCAACATTACAGTTGATTAATTGGTATTAATTTCAGCAGCGGAATAAACACTAATCAAAGTTAAAACTATTGTCAATCGTATTCAGAAAGTCGATGTAACAGCAAAGGTTGTGCCTTAAAATGCAAGGTTTTAAAAGCTATATGAACGAAAGTAACTAAAGTAATATTCTCAATCATAATGCGTAAGAATAGTCAACATTATAACAAAATTTTAATGTTGATTTTACTGCTATTTTGAAGTTAATTAATTTAATTTTTATCAATAATTTAAAACGTGAAATAGCAAACTTAAAATGTAATTTAATCTATATTATGTAATTACTTAATTAAAATCAATTAAAGTCACTTTAAGTTTTAATTATTCTGATACATCTTCTGCTATCTTCGTTACCCCCGACAACCCTTTTTAGGGAATCAATTAATCGATTGTTATTTTAAACAATGTTTGATTTTTGATAAACTCAAATATTTATTTTTTAAGCAATGTTAGTAATACAGCTTTTAGTAATTGTTCAGCAATTCTCTCATTACGTAGCTTAGTTTTAATGGTTGATTTGTTTCTTGTCCGATTTGTTTTGAACCTTAAACTTCCTAAAGTGTACAAAACTTGTGACATTCAATTGGACATTGATTTCTTCTCACTGGAGATTAAAGATTGATTCAGAATCAAATATCAAACAACTATTTTGATTCTAATTTCTGTATTATTTTCTGTGTCACAATTAAGCTCTCACAAGATTCTTTGTTTGCTGTTTTTGCTTAAGGTAAGGAAAAAACTAGGATTTACTCAATCTTTGTATAGCAAAAGGAGTAACTTTTACTAACTGCAATTGATATTTTATTCACATTCAGATTGCTTGAAATCAAAACTGCTATCAAAACTCGAAGGTTTCATCTTTACTTATCAATCTGATATTTAATCGATAATTGGTGCCGATTTTCAAACAAAAGTAAGCTTAATTTAATCACTGTAGACTGAAATAGATGAATCCTATCATACAATACTGCGATTGTCAATCATTTAGTTGGCCTGATTTTTGTCAATTTCAACAAGTTGTCATAACAATTCAATTTAAAAACTCAAAGTTTCCAGTTAATGTGACTGAACATCTATGAGATCTATTACCAGTTGAATCAAATCAACACTTTTATTTGATTTTTTCATCGATTGATATTAAAAATGTTAGACAATATAAGCTGAACACAGACAACAAAAGACAAAATGAATAAACTGTGAAACAAGTGGCTTTTCAACTTACATGATGCCATTGAGATGGTACAAGTTTGAAGATCAAGTGGATAATACTTTAAATCCATAGGACAGGCAAGGACTAATGAAATTCTTATGGAATAGAGAACTTCTCCATTTGGATAGATTCTCAATAATACATTAGGCATAATAATGTCATGAAAGTGTCCTTCCTTTTCGTTGCGGAAAAAAAGATCTGGTTTCCAGATGCGATCTGGATCCGTTAAAGTTAAATATCTAATTTGACCGACCATATCATTATAAGCCAATCTATCATCTCGCCATTGTTCACGAAAAGTTATCTGAGCTGAATATTCCTGAAACGATACAAAAGGATGGAAAGAAACAAAGAAAGGGAAAGAGTCAATTGATTAATGAAAAATTGAAAGATATCCAATAACCTAAAGTCAGGCAATGATCAAGGCAACTATTATAATTTTCAAGATAACCTGTACTTGTTTGATTGAGAACTGATGTTAAACAGTTGAATAAAGTAAAGAAATTTATTGATTCCTCTGTGTTTGACAAAGTTAACATTTCCCTTTTTATCGTCAATTTGTCAATGCTAATATTTGAAATGCTTGTATTGTGAAAACAAATTCAAATTTGTTCGTGAATCGCTCGAAATGACGTAAAGAAAGAAGCAAGTAGATAGACGATGAAAGAAACAGATGAAGATGAAAAGACAAAAATGAATCAAAAACTAGAGGAGTAATAGTTATTATCTGAATAGCTAATTAAATTCTTATGGGAATAGAGTTTTAGTACATTATGATGTACATAATATGATTTATTACTTACCTTAGATTCATGAATAATATTTTCTTTACTGATTAATTTCATTCAAGTTTCTCATTTATTTCATATCATATAACATTTTTGGCTATTATCATTATTATCATGATCAAGATTAGTCAAGATGTAACATGATATTTGTATAAACAAGTGCATATAATGTTGAAGGAAAGGCAAACTTGATTAAAATTAGGATAATCGTTGAATCTTTTTCTTTAGACTGTATTTGCATTGATAATTGTCTGAAAAGATGAGCTTATCTGATTGAATCACTGTCATTTCACAAGAATTATGCGATTTCTCTTAATTTTTTAGTCGATCGTGCCTTGCCTTGATAATGTCAAGAAAAAAGAAAATTTAATTATTATCTAATTCAAGGTATGATGAGAAAGTACATCAATTCATTTAACTGTTACTAGAGAATTTTGGATCAAATAACAGTTATTTAAATGTTTAATTACAACACTTGGCGATGATTTGTTCCGTTTGAATCTGCAACAGGCAAATCAAGAATAAAACTCAGAATTTGCATTCAATTTTCATTGTCATACAATTTTGTTAACCTTTCACTTTATTGTAAACCTTATGTTGATCTCATGTTTAGCAGTTCAATTTTTTGAGTCGTTTTTTTCAATTTCATGTAAACATTGATAACATAATCATCATATTTTGGGTTTGTTGACACAAAAAAGCCAGAAAAGGAACCAGAAAAGATGTTCAGTTTATATTTAGATATTTAATGTAAGGTTGGTTTAAATACTGACGTTTCTTGTTTATCAAACCAAATGAAACACTTTTCGACTAAATCAGCAAGAAAATTGTCTCTAAAATGAAAATCGATTTTCAAATTTCATTCCATTGTCTTTATTAATATAATCAATATCAACTTTAACAATCAGATTAACCTTAAATTGATTAGTTTATAACAACATTAATGTGAACATAATTGAATAAATAATAAAGAGCTTTGGATTGCAAACAAAATTTGAATCAATTGGATCAACATCAAACTGAAATAGCCATTAGAAATTTAATTCAAGTAGCCAGACTTGATTGTCTAAATTAATAAATTAAATTAAATGATATAAATGCTAATTGAGTCAACTAAACTGTAACATTTCAAATTGATAATCTAATTAAAACACTTAACCCTTTCAATTCACAAACTTGCCATCAATAATAATCTGCTGTCAATGCAAGTGAAAATGACATTTCTATCGGAATTCAAGTTTCATTATAAATCAGGATTTAAATCACAATCATCCAAATGTTAAAAGAGCAAATTGAACAAAATTAGTTTGATTTACATTAAAATGGGTTCATTTTTGTTCATCTCTGACTTCAATGTATTTTTAATGCTTCAGTTAAGTTGAAAATTAGGATGAGAAGGCAATGAGAAAAGTCTGTGAAATTAAGTCAATTTGTCATTAATGAATTATTAAATTGATGGAAGTCAGTAAAGGTGGTATTTCATGGAAGCTTAATTGAGTGGTAACAACAAACCTTGTGAATTAAGTCTGTACACTTTCAGTTTGTCAATTTGTCAATTGAGTTTGTACAGTATCGATTAAGCTTGTATTAACCTCACCGGTTAATTACAGTAATCTCTTGAGTTGCTTGGGTTTTTGTTACACTGCCCTCTTGATGACCTAAAGGGGAAATCACCGAATCAAAACATTTCAATGAATCTGGTTTGTCGCCTCTTTTCAGGGGATCGAAGTGTTTCAATTGTTTTATTTTAATTGGAACAGTAATAAGTCTATGGAGCATAGCTTTGGATAGGTTACAACACAATGATTAACTTAAATTCATTTTAGTTTCCTGTACATTTATGTGTTTTTCCTTTTTCAGTTTTGAACATCTTTTCCAATTCAATCTGTAAACTGAAAAGTTCAGTTTATTCTGTAATCAATTGTATTTAATTTGAAAGGCCGGGAAGGGATGCTTTTACATGCTAGGGCCTTAAAAATTTTACATTAAACTACTGTTCAATGCAAGAGATTCACCAAGCATTTGTCTCTCTTCATCTCACAGTCTATCTATTCAATTTAACCAAAAATATAATGTTGTATAAAATAGCCAACAGTGAGTAATTAATTTTCATGTTTAGTCTCGGTATTGTCTCAACGATTGAGAAAATTGTTCATGAGATGAGAGTTATTCTCAGATGTTTATTTTGTGCCTCTGGTAATTGTGCTTAGAATTAAATAAAGCAAATTGTTCTCACTAAGAATCCGAATAAATAATTTATTTGTAAATTCTATACTGAATCACAGCGGTTGTGTTGGTACACACCTCATCATCTTGTAAAGTATTCACAAGTATCAGTTTGAAGCCACCAGTTTCAATCAAATAGTTTAATCACATGCTTAACAGAGATATTTTAGCATCATAGTTAAACATTAAGTTAAGTTGAAAATTAGGATGAACAGATAATGAGAAAAGGTCTATGAAATTAAGTCGATTTGAAGCTTTCATTAATGAATCATCAAATTGATGGAAATCAAAAAAGTGACATTTCAATGTCAGAACGCTTTTCAAAAGGTTAATCTTTGACTTTACTGAATAAAGTTGTAAAATAATTTGACTGTTAGATATTGAAATGCATTTCAACAGTTAATAAACGGTGAAAACAAAGCAAGAAAAAAGATGAAGAATGAAAATGCAAAACTTGTGATGGTGATAAATTTGCGCCTCAATTGAGCTGATATTTCATGGTTTCCTCGGTTGACAATGTGAACAATATTCAGCCATGAAGCATTTTACTTTTTGTTCAACTTCTCTTTCCTTGATTTTCTGTGCTTTTATTCACTTTCCTACCTTATCCCTGATTATCCAGGTACAGCCACCGAAGTTTCACAAAAATGTGAACTATTTCTTTCTTTACTCGTAAAAAAGGTTTGAAAAAAGGTTGATAATAAAAGCTTTTAACGATTACTTGTTACATCAAGAATAAAAAGGAGAAACTGTTTCAAGATGAGATTGAAAAGCAAAAGTTGAACTGAAATAAAATTGAAACATTTTTCAGGTTCACATAAAACTGAGAAAATAATCAATTATTGTGATTAAAAGTTGTCAATGGGTCAACAGTTTAATTGTTAAGGTTAAGCTCAATGTTATTCAGTTTACGTTCAAATACTGAATCTTTAATTTTCACAATTTCAAATGGAAATATTTTTAGGTTAAATTTAATGTTTCATTTTCATTAACTATTTTGTTTGATTGTTTCATTGCATTAACATCGCATTAGAATTGATAAATTTGATTGTTGATTTGTTGAAAAGCAAAGTTTGAGTTTTTATCAGATGTTTCAATCTGAAATCTAAAGTTAATGGTTCTGGTAAAAGGTTACGGATTTTAAGTAAAGCTATTAGATTAGTGAAAACACATTAGACGATAACTCATGGAATCAAATTGAATTTGAAATGCAAAATGACATCTTTCACTTTATCATCTTGTCTTTTAATATTAGAGATCATTTTATTTACCTTTTTACATTTACTAACCATGTTTTTGGATATTTTTTCAGACTTTGTCTTTTGATAATGTGCATTTCAAGGGCCTACTCTGACTGTCTAGTTTAATTTAACAGAAGATAACATTTCCCAGGTAAACTGTTTTAACCTTAGTTTTATCCCATTTAAACATTTGTAATATCATCAGATAATGAAAATTGAACCAAACAATAAGGAAAACAATGGAATGCTTTTCAACATTTGGGTCATTTTTTGTCACTTCTGTACTCGATTGCTCTATTTTTCAATCATTTCTTAATCAACACCAGGAAACAAACTTGAATTGAACGGAGAAAAGGATAAGTTTGACATTTTCAATAACAGCTTCAGTTGTTAACCTTTTTCTCACCTGAAATTTTCTTCACGTCAACAGTTGTTCAAGAAATGAAGAAAAAGCTTATTGTAAATAACATTAAGAATTACTTATTATTACTGATGATTATTTCTACATTTTATGGTCAATTTGTGTGGTCAAATCTGTCCTTAAATTGGTAATATTTAAAGTGGTGTGTGAATGTTTGTTGTCTGATGTACAATTGATGCATTTTAAGGCAAAATGTTGAGTGTTTTGAGTTGACATTTTTTATGTCAATGGGAATCTTATTTAGACTTTTTTGTCAACATTTCATGTAAAGTATCGAAAGTAGCAAATTATTGTTGCTACTAACCAATGTTGACACTTTGTATTCATTTGTTACATCAATGATAAACCTTTTCATTGTTTCCAGAGGGTAAAATTAAAGGTCAATATGTGAAGAGGTAAAAACGTTGTCAAGTGAAAAAAACATTTAAATACATTACATGACATTTAAATGTATAATCTCGCTACCTTTTCAAGTTGAACTTGATGAAACTGGTGAAAAAATACACTGAATTTCAATTAAATATGCTTTTGCAAATAACAGGACGATATTATTCAAAGAGAAACTTGAGTTTTCTCAGATGCTTTTAACACCATTTCCCGGTGACTTTTGGACTACTTTTCATGAGATTCAAGTGCACAGTGTACTGAACACAAAGCTTCTGCTCAATTTCAAATTTAAATGCAAACTTTATAATTGGTTGTGATAAATAAATTAAAATGATAATTTTGAATAGTTTTTTTAATTAAAAGTCGCGCTCTGGGAAAATTATTCAAAAGGTTTGACTATTTTTTTACCGTCTGACTACTATTGGAT
The DNA here is from genome assembly GCA_036759885.1 of Tetranychus piercei. NCBI lineage: Eukaryota > Metazoa > Arthropoda > Arachnida > Trombidiformes > Tetranychidae > Tetranychus > Tetranychus piercei. Next base: position 264,273 of record CM071877.1, read on the forward strand.
AATATTTGCTTAACCAGACTTTGTTTTTGTTTAAGTGATCAACCCTAATTTTAATTAGTAAACTGAGTGTTTTTAATTCAATTTTATTTTTTGATTAATGTTTACTAATCACGACTGTGATTCATTCAACAAGTCTCTCATTTTTAATACAAGTGTTCAGCTTAAGCTCGCTGTTGAGTGAGAATTATATATTGAGCTGTATTTGTCTGTATCATATGTATGATGGTCATCTTGTTAGAGTAAATATTTTTGGGTTCTATTATTATAATAAATTAATCCTGTGGGATAATATTAATTCTTTGACCGTTGGCTGTGATTATATGTGATACAATATTAACAACACCTTGTCTTTTGTTCAATTTTTAGATCTCAATCAAACTTATGCATCAAATCATCTTTACGTGAAAAAAGGGTCATCGATTGGACTTTAGAGTAATTAGAAATTGAACTTACCATATCGAGATCACTGATTTCACTGATACTTCGTATTAGTATGTTCACGTTAACATAACAAGGTCCATCTTGTCCAAAAATCGAGATAAAGGTAAAAAAGAAAAAAGAAACAGAACGATGAAATTTTTAATGTTTTTTATTTTTTTTTTAGAATTGCATTTCCAATTCGATTGTAATAAACAGATTAGGAAAATGGGTTTACTAAAATCAGACATCATAATCGCCTGAAAATAACAGCCATTATAAACATGCTCATCCTGTAATAATGCAAATTTGATTGACTCATTCCATTATCATCAACTGAAATGATCAATTCTCAATACACTTTCATTATCCTGTTAAATTCATCATTTAATGGAGTACAAGTAGGAGAAGAAATAAGTGTCTCACCATGTCACGCAAATTACAATATTTATCCTGAGCTTTAAGCTGTGCCTTATGCTTCTTAAACATTATTTTTCTCAAGTTTCTAAAGTACAGTTCGCAAACTCACTCAGCGCATAATTTAAATACATCCATCTAGAAATGCAAATTCACGGTTATAAGTTATGACAATTTTAAGCAAAAATTCTTGTTTATTTGAAAACTTGTATAAGTTGTATTTTTGCTTTGATTGAAAGTTTTGTGAACGAGGCAATGCTTACCTTGTTGGGTGAATGAGTTATCATAAATTTTCTTTTCCTTTTCGAATAATTAACAACTAAAAGACTGAATCTCTATGTATAGACAGTTGAAGATTTTATATGCCGTTTCTTTAGTAACGTTGCATTACAAGGATTATTATATAAATATTGGACAATGTTACACATGATTGTGCCATTATATGAACACATAATCTTTTACTTATTACATATGACAAATACTGTTGCTGCCCAAGGCAATATCATGCAAAATATCTATTCACTTTTGTTGGAGTACAATAACAGTTACCTTATCTGAATTCACTACCCATTACTTTTTTCAATGCATAATGTCATACAGTTGAAGCAGTTTTTTCATAACGACAGGGAAAGGCATTAAACAAAGATACTTGAAAAAATAATGTGTTTGTTTTCCAAGTCAATTGACTATTTAGATTGTTAAATGATGGTTACTCTGTTGACCAGTTTGACTTTTTCAGAACAGTAAGCTTATTGCCTTTTCATTTGCAAATGAAAAGATCAAACTTTGAGAATCAATCCAATTGAATAAATCATTCACCTTTTAATTTTAGTTAACCCAAAACATTTACAGTTTGAATCATTCTTGATGTTTACTTCAAAATAATAAAAAGAATTGATTAACTCACCTTTATCCGAAGTTGTATTACCTCTTGGCCTAATACGACTATCATAATTCCCATTTCCAATAGTTTGGTCCAAAATGCGTCTCTCGATAGCTCTTAAGCTCTCCAAACAACTGAAGATCAACAACACAGTTGATAATCATGCCAATGATGATATGATGATGTGTATGAAGACAAAATAGGAAATTATTAAGAGGAATCAATATCTTTGTTATCATTTAAATTTCATTTTGAAGTGAGTTATAACGGGTTGAATAAGGGTAAATATTGAAAAATTAATGATCTTTCAGAGCTATGAGCTTTTTATTAATTGATCAAAGTGGTTGATCCAATTGATATTTTACCTCTAATCAGTGATAGCATAATCAATAATTAACTCTTCTTACTTTTGTCCATCAATAATTTAAACTACAAAATCTTTAGCTTATAATAATACTAGTACAACACATATGCAGTTGATCAACTCAACAGTTGAATAATGTACATATACGATGTATGATATTGTATTACAAGTAACAAAACGCAATCTTTAAAACATGAACATAATGAAATGTTATTAGATTTGGAAACAAATAAAGAGGTTGTGATAAAATATATATTACAATGAATTTATGATTTAACTTAATGTTTCAATACTGAATCAATAATGATGATTGCATGGAAACACGACACTGAAAACGGTTTCAATGGCCTTTAATTTTCTATTTTTTCCGCTCGTTTTATTTTACTTCATACTTTTCGCAATGTTTGACAAGAAAAGTGTAAACAATCCAAATATTTACATTATTATTACAATTGAAAGTTATCATTATGTAATGTTATAATAACATGAAATACAATTTTCATCATTATTATTGTTTTCAGGGAATCCATTTGTGAAAAAACTGGTTAAAAGGTATCAACTCTGAACAAGACAATCAACCTTAACCTTTACAGAAGCAAAAACATTTTCATTGTTTCACATTTGAATGATCAGTTTACCGGTTTTAACCTAAAATAGTAATGTTTAACCTTTCAAATCTGATTTATTTTTGGGTCCAAATTGAATTCAATTTTCTGATTGAATATCGCCATCTTCTTATTACAATACAATGGATCAGAATGGATCAAATGATTGAATTTGTCTTGAAAATTATATAAAAATTTAACGTAATTTATTTGTCATTAAAATAACTTAGTGAAAGAAATCAATGAAAATGATAATCGTCTTTTAGTTGTTTATTTTGGGTAAACTTGAACAGGTTTTCTGGTTCAATGGGTAAAACAAGCTTTCAATTATTGTTAACAAATGAAGCAAAAAATGGTTAAATCTTTTACCTTTTATTTAGGTGAGGGTTTGATGAGTTTAAACAATCAGTCAAAGAGACTTGATTAAATTTACAAATGCGAACCACAAAGAAGTAAATCAGTGTATTGCTTCAAATAAATGTCTTTATACCTAACAAAAAATACGGATCAATATATTTGCTTTCAATGTATACTCACAGGGAATGAAAATTTCTTAATTATTTTGATTGATAGATTATGAACAATCAAGAAACTAATTAATATTGATGGTCATGAAACTATTTGATGAACCAGAATAGGTGAAACAAAGCAAACAATAAAGATGATTGTTACCAGGAAAGTGAACTCAAGTATTGATCCATTTTCATTATTCCTTCAAATCATTAATGCTTTTCAATAAACTTGGTTGCAGCTGATGAGAGTTTATTATCTTCAGATGATCAACTTCTCAGTTCTGAATCATCTCATTGCATAAGACTTAACTTGTTGATTCATTACTGTCAACTTATCATCAAAACTTGAATATCATGATTATCCGTTAATCATTATTGGCTTGATTTTAAAGCATTTTTTATTGAAATGCATTCCCTTATTAACTCTTCAATTACTTATGCTTTGTTCAGTGTTGATGGATAAATTAAAATAGATTGATTGATGGACAATATAAAGGAGTAATTTAATCAAATGTGATTCCTCAAACAATTGGCAGGCTAAACAAAAGCTAGGAATTTTCGTTCGACTGCAATTCATGCAATTTAATTACCATTAAAATGGCCTAAAATTATATTCTTATCAATTAATTGATCAGAAAAGGTCGATTGTCTTGCTATTGAATAAAGATTGTAAAGTAGGAGAATAGTGAATAATTAGAAATAATTCAACTTACAAGATTAACTTGAAACCGGTGAATATGAATAGAATGGGATAAAATGTTGAAACAAGGTTGATCCTTATTGGAATAGCTTCCATAGGAATAACTTTGAAGTAACCAGATTAAATGAAATGTAATTTAAAACATGAAATCAATAACCATAATAATTTGAAACAACAAGTTGATTGTGAGAATCATTTCATTGATGAAACTGTTGAAAACGATCTGCTCTGTTTCAATTTCATCTTCAATCTAAAGGGATGTCACAATATGTTAACAGGTTTATCCTGGCTTTAAGAAACTCAAATTCACCATAAATATATGATTGAAAATTGATGTCTTTTGATGTGCAAATCTAATGGCTGCACTTGCAATGATTGCTGATTTGATTGGCTCAGATTAAACTCAGAAATGTACAAAAACTTGTTCCCAGTATTGGAGTTGACAAATGTGCAAGCAGTGTGAATATCAAGAGATGAACTGAATAACTGTTGAATGAGAAGCAGAAAAGGATAATGATGATGACTGGGAGTAACTACAGGGAATTGAGAGGAAACTTGTTTCAACTATCAAAGTAAATATGAAAATGGTTGTGATTCTGGGAAAGGAAAGGCGACACAAAAAGGAGACCCAAAATAATGATGGAAAGATGCGCATAGAAAAGTACAGAATCAACAGTGATTTATCAGACTCTTCATCTTCCCCATCCTCTTTACCACTTTCATCATCTCAATCATCTTCATCAATTCCTTCTTCATCAACTTCATCATTTACTTTTCTCTATTTGGATTCAATTTTTCCATTGTTTTATTGTATATCAGCTTATAATCAGTTTACCAAACTTGTAATCGTAAGTCATTAATCAACTGTTAAGGTTCATTAATGTGTCTCAGGTTAATCAATTTATTTTTCATCGTTGAGTTTCACTCCTTTAAGGCCTATTATGCTATTAAAACATCTTAATCTAATGTTGTCTTTTGAGGATTTTCCAATTCTATTATTATTGTTAATTTGTAATTGTGGGATTGTGATTTGGTATTTTGAAGCACAGTTTTATTTCACAATATTATTATTGTAATAGGAATAAAAGGAAAATTGAATTGAATTTCAAGTTTAATTGAATGAATAAAACGCCGACTTTCACATTTGCTATTCACTTTTTTATTTATAACTCTTCCCTATTAATTTCATCGCCTTTGTTTACTTTTTTTGATACTTTACGTTTTGTTATTACATTGTTATAAACATAATACATACAAATGGAACCATTTTTTGTAACAATTTAAAGCAATTTGAGATTGACTAATAAATCGTCTATCATCGGTGATGTGAATATAAAAATATGTGGAAAAATTTTCATTAAAATTCAATTGTATTGTTACTTAACAAAAACATTTGATAAGCTTGTATTGAATAGGCAATTTTGATGGTCTTTTGTGCTTTTTTCATCTTTACATTATTTCAACCTATTTCAACTGTTAAAAAATGTCAATATGTTATTTAATCAAGAAAATGTTCAATTTACTTTACATAGATTTCAACAATCGTGAAAAAAGCGAAACAATTAAACCATTAAAAAACTGAAATGAATTTCAACATTTTTCTCAGTGCTTTTGTTCACTCCAATAATAAAATCCTCTGTATGTGTTAACCCTTACCTTGAGTTTCATTTTAAATTGACAATCTTTCATGATTGTTACTGCATTCATTGTATTTTCATTGTATTCTTATCAACCATTGACAGTTATTTTGAGCTTTTACAATCTAGGCAAAGGCTAATTATTATTAGGTCATTAGATAAGGCTGTGAATGAAACAAATACTGTAAAATGGGAAAAGGAAATGAGCTTGTATTATATTTTTAATAATTTGCCTTAGGTTGTATTTTGATTGTTACCTGTGTAGTATTAGGTATTTACAGGGCTTTTACATTCTGTTGATTCATCAAATAGTTTCCTTCTCTTCCTATTAAAACCCTATTTACTTCCACTTGACTATTTAATTTACCTTTCAACCGGTTATAGTTTATAGTTGACTGAGTTAAAAACTATAATTGTTACTACACTTGATTGAACCAAGAAAATTGTTGTTTTCATCTAAAATCGTAATCTATCATCTATTGATGATAACATGGTTATGATTCAATTATCATAAAGAATCATAAATCCATAAATCTTGAGCCTACAGAATTGTTTCTTAGTCCTAATCTTGAATCTGTATTCACTTTGGCGTGAGGATCCATTGAAATGTACGAATTGGCTGTTATAAATCTTACGCTTTAACTAATTGTAATTTGACTATGCGATAATTTGATTTTCATTTAGTCGATAATTAATTGAAATAATAGACTAATTGCTTGTACTCCAATCTTAAATAAACTTTGATTTAGCCAATTCGCCACTTGGAAAGTGAAACTTGAGCTTAGCGAGTGTTTATCAATATTCTGAGTTTGATTGATTCTATTTACCTTAATTTGATCGAAACATATATTGAAATAGCGTTTGTTTTCATTATTACATGAGGAAACAACAATCAAAGGAATAAGTTATTTGATCTGTGATAAGTATTCAATTGTTGGTAGCAAAAGTGGAAGTCAATGTGAGTCAACTAAAACACATTGTGAACAATACAGAATGTTTGCTGTTAAACAATCTTAGAAAACTCATTAAATTAATGGTTCATCATTATGATTACTAGTCAATCATCAAATCTCAAGATGGTGAAACAATTTATCTTTTTATATATTGGAACGGAAAAGAAAGATTTATCCCAAAAATGATAACACATTAATGATAATATTAATAATAATGAGAGGAAGAAACTTAATAGCAATAATCTATTTTCTTCATACACAACAATTTACCGATTTTCATCTTTATCACTATTAGCTTTAACTTGAAATCTTTTTATTAGATCACGATGAAGAAAAGGATGATGATCATCATGAAATGCTTACCAATTTACCTGATTCAAAGTAAACATTAAAGCAACAATTTACAAAGTACAAAAGAGTAAGGCTATTTATTATTTGATTGAGGCTCGTTTTGTATCACACTTCACAACCAACCAATCAATTTAGTTGGACAAACCAGTGGATTAACCTGGTAATGAACACCTTTTCATTGGTATTGTTATTAAGCAAAATTAGTTCATTGGGTTTAATCACTAGGCGCTATTCATTCTTATTAAATTTACTTGTTTTAAGAATTGCGAGGGAGCCAGAATTAATTTTGAGTAAAACCATCAAAGAAATTAATGGATTTCAGTTATTTTCAGTCATTCATATTATAATAATGTCAGTTGGAAATTAGATGTTAATGGTCAGTCCATATGAGTCCATTTTCTGGGGAAATGTTTTTTCTTTGTTAAGTGTTTCTGGACTCAATCCTTTGTGAACATTCACTCATTTGTTAATAGCTAAAGTCAAGCATTTTCGTATAACATTAGAAGGTTGATTTAATTAATCGTACATGAAGCACATCACATGTCAACTTCAGGATTTTGTTAACAAGCAAATTGTTGAATGGTAGTTTTACCTGTTGGGTTCAAGCTCTAAGGCAAATCTAGACCTTAAAACAGTTGGCGATCAACGCAATAATGAAACAATTTGTTTGCCGTAGGTTAACAACCGGATCAATAATCATTTAATGGGTTGTTTAAAATAATCGTTCACCGGATCGTCCAGTAATGAAGAGCTCTAATTATTCATTCGCCACTCAAAATATATTCAAAATTAGTTATGTAAGGCAAATAAAATATATCAATAGTAAGGAAAATAAAATAAAATAAAATAAATCAGTACTGAACGATAATTTTCAACTAAACCGCCAAAACAAATAACATGTGGAGCTACATGCGCTTTTAGCGATTAATGTTCATTCTAACAATGTTTTGATTTTGTATTATTAACCAGTCTTATTAAATCTAAATGTCTTATAAATATTTTGTTAAATTGTCTTTAGTCCACAATTATAATTGTTTTACAGTTAGTGGATTACAAACTCGTTCTGTCCATTATTTATCCTTGAGATGTAATCCATCTACTGCAAGCGTTTTATCGGTTAGGAAACCACAAAGTGGAGCCGGTTGTATTCAACAATTAAATGGCTTACAATTATCTAACAGTTTGACTGTTCGCTATGCCTCATTTGGCGAACGAATAACAAGTTTAAGTGAGTCAATTGCTTTATCATGGCCGGTGCAGAAGTGCACAGATTCATTGATTTGGGTACATGAAGCTACGGGCTTACCTTGGTGGCTCAGTATCATTGTTTCAACTGTTGTGTTTCGATCTGTGATTGTTTTTCCGTTCATGTGTTATGATCGTCGGATTATGCATAAATTAATTAACGTTGGTCCCGAGATCACAAGCTATACTGATAAAGTGGCTGCTGAATTGAAAACGCTTGTTCAAAGAGGTCAGCTAAAGAAGGAAAAGTTTCGAGCCACTCTTTTTAGAGCTTATAAAAAGAAATCGACGCAAATTTTTTTAGATAATAATGTCCATCCGGGTCAAAGGGTAGTCTTAATTGCTTTTCAATTTCCTTTCTGGATAACTATGTCTTCATCACTTAATAATCTTTGTGTTAGACCTTATTTGCTCAACGATCCTTTAGTTCATAATCAATTTTTCACTGGTGGAGCCGCTTGGTTCAAAGATTTGACGATTGCAGATCCTTATTATGTAATGCCAGCTTTATTTTTTGTGTCCATATTTTCAAGCATTAAGGTTAGTCTTTGAAAAATCATGCAAAGTATTATCGAGGTTTTGACTTTGCATATTAAATTATTTTTCAAATTTGAAACCAATTTTCTTCTCAGTTTACAGAGCTGATCAAAAAGCAAAACAGACCTCTTGATGTTGCCGAGACTAAATTTGAAAGATACTTTATGTACTTCTTGAAAGGGTGGCTTGTTGTGTTGCTTGGATTGAGTACAGTGACACCGTCAGTAAGTAGGACCAAGAACTGAAATTAACAAAAACTAAATATCTGATTGAATATTTGCAGGGCTGCGTACTATACTGGGCTACCTCAGCTGCGTGTGGAACTCTACATCACTATTTCCTATCTTTTCCAAAATTCAGAAGAATATGTAGAATACCACCGTTGAAAAATGATCCCAAACCACTTGATTGGAAACGCTTGATAGCATCAATTGATAAATCAAAATGAAATATCCATTTGATGCAAATTCAAGATTAAGTCACGCGTTGTAAATACCAAGCATTGTAAATTACTCGAATTAAAATAGTCTAAATAATTGAAATAGTAAATATGTATTGACTGGAAAATCATTTCTTTAATGAATTGAACTTCATCCATCCATCAAAATAAACACAAAAAACAAAAGTGAGCTTAAGAAGACTTCAGAAGGTATCCAAAATGAAATGAGCCCATTTAAATATTACTATCAATACGAAATCACTGAAAAAGAAATGAAAAGATGTTAGATTCATGTATTGAATAAGCATGAAGAATTACAACTTACTTTCTTAGATGAAGCTGAACCAACTTTAGCCTTTTTAGTACCCCTGACTTTCTTCATCTTGTTCTTCCTTTCTTTACGTTGTTTTCTTGGTTGTCTTTCAACCTTGATTAAGCCATTACGCTGTAATCGGTATTTAGGTTCGAATTTTTTAGCGTAATCTAATGTGTCATAAATAAGGGCAAATCCAGTTGTCCTGTCACCACCGAAATGAGTTTTTAAACCAAAAGTGAAGATCAAGTCGGGTTGAGTTTTGTAAGTCTTAGCTAATCTATTACGAATTTCTTGTTTAGCGATGGTTGGTTTACCAGGATGGATAACATCAACAACCTGTGAAAAGAAATTGTAGATCATAGACATGAGAAATGAACTACAACATAGCACCGGCTTAAAAAGTTGCACAAGATAAAAATCAGAATCATACCATCTGACGTCGACAGAGAAGTCGATTGGTCTTGAATTTGCGAGTTCGCAATGTGTAACCACCTTCGGATGACTAGAACAACGAAAGAAAGAAACAGATCAATGAGAAATAAACCAAAAATGGCAAATGCAAGAAGAAACGTGTTAAAGTTGGATGGAGGAAATAAACGAAAAGAAGTAACTCACTAAACATTAGATGAATTAACTATTGAATTAGTTAAAATTTTACTTACCATTATTACAAATAAGAAATGTTAAGTTGAATAACAGATATTCACAAATTAAATTAAACAATTTGGATTAATTGTTAGACATACTACAAAACCTGACAAAAAATAGAGTTTTTCCGGAAAAGGATATGACTTGATACAGCATAAGTTGCCAGGGTAACAACAAAGCTCACTCTTATTTATTAAACCGCGATTTTCAAGTTTCTTGATTGAAATAAACACGCCATCTAACGGAGGAGGAAAATATGAATGTATTTTGCTTAAAAGGTAATCGCAACGATCCAATTTTTATTACATCAGATGGCGATATTTATGTTTAATTAACTAAAATTTTTACTTTTCTACTATTGTTCCTATTATTCCTATTAATTTAAACTTTAATTAGCAACATTTAATTTCACTTCATTTATGTTTCTACTATTCCATGAATTTCTTGTGCAAATTTTCTTTAATTGTCTTTCTCCTGTTTTTCGTGAAATTTTATTGAGTGAAGCTCTTTTATTCTTTCTGGTCTTTTGTCCTGCAGGAAGCTAAGAGTTTATCTGTTCGTATTTACTCTGCTTACTTCAGTAAGCATTTGGGATTGTTGGTATCCTCATGTCTGTGCCAAAAGTACATTTAACACGATATAATCAAAAGAGTATTTAGTTTTTAAAGAAATAATTGTTGGAGTGTTGTAAATTGTTTATTTATTTCATTTTGTTTTTAACATTGAAAATTTAAGTTGAGATTCCCATTTACAATTATGGTTGAACAATATTCCTATTGAACTTTTCAATAGTTGACTTCAGTCAGCAAGTTAGATGGTGCTGTGGAAGACAAAGAAAAAGTAAAATAAATTATAAAATATTTGATACTAAAATCTGGTACTAAAAGTTAAAAAAATGATATTTTGCTGCTTTAATTTGCCCTCAGTTAAAATCATCAATTCTCAGATGCTGATTGAATCGAGTTGAGCTTTCCAAACTCATTTTGTATTCGCATTTCTTCCTGATTTTTGACTCGTCTACTATGGCCACTACCCGACATAAAACACTACCATCTTTAACTTAACAAGTTATTGACTTAGATGCTATTCAAAATAGATTTTAATCTCAAATATATTATTCTACCATCATATTTGTATCGATAATTTTTCTTTCTTAACTAACATAAATAGTCAAATAATAATTAGAGATGATAATCTCTGAATATTATTTTTTGTAGCATTTGAGTCTAGAAGCCACACTATTAAATCTTTAAACCTTAGATTTGGATATCATTTTTGGTTGTATCATTTTATTAATTTTTGTTTACTCTTTATTTAGGCGTTTACGAACCTGGTGTTAGAACGGTGGTCGAAATGCGACAGGATAGACTATTGCTTCGCTGGTTTCCCTTTGAACGACAAGCCAAACATTTTTGAAGGGCTGCTTTGAAAGAAGCTCGAAAATTTTTGGACATAAATCCATAGACCAATGGATTTATACATGAGTTGAGGTAAGACAATAGGTGAGCTGCAGTTCGGAGTGGCTTGAGGAAACCATAATTTAGTTGATGAAGTTTACCAAAGGCAGTCAAAACGTTGATTATTAAGATAGGTGACCAGCATAATATAAAGAGGATTACAACAGCAACGAGCATTTTGATGACCTGCAAATGATATTAAATCAAGATTTTTAGTGAAAGTGACAGCAAGATGGGAAAATATCGAGATTTAGCAATTGAATAGCATCAACGCTTCATATCAATATATTATTCTGATAGATTATTGGACGGTTTAGTTGGTATAAAATTTTCATGGTTCAGTTCAATACAATGTAACACTAACAGAAATGTCAATCTAATTTTTCTTTTTTACTTTTTTTCGCTTTGATAGATTTACCTGCTTAACAACTGCAGTATCATCATCAGCTTTATTGGAATACATTTCTTGGATTGAACTATTCTTCATGGAATGTTGTTTAGTTGAAAATGAATTTTCTGAGCGTAACACTTTCCGGTCATCTGACATCGACTTGGAGTTTTTCAGCTCGATATTCCTGGAAAAAATTTGCGGAAAAACAAATAAGACGGAGTTCCAATGAGTTAATTGAATTATTTTTTGAACATAGAAACGTCTAACAACATCACAATGAAGACAATTTTACCAACAAGATTATAAAACTTGGTATTCGCTTTCAGATTTCAAAGATTCCTTGTTTTTTGTTCCTTTTCACTCCATTCTACCCTGAAGATATTCTGTTTTACCACCAAGAGTTATCATTTGTTATCGAATCATAGCAACTTAAAATTAGTTACAACCAAAATTAATCATCTGAATGTACAATCGAACAAAACTCGTCACACTAATCAAATGAATTGACTGTAATCTTTTTTAATTACAGTTTACTTTCCCTGTAAATTACCAGAGAAGAGTGAAACTTGTAACCAATTAAGCTGTTTAGCCTCAGGAGAAAGCAAAGTCAGACTTTTTGAATGGTCATTAAAATACAGAGGATTAATGTGATTAAATTCAGTAATCAATTGCTATTAATATAATGTAACTTTTATTTTGAATGAAAGTGGAAACATAATTTTACATTTCATGGGTAATTTTGGCCTCTTTTCAGCTTTACATTGAGAAAGCAGTTCAAATGAAAACAATCATTATTTAATGGCGAGAGATTAAAATGACCATTGAAGGTTAACAAAGCAACTCTTTTAATGTTTTCAATTGAATTGCTTTTTTCACTCAAGAACAAAAGAGAAGGATATTTTCATGATTGAAATAGCTTGAACACTTAAACTCAAGTAGTTATCATTTAAACAAGTCAAACAATTTATTGGTCAACTAAAAACTGTCAACATTTAAAATGTTATCATAATCAAGATGATGACAGGTTACATTCAATATTAATGTTTAAACATTAAAGTCAACAAAAAATCTCAAATCTTGTTAAAATGAAAAAATTAAAAGACGTTAAACCCAAAACTGAACACATTTCACTGTCAGCCTGAGAAATTATCAAATTATTAATTTGATAAATTATTGATTTAAAATGAAACATAAACCTGACTTTTGACTTTACAAATGAAGTTTAACATTTTATCTTGTTCTCACCAAATGTTCATAATTTCACCAAATTAACTGAATGATGTAAATGACGATATCAAACTGTTTCACGAGTTGATAATATTAATGGAACAATATCACATTACAATTAAATAGTTCAAGTAAAAACAATCAATTATCGAGTAACAATTACAAACATTGAAAAGGATCATATTTTTGCTGTTGAAAGTGCTTAACATTAGGATGAACGCGATAAAAAGCTTGGTAATCATCTGTTTCACTCGAGTGCTTCAAACATTATTATAATTATTAAATTGTAACCTCAACTATTAGCAAGCAACTTTCAAATTAATTGCTTTCATCAACAAACCAAAAAAACGCACAAAACATCTGATAATCACTAGAATACTTGAGCAAAAATTAAACAATTAAGGTTAATTGGTTATTAAAATGAGTGCAAAATAAAGATATATTGTGTTAAAATTGGGGAAAAAAGGTTGATGATCTTTATTATAATGGTTTTATTGATCATAATTAATGAAATTTTTCAATGAAACTGATTTCAACTGTTTCTAGTCATTGGATAAGTCAATGTGAATTCACACAAAGTACTGAAATGAAAAAGTTACAATTTTACGCTTAAATTTCATATTTTGCAACATTTTTTAGCTTTTGATGTTCAAACATGAATATGTTTCATTGAAATGAAATTAACATGGGAAATTAGTTGCTCTATTTAACTGAAAATACAAGATGTTCAACTGTCATCCCAAAGGATCAAATTAAACCATTTTTAGCCTCTTTTCCATCATTAAACTTACTAAAGTTAATGTTTCAAATCACAAACTGTTTCATTTAACATTGTTAAGTTGGTTAACATAAACCACAAAAAAAGCTAATTAAATTTCATGAGCTTGAGTATCAACGAGTGAAAACATTTCATTCAAAACATTCATTCAAAGATGTGAATGTAGAATCAATAAATTAAAGCTAATTCAATCCAATCAGAAAAACTTGATTTGTTTTTTGCTTTCTTCAATCAACTGTAGGAATCGAAGCTGCATTTCAATTCGAGAGTTAAATATGCTAAATGCAGTCTTTAAACTTGTGTTCCTAGATGATTGTGAGTGCAAGACTCAAATTAATAAGTCATGACCGTATTCAAGTCTAGAGTGCATCATTAGTCTCGAAATTTTAGTTTGAAAAAGGTTTATCAAAGAGATGAAAGCTTATTCTTACTTGATTGGAGGTTCAATTTCATTTCCTATGTGAAGATGTTGCTTTAAAAGTATTTTTGTTCATGCTATTGTTGTAACAGATATTCAATATCTGTTGAATGCGAGCATTCCATATCCAATTTGAAAGCATTATTCACATCAAACTTATATTTCCACCAATTATAAATTCGTTGCATACTTTTTCCCCTGATTTGAGCATCAACTAAAACGAACCCTTCCTTCACGCGAATATGAAAGACTGCTTAGCAATCAATGCTCACCATTTATGCAAAGCACAAATCAATGAGGTAAGAATCAAGACTGCATTAAAGCAAAGACAACTTTATTAATTTAAAATCAGTCAGTTAAGTGAAAGCAGTCGAGCAGAGGAATCGAGGCTCGTGAGGATAGGGCAAGGGAAGGTCAGAGAAGGTACAAGTTGAGTTGGGGAGTGAAAACTTTAACTGTAAATGTGTCTGTGGCTCTGATTGACCAACTTTGTCTGAATCGTCAGTTTAATAGCAATTTGAGTGTAACTTCAAGGTAGTGTAATCCTCTGTTACATGAGACTAGTCTACTTGTCTATTAATAAGTAAAAGAAATTCATGTGAGAAGATTTGACCAGATATTCCAGACTGGAGGAATGTAAACGTAGGATGAAAGAGATGAAGGGTCAAAAACCCAAAATTGACCAGATTAATTGAATGTTTCATAGAAGAGAAAACATTACACTAAGAGTAAAGTAATATCAGGGCGTCCCATGCAAGTTTAGAAAGGAGTTTATTCCATAACTTTTGAATGTTTTCATGACATTGAATGAAATTTTCAGAGTTATACATTGTATGTTGTCATTTGTATCTGAACTCATGTAATCTGAACTGTTACAAAATATGAGATACGCCAATCATTCGCTCTTATATTTCAAACAAAAGATTAAATTATTTGTAACTTGGTCGAACGATCAAATTCAGGAATCTATTTGTCTTTGAAATATAATATTATTTTGGTTATAATTGTAATCGAGAGATTTATTCCTCAGAATTCGCTGAAAGTTGAGTTTTCACTGAAAAACCTGACATAAATAATGATGTCGGTTTAATTATTGAACCCAAAATAAACCTAAAACCAAGATGAAAACTTGTTGAACTTGAGTTAACCAGAAAATCCAAGTTATTAATATAAATGTGATCAGGGAATGCAAAGGCTTGATAAATCATAGCCACTTTTAGGCTTTTTATTCAACGTTTTTCCATTTTGAAGGCATGATGAATGTCACTGAACAAACCTTGAAATGCACTCACAACAGGCATCAGAATAAAAATGATCAGTGAAAGCGTAATACATGATAGAAGTAAGTTTATCTTTATCAATATCAAAGGAAAAGCAAATATGCTTTTACCTGAGAAAAAGTTCAACAAGGATTTGTACGATGACATGTAAAAAGCTTTTTCACATTTCACGGTTCAATTCAATATCATTTTGAGGAGCTGAACAACAATTGAATATTATCCTTTAAACATGCATTTCAAGCTTGTTCTTCTCCAATCGTTAATGGATTTCATTCTTTCTCAGAAAACAAGAAAAATTATGCAAAAATTGGAAAACAAAAGGCTTTAATTCTGGACAAGAAAAGGGCAAGCAAATTATGAGTTACTTTTGATTGTTTGCTGCTTCACCCTTCATCTCCATTAGTCTTTGTTGTTGTTTTCATTGCTTCTCAACCTTCTTGACCATTGTTTACGTTCCCTATCAAGGTATGTTTGTCATGATTCTTCCACTGAACCAACTAATTCTGTTAATAAATTCAGGATGTCACACCATGTTGGTCAATGTTGATATCGAAAGTGAATAAGATTAAGATTGAATAAACACTCAAAGTTTGCTTCCTCATCAATCTGGTTCATCTTCACCGTCAAAAGCTGTATCAATAGATGGTTCATCATTGATTGTTGTTTCATCAGTTATTAAAACAACAATCAAACATGACAACACAGAAGGCAGTTCAAGTGTTTACTCTAGTCAACCTTTTCTTACTTGTTTTTAGACTCTTTTAACTTGATTAGACTGTTAACAACAGACCAACAAGGTAAAAGATGTTTAGGTTGTTCATGAGAAATCATAAATTGCTTCCCATTTCACCAGATTAATAAGTGTTATACAAAGATTAACCAAGAAATTAGTGAAACATATTATCACGAATTATGAGAATCCATGATCAAGTTGAGGTTCTCAATAAACATTGTAAATGTTTGACGATTAATCTGAAATTAAATTCACAAGCAACGCAATTCAACCAAATTTACACTGTAAATTCATGAATTTCAAACGGTTACAATCTTTTGTTTCTGATGCTTTATAAAGGGAAGAATGGAAATTGACTTCTCAGGTGAATTGAGATAAACAAATTATCCATGATTGCATTGATTATTTGGATATTCAACATTCTTCAATTATCATGTAATCACTTATTCTCAGTCTCAATGGGCTGATTCTAGCTACTTGTTAGACACAATTGAGATCAATTTAGATGCATAAATATAGTTTTATTTTCATGGACGGAACGATGAACAACTTGATGATGATATTGATGATAGTGAAGGTTAAGATGATAAAGGTTTTGATGTGAATGGAATTGGTTTTGTTATGAATTAAGCGCAAAACAAAACTGAATGTAATCTTAAGGGGAGAAAAGGCGAGCAATAAGATGGAGTTATGATGTAAAGGTAAGAATAAGAAAATGATTGAAGATTCATTGAAGGTAATGCAGATTCACAAGTTGTCAGATAAACAGTCTGAATTGGATTCCATTATTATTGCCATTATTATTTTTGGTGAACCAATTTTGCGCTTCACTTCAACTCAATCTGATTCAGGGAAAGAAGTATGTTCATAATCCATTGAGTTATCAAGCTTCACACTCTTCATTACCAGCTTCATTCAAAATTGGGTTGTGAATGAAATTAACTAGAGAAAAGTAAATGATTTGATCAAATTGAACAGCAAATAACGAACAGTTATTTTATTGAGAAAAGGATATTAATATTAAGAATGACTATAAAGAGATGGAATTGCTAAATAATCAGATAATCACTGAAAACCTATGAATAATTTATTCAATTTTAACGGTTTTCTAATGAATTTTGGTTTACAATCTTTCAATGCATTATTATAATGTTCACGTTTATATTCATGTTTTAGTTTGTTTTTTCAGTGTAATTGCCATTAATATAAGTATTTGGTTAACTTGAAGATGAGTTTCTGTGTAACAATACTTTTCATATGATATTGATTCATAGTGATATGAAAGGCTCATGGGCATTCGCATCAGAACTAATGGTTTTTGGCATTTTATTCAATTGTTTTACTTACGATAAAAACATTAGTTCATAAAGAAAGGAAAGTAATTAAAATGTCTTCCAATCAACATCATTTTGTCAGTTGACATTTTAAATCTAAAAATCAAACAATTTTCACTCTTCAATGTGGTTAGAGTTTAAAAAAGTAACTGAATGATTAACTGAATTAGATTGGTTTTCATATTGAAAGGCAGTTTCTTACAATTGTTAGCAGTAAAAATTCACAAGATGGCTCAGTTTTTATTGAAAAATTATCAAAATTTATTTGGAATAGATCGATAGATCCTTTGAGTATTAATCCACAATTAATTAAGGAAATTGTTGTATGAATTGAGTTTTGGTCTAACAATTCTTTTGAGAGATTCAATTCTTTTAAATTAAATTGTTAACTTTTACTGACCATTTCAATGGTCATGTTAATAATTAATACTCATTAACTGACGACAACACTGGCAAACATTGAATTTAGCATTTCATGTTGATTTAAATAGAGATTTTCTTCTTCAGGGAACCACTTTACCTAATTATTTGACAATCTTTTCCCTCTCATTTCCAATTCCCAACTGCACTTTTAACTTTTAACTTTTACATGTCTTAATGTTTCACCCTCTTTCACCCTCTATATCTTCAAATCCCTTTGACCAATACAGAACAATATCTTGGCAATCACACGATTAATGCACTCTTATCACAGCTATTAATAAAAACAAAAAATAAAAGCTGTTCAATGTGCAGATTTATCAAAATTGCGAATTTAATTTTTATCGCAATCATTCTAACAGGAGCTTTAGTAGAGCCGAAGGAAGGCCGAAGGCGACAACAGAAAGGCAAGACAGACAGATTTTAAAAGTGCAATTTCATGAAATAAAAGCTTAAAGAAAATTCGACCTCAATTTCCGAGTGCCTTAAATAACTAGCAAACTTACTAGAAAGCAGATCGTAAAAGGTCGTCGCAGCTGAAAGAGCTCGACTTTATGACATGAGAATAATTAAGCCAATCTATGAACTTTTTGCAATACTTCTTTCAGGTAACTATTAATAATTTTTCAATTACTTCAGTGATCGATTGCATTATTATCAACTAATAATACTTTATTGATTAGATTTTGTTTGTTAAATTGTGATTGAGTTTTTACTTCGCTTCAGAGGAATGTTACAGCTATTAATTGAAATTATTTGCGTTGAACAATTAAACTCAATTTTCAGTTATTTTTTCAGAGAAACAATTGAACCAGGAAAAACAAACTACAGCAACTCTGCAATGCAAATCACAGTAAAGGTAAAACACAAGTTGAATTAGGCAATTTAAACCTTTAATTTACAACGTAAATACACTGTAATGGTTTAAGCAGAGACTAAATTAACCAGTAATAACAATTACAATAAACTTTGTTCGAAATTACTTCTTTTTCTCATCAAAATAAATTTATCCAGATTATCTGAACACACAAGAATCATCGATCAAAGAGCAACATTTGACCATCAATTAACTGAATTGAAACTTTTCAGCTTTCATTATTAAACCATAAGCTTCTGATTACTCAAGTCTTTGTTGAATCATCAAAATAAGTCACAAAATGATTTTTTATCCTCTTATTTGATTATTTTTAAGTCCAGTATACATAATGTCAACTAAAATTGTTTTTTAATGACCAGAGAACGGAAAGATATGCTATTCTTTTATGCAACTCATATGTGAGAATATATTCACAGAATATGTACCAAGAATATTTAATTCTTAATTGAAAAATACCTCCTTGTTTCCTCTAAATCTATGATTTTAAAAATCTTATCTAATCTAAAAATGATCAAGATATGACCAGAAACTTCGAGAAGCAAAAAAACTCAATTTTAGATAAAAATTTTAATTTAATTTGAAAATTTAGCTAAAAAACAAGCTAAAAAGACAAGAATATACTCAAGAATTTAATATGTGTAAGAATATGTAAGAATCAGATTTATGCTTCATATTCCACATATGTGATTTTCCGTTCTCTGTTAATGACTTTTTGATTATGTTCAATGAATACAATTCAGTTTATCACGGAAAATTATTCAATCAAATTGTAAACACATGTTAAAGTACAGATGATTTAAATTTCAAGTTGAAGTAAATATATCTTTGGATGCTATTTCATGTTTCAGCAGGTTTAATCAATTAGTCAATGGTAAAAGTTCAGTATTGTATTGAATAACAATAACAAGAGAAACCTTCAAGTTAATATTTACATGATCCCATCTGAGTCCATCAATATCGATCGTAATTAGCAATTTGTTTGCCTTTTTGGTTAAGAATTGATAAGAGATTAATAGGGTTTAATTGAGGAAATTGATTGTGTAGATATTTTTATAATTTAAATTCAAAAAAAATCATTTACATAATGTTTTGCATACAAAGTGGTGAAACCGTGAAAGTCAGAGTAAATGTATTGAAATTGATTTATTTGTTGTCAACTAAATCAGATCTTTTATCATAAGAGATGAAAACTGAACCAGTTGAAAAGCATACAAATATATTCAGTTAGTTTTCAATTGAATTCATTAGAACAATTTAACTAATTCTGATGCTCATTTTCCTCTTCACCTTTAATACCTAAAATAAGACACATTTAAACACTAAAACACTTTAAATGTTAACAGCCTAACAAGATTGTTAGCTTTCAAGATTAGATGATTAAAAGAAACAATTTAATATGGTTGAGTGAATCGACAAGATCTGTTTTAACTGATAAACAGGTAAATTAAAAAAGAAAAGATAAAATGTGATGAAAGAGATTGAGTGACCAAAAAAGTCAGGTACAATCAAAAAGGGTAACCAGTGATTAAGAAACTGTAACCAGCCTTTTTGGGTAGACATATTTTGACCAGTTTTCTCCCCCAAAATTTTACAATATATATCGACAGTTTCCTTTCAAAATGATCATTCATTAAACAGAACAGTAAACAACAATTGAAAAATACAAATCTTTTACCTTTGTGCTAAACAAAAGTCTTTTGTTTCTAAATTGAATCCTTTACTAACAAAGTAGAAAAAAAACAAACAAAATGTCTTCTAAATTAATCTGTTTCACTATTCTTTTCTCCTTGATTTCCTTCGTTATTGCTGGCAAATCAGGACACGGTAATATCATTATTCATGGATGCGATGGTAAAACCATCCTCACCGGTGGCGGCAAAAATAAAGGAGAAGGAAACATCATATTAAAGGACAATTGCCACCATCAAGGTGATCATCACGTTACCTACTATTACCCAGTCTGGGGTTGGCATGGTGCTGGTTGGCATGGGGCTGGTTACCCAGGCTACTCTGGTTACTCTGGTTACGGTGGTTATGGCGGCTTCTAATCAATCATTTGAACCACAATTTAATCAATTACTCGACTGTGCCAATTGACACTTTAATTGTAAACTTGTGCATTAAACAATTCAAATGATGCTGAAAACCTTTTAATCGTTAAGCCTTTTCGTTAAAGGTTACCTCTTGTACATTAAAAACGGACAAACCAGTTTTGTCTCTGAACCAAATCTAAATAAACGAATTACAATTAAGTTTGTATTTAACTCTTAACCACAAAAACCTTGTCTTTATTTACTTATTAATACAACGAAGAAAAAACTTTCAATAATAATATCAACAACAAACTTTGCCACAACATTAATCATAAATAATGTTCACATGATTGAAGTTGAATAACAGCAAAATCATGTTTACTATTAATAATTATCATCATTATCATGTTTTTTTCCAAACTGTTCAACAGTTGAAAGAAGAAAATTGTTTCTCTAATTAACAGCAGGTTAATCAATGTCAATGAATCGATAACAGAATGAATGGTTGATGAACAACAGAAAAAAACTTTTTATCGTCTTCACCAAGTTAACCCTTAAAGATCATTTGATGGAACAATTTATTGCAAGTAATTCTGAACTTACCCATTATCATGGCCAAACATTGTTGCTCTTTTCTGGACCACAATCCATAGCTTTTTACAGATACAGGAGTAAGTGAAGCCCATTACAATACAAGGTATAACCAGGATTAAGGTTAACATGTAACATTCATAAAGTTTCCAGATAATTGGTTGACTTGGATCTTTGTAACACCAGAAAGCTTTATACCTTTCACCAACCTCAATATGAACCTAATTGAAGCAGATAAACAAAAGCCATTAAAACCAATAAAGGTAAATCAATTTAATTGCATTTGCAAATGTTCATTTTGAGTGTCTTCAGCATTTCATGCTAAACTGTAAATTTGCAAATATTTATGGAAAATGAACAAAACAATGAAATTTGCTTAATTCATTATTCAAATAGTGCAAAAGGTAAACTCGCATTCGGAGTGAACTTATTGAAATGAACAGATAAACTAGTTAAACATTGAGTTTACGTCGTGAGTTGATTATTAATGACAATTTTGGAGCAAACTTGGCATTAATGTTTTCTATTAAATTGTAATTTTGCTCAACTCGGAATGGAGTTGTTAATGAACATTTAGATCGTGTTTCTCTGGGATTTATTTTATAATAACTTAATGTATTTCATTATGAATATGTTGAATTCAAAGTTCCATTGCTGAATGCGAATATTTCATGAGAATCTTTTCAATCATTTGTTTTGCTTTTTCTGCTTTTTTTTGTATTTTTCGCGATTTTTGTTCCGTCATTTAATGGTCGATATTTAAGACAATCAATCCAATTGTAAACATTAAACTCTAGCATTGCTTTGCATTCAATTGAAAGTAAACTTTCACTTTTATCCGAAACATGAGATAAAAATATCAAAGTAAGTAAATAATGGATGAAACTCTTTGTTTCTCAATCTAATTTCATGTTTGCAGAATTGAAATATGATTGATTGCATTCACTATTGTTGCCTGCAAGGTAAGATACAATTTTATCTTTTACTTCTCATATTCATACATTGATTCAGGGAATGAATACAGATGGAAAGGTAAACTAATCAGGTTAGTAAAAAAGAAAAGAAAACAAAAGTTAAGAATAATTTATAGTTGATATTTTGTTCTATTTGCTTTCCATTCCCTGTTAAGAAGTGAGAAAGAGTTTGATTTATATTTTGCATAATACAATCAATGAAAGTAACTAATAAGATTGAATATCAAACAAAGCGCTCGAATAGCTTTTATCTCGATTTTACAATTGATTTTAAGATTGAAAAGCAATTGTCAAAGTTAATAGTTTTAGCAATGATATCTGAGTTTCACTGAAATGCCAAGTTTTAAAGTAAAATTACTAGCATCAACTTAATAGTATCAATATTGAAGAGCATCAAATCTGTTTGTTCAATTGCAAAGTCACGGTTTTAAATGACTTATCGATCCTTAGTTATAATTTTCTAGATTTTAAATCGTTGGATTCATGGTTGTTATCATTGTAAGGGAAAAGTCATCAGTGACATTATATTCAAGAGACATTGAATGGTTTGAAGCGAAAAAAGATTTCGAAGAAAACTCTCGGTTAAGTTTATTCGAATAGATATTTGTGTGAAAATGAACAAAATAATCGCTAAACGTTGAGATCTGGCAATGCAAAGCAAGTTATAAAGTAGATTGGAGAATGTAAATTGATGAAAACTTTGATTGCAGTGAAAATGACTTGCGTTTTACTTATTACTTATTGTAATGTTTCGTGCAGATGAAATCTGAGATCTTGTCACTCATATTTGATCGAATGTCTGATTTATTATTGATGAAATGGTGTTTTCGCCTTATTCAGTAGTCGATTTTTACAAATAGAGGACAGTTTCAAGTTTTGCGAAGATCGATAGAGTTAATCCAAAGCAAAATAAGTTAACTGAAAGATTTAAACCTGAAGATCAGCTAAACATGAAGCTCTAGAATCTGCAAAGAAACTCCCAATTCACGTATTGTTTTAAGTTCTGATCGCAAATAAATTCCTTTTATTAAACTTCAAATTTTGTGTATTTTTCGATTCACGCACAGGTTTAGGTATTTATTAGATTTGGTCTTCTATTGTTTTCAGCAAAAGGTGTTTTACTTGTTCCGGCACTCAGCGATCACTTTGTTTGAATAGAATATAGTTTAAAGTGTGAGAAGAAATGATCGAAAAGATCATTCAAAAGCAATGGTTAATGACTTTGCCATTTGAAAGTAATGATAAAGTTATGATAAACGACCGCAAAGCTTTTAGTGGTAACTATTATAATTATCTTGTACATCTGACGATATCCAACAAAATGTAAACTAGTGTTTAGTTCATTGTGAAATTTGTGCTATTATGCTAGAAAAATACTTGAAATTGAATCTTACAAACGATTCTTAGACAGAAACCATTAGATTGATTCAAAGCTAAAAACCTTGATTGAAATTGATGGAATCTATTTATATGAAACTTTATATTTAAAAACAACTTGCAATACAATGCGAATGAACGCGAATTCATATGTTGATTAAGTTGTGTAATCTTCAATTGAATCTTTCGTAAATGAAAAAGTTTCTCAACAGAAATAATTAAATCTGGAAATTATTTTTAACGATCAAAATGATAAATTCAAGGAAACCAATTCTAAGCAAATATTCCTTTAAATACAAGTATAATGACGAAAACAGAAAGATTATATTCTTCAAAAAACGAATCTAACTCTGCTTGAGTGGCTCATGAAAATATTCAATTATACATTGAAACATTCACTTTGAAATTCATCGAAATCGGTCAACTTTTATTTCCAATTTGCCTGTTAAATTGGATTCGCAAGTTTTGTGAGAAAAACATGAAATGGTGAAAACACACAAATAGCATCACTAATCTGCTCAAACTTGTTACACCTTTATATTGAATTTGTAAATCTGTGAAATGAAATCCCATTTCATTTCTCTTCTACTTCAGTTCCATGCTAATAACATAGTCTCATGATTTTTCAGCATAAATCTTGCAGAACAAATCATGAGTCTTCTTTCGCTTCAGCATTTTGTTTTCTCTCCTCTATTGTTGTAACTTTGATCCGCTTGAATATTGTTCACATTTACCTCTTTAAACCCATATATTTATTCAATTCTGCAATTGAAAACCTTTTACATCTCTTGAATCTTTCCCTTGAAGATTAACTATACTGAAGATTACGGCCTGAAAGTGAACAAAAAGTAATATTGGAAAAAGTTCTTTACTTTTCAAGCTAAATTTTAATTTTAATTTGAATCAAATTGATCTGAAAAGCTTCAAGTGTCCAAATCGAATCCTCGAAATAGAATTGTTTTTAGTTCTTTAAGAAATCAAAAGACGATTATTTCATGACAATTTTGACCAACAGAAAATTTGACTTCTTATTGAAAGAAAAGCTTTCAGTCATTTGAAGAACCAATCTTTAAATTTAAAGCGAAAGTTGAGAGTTCAGTTCGAACGAGAAACTTCTCTCTCGATGCGAATTGACCGTTTTGCCTTATTCAAAAGATCAAATCATGCAAACCATAAAATCAGAAAAACTTGTTCAAGTTGTGTTTCAAATGGTTTAAAAGGATTTTAATGTTGAAATAAGATCGTTTCATGTTCAATTTCATGACTTTTCACATTTAATGCATTCAACAAGTCTTTAGTTTGAAGTGAATGTTTTGACACTTTGATATTCGAATTGCATTTATTATTTGGAATTAATTGAGGCAAAGATATGTCAAAGGAAAATGTCGATTAGTATGTGATTACCCGATGGGATGTTAAAAAGGAATGGGTTAAGCACCTGAGCGTCTGAAGGCATTAGCCAAGAATCTCTGCAATTTGTTCGAGTATTTATCGATTTATTGTACCAAATATCAAAACATATCCAGGCCTAAACCGATTAACTATTGAACTCAAATGAAGGCTTTGACCACATGTAGGCTGCAGTTTAGGTGTGTTAGGTGGATGAGCTACGAATGTACAGCCCGAAGTCATTATTTCTTAGAAAAGTCAAAAAATTGAAAACAGAATAAACTTTTCAGTCAATCTTTTTGATTTTGTGTAGACATTAATTTAAACTATTCATTATTAACTCGAGACGAGTCAAAGCTGATCAAACAAGACCTGTTGAGCAACTTAACAGAATAAATAATAATAAAATTGATTGACAAAGTAAACGATATGATGACCTAACCTAAGACCTGACCAGTTAGAGTCTTCACCTTTCAAACCAAAGCTATAGACAAAGTTCGAGAATAATTTATGATTGAAATAGTTTTTAAATGCCGACTCGAATAAGGATTGATAAATGTAATTTGAGCTGTTTTTAACTTCTAATGGTTAACAAGTAGTTAATTAAAATTACTCTGAATGACAATATTATTAATAGATTGTTTGCAGGGGAAAAACAAGGATTTGATCGAGAAGAATAACAGAGTTAATTAAAAAACAGATCAGCCACAATTCACGTTTAATTAGAACTAATGATCAACAGGATAAATTAACGTTAATTTTTACGTGTCACCATCTTGAGTATATTTAGTTTTTAGACAAGAAACTGGACTAAATTAATTTCGATCTTAATGGTACTTTTATTTATTGTTAGAGGGCGACTATGAAGAAAATCTCCACTTTTCTCTTCCCATTTAACAAATTTATTAAATTTAATTGTTTCAAAATAATTTATAAATTGTCATCAACACTTTCTGTTTATAAGTGATATATAAGTTCTCAGAGCACCTGAAAATAACAACTGTGATCAATTAAATTCACATTTAATTGAATTAAAAAGGTAAGTAAAATTTGCCCCCAAACATGCCTTTATTTTTCGAAAACTTACAGTACCCTAGAGATTCTCTTCTTGAGTTCTCTACCTACTGTAATCCCATTACAAACGAACACTAAAAGAACATAACATGAAAACAAACTACCTTTGCCCTGCCCTTGCCCTTTAATTTATTGACTTAATTAAATTTAATTTTATTAACTTAAGCATTGTAAATGAGCGATATTGTTTAACTAGCCCTTTCGTAAAAGAAAATTCAATGTAATTTAATCATATTTATTGTATTATATCTATTGTATCATATTTATTGTACCATTTTTATTATACCAATGTATTGTATCATAACTTGTATTTGTATTTCCCTTCATAACGGCTGACTAAACCGTTAGGTGCGGCACCCTGAGTGCCCACTACTGGTTGCTTTCTACTTACTGAGAGTAGCCGTTTGGGAGAGCGGTATCCCTTATGCCCGTAACTGGGTGAAAATCAATAAACTTTTGTTAACTTAAGAGGAACTAGTAGTGTATTACAATGATTCGATGAATATCTACTTTCATTTTAAGAACTACTAAAGCTATTTTTACTTTGTTTAGATTCCCATTTGATTTATAATAAAATTTCTAGTAGCAATTCAATGGAACCAGTGTTAACACTTAGCCAATTGATCAACTGTGCGATTTCAATGCCAAAGTGAACGGTCTTTCCAAACTATTATTACTTTACAAGATAATCTACACATTAAGCGATTTTCATTTGGTTTATTCGTTGATATAAGCTGGTTCTTGAGCTAACTTGTCAGAACCTTTCTCGCTTTAATTGTTGCGTTAACCGCTTCATTATGAATTAACACAAGATCTCAATCTTTAAATATTTTCCTTTGGCTTGGCCAGCATTGAGGCAGAATAGATTCATTGTAGCAATTTGTCACACCAGCTGAATAGAGAAACACAAAGATGTTTCTTCACTGCAAATCGATTCCATCCATTCCAACAAACCTAATTTAGATTATCGTTTCTTTAAATAAAAGAATCAATCGATAGTGACCTTCTAATTTTCGGCCCTAACATCTCATCATTGGCATTGAGTGATATATCAGACCATTTGATGAAGTTCATAAGCTGAAACTTACTCGAAATTCATCCGATTAAACTTTTGTCTAAACTGATCACATTTTTTTCTAATCAATCAATATTAAACTACAAATTTCGTGGCTAAATATCAATCAATTGCATTTGCACGACTCGAAGTAATCATTTCATTTCAAGTTGGAAGAAATTCTGTAAAATGTCAAACTTCTCTGAGTTTAGTTGTCAGATGAAACTGTGAGTTAAGCACATCTGCAGAGTACTAAATGGATGGTCACATTTTAATGGCCAAATGATACTAATAGCCAATGATTTGATCCTGAATGACAAGTGAAACTCACCTCATTAAGCCTATCAATAAAGACAATTGTAACTGATCAAATGAATAACCTCGAGCGACCCGCTATTAATATAATCCTTTACCTTCAAGTATAAAAGCAAAAACAGGTGCAAAGCAAGTTAAACGATTGAACATGCGAAGTAATGGAATACAATGAGCGCTAACATTATATTTTATCCGTTATTCAATCGTTAATCTCAGGTGAGTTTAAAATGGTTGACAATTCGTTGAGATGTTCATTATCAGCTTTAATGATGATTATATCAAGAAATAGTCCAAGAACCAATTGTTTTTTGGCTCTTCAAAAGCATCATTAATTTTGTTTCTTCAAAAAGGAAACCGCAAAACATTTAAGCAAAACTAGACATAAAATGAAGCAAAATAAATTGTATCAAAGCATTTCAAACAGCTCAGCATTGATCACAATGAACATGGAAACTGGATGAACATGATTAATGTGATTTCTACATTTGATTAATCCTGAAACTCTTGATACGTTTACATTATTATAGCATATCAAT
Organism: Tetranychus piercei; assembly: GCA_036759885.1. NCBI lineage: Eukaryota > Metazoa > Arthropoda > Arachnida > Trombidiformes > Tetranychidae > Tetranychus > Tetranychus piercei. The sequence goes on from CM071877.1 coordinate 292,555, forward strand.
CGATTGTCAGTTGTTATTAATGATTTAGAAGAAGAAGAAACTTTTCCCTTTTTTATTTCTCATTCAATCCGATGAAATTTCATTGCCAATCGATTTGAAGCCTTGAAACATTATCAACATTTTTCACTTTAACCATTCAATTCATCGTCAGAATTATAATAAGCAGTCAACTTCGCTAAAGGCTATTCATTAATCAAATTGAATAATAATAAATATGGAAAAAGTGGAATTTTCTAACAATCTTTTTATTAAACAGTTTAAACATCATTACCAAGTTGTTAAGAGACACAAAGAAACACAAAGAGACGACTTTCATCTTCACCTAAATATGATCAAAATTATTATTCACAAGAAAAAGTATATTTAATAATAAATAAACTCATAAATTGGATTCTCTTCTGTGTTAGTTCACTTCATTTTGCCTTATTGTCAGTCCTTGAATGGATAGAGTTGAATTAAACTGTTGAAATGGGCATTTATTGCTTCCTGAACATCAGATATGAGTTTGTTTGATGAAGTAGTTGCCTTTTGCTTCGACTAATCAATATTTAATTTTGATATCATTCACTCTGCTCTTCAAACTTTCAATTGTTCATTAAATAATTGCAAGTTTGATATGCAAGGTGAGCACCTATCTTGAGCGATTTAAATGTTCAAATGTCAATCAAATATTCAACACGACAGATGCAGTTTGATAGTGGATCAAGCAATTCATGTAAACATTTGTATCTAGTCGAGTTGATGGACAACTTTTTCTGTATAACATCAAACATGATTCGACTATTAACGTCTTTTTCAAGACCTTTGCATCCAATTTGGATAAAATGTGTAAGTTGAAGTGCTGTGAATAAGTCAAGGCTGATTTTAGTGAATTAAATGCTAAGAAATTTACTGAATTTGATGAAACTTTTATGGATGTTCAATTATTTAAATGTTCATCTTATTTGGTTAATTTTAAAACCTAAAAATAGACGATTCATCTGGAAAAGTACTTTTGAAATATACTGAGATCTTGGTGACATGAAAATGTTTCAATTCACTTTTTGAATGTTACTTGTTCTGATCAAAGGGTTGAGATGATGGTTGATATATATTTTAGTTTTGAGTTGAAATCATTGATTTGTGTAACTATTATTATTATTATAAGTTTGCTTAAAATTTAGTTCATAATTAGTTCACCGAACGATTAATTTGTTTTGATGCATAATATTTAAGTTCTAGAATGCATAGGACTCTTTGTTGACTGAACAAATAGAGTGGATCCCATTGAAAAGTGTGACTAAACATGCGTTTCGCATGGATTCCGTTAGTAAAATATCAATTAGAAAGTCTGTATCGACTTAAATATGATTGCATTAGTTAGAACAGATAGAACAGGCTTAGTGGCAGTGTCTGAATTTCATCTGATCCTCCAACCACTGATGCCTATAAGATCATGTCCTGATTTTGCTATTGTTTCCTTACGTATCAATAGCGTAATGCAATACATCTCAGTAACCAAACTATTGGAGTAACAATAGGAATCCAGATTATTTATAGTAATCATAGCTTGTGCAGATACACAAGCTCGAAGTATCATTCAGAGTAATCATGTATCCTTCTGTGATGAACTCAGTCAGTAAGATAATCTTTCAGTGGATTGAGTATATGAAAGGGTATCATGTTATTGAATCAAAATGATTTTTAATCAACATCAAATTCGTTTTTAATCAAACTCTTCGCTAATTGTTTCATTATTTCTACTGGAATCTTTTCGTTCTAACAATTCCTTCTCCATTATGAATCCGTCAGAAAATTTTGGTGTAACAATGTTTAATCTTCGACAAGTTCAATGATTCGAGAATTCAAAGATAGATCTTGTTGAATTAAACTGCAAATGCTACCGATTTCAAAATAACTTGAGCAAACGTTGAAACTGAAATGAAACTGTTTAAACATATTAATGACAAAAGATTTGGGCAATAAATGAAATTATTATAATAGTTTTCATAAAAATATGCGAAGCTTCTTGAGCTATGCGACTGACTTCGAACTCTGTCCATTTTCAAAATTCATATTCTATTGAGTTCATCAATCTTGTGTCCATCATTTATAAGGTGACGATGCAGAAGAAAAAATAGAATCAAGTTAAATGCTTTATTTCAATCTCATGGAAGGTAAACTGTTAAATGTATTATGTAATATTATTAGTGCTAAAAATGGCAAAACAATGATATAATTTGGTGATGAATTCGAGTTACTTCGATAGATCATGCCAATTGCAGGAGAAATGTTTTTATTGCGAATATTAATAGCATTTCCATAAATGTTTCAATTAAATATATTTACCTGCAAATGAATGATCGGTGAAGCTGATATCAATGAAAAGATCCATGTTAATACAATGATCATCCGAGTGTGTGACATTGTGCACATGTAACGGCTCTTCACTGGATGCAGAATCGCATAATATCTGATTATAAAAGTAAATATTATTACTGTTTATTCATTACAACTCAGCTCTTGATAATGCAAATTAATATTTACTGTAATCTGTCAACTTCCAATCAAAACTTTCATCATTTTCCATCAACGAAACTTAATTGAGTATTTTGATCAAATAACCTTATCTTTTGTCTTACCTTTCAATGCTCATTGCTGTTAGTGTGTAAACAGAGCATATTGCTGATACATTTTGCATGTAATGAACAAATTTACATGGAATCGGTCCGATTTCCCAGGAGAAGGAGAAAAGTTGACCAAACTTGAAAAAAAGAAAAAGAAAATTCTCATTAAAATGATTATCAAAAATGAATAGTTTGTTATTTGATTCTATTGATGCTTCTGTTAAAAGTCAATATTTCCAGTTATTCAAATTACAAGGAAAGGATCTGGAAGAAATGCGAACAAAAAATATTCTGGAAACAAATTTGTTTGATAAATCACAAAAGTTTCACAATTGGAAATGCTGATTAAAATTTTCACAACTAAAGATGTTAAACTTTTGACAATAAAGTTGTTTACAGCTTGTGAAGCAGGGAGTGAAAACAGGGAATGAAACTTTTCTTTTTCTGGATAAACTAGTTTCTTTTCAATTATTGATCAAATTTCATTTTCAAAGTTCAATTTCGACTGTAATAGTTTGCCTTGACAAACAAACTCAGCCATTTGCTTGTTATTCCTTGAAATCTTTGTTAATCTATTCAAAATTGCGATAAAAATATTAATACAAAATAACGAGAAAATAATTGAATTGGAAGAAAGCGCGACAAGATTAACATGAATAAAGCATTTCAACGTTTAAACACTTTTTTGACAAACTGAATGATTGATTATCATAATAATCATTATCAATATAAACTTGATTAATCGCTGTTAATGATGATAAAAAATGAAAAGTTTAATAATAAATACGTTAACTTTCCAAGGAATACATTTTAATTACTTCAACTTGATATTTGCAAGTTGCATGAATAAACTTGAATAATAAGATGATTGAACATTGATATCTAACCAAACTTTCAAAAGTCAATTTCATTTGTGTTTTGTTGTTTTGCTTATATTTTGTAACCAGCCGCGTTTACAGTCAATGGATTGAATTTGTAGATGCAAATGATCAATTACCAGTTGAGTAAAAGTTGATAGTTTTTTGCTTTTCATTCCATTCTAACCTCAGTTGAAGAAATTCCCTTTTCACCAACAACAAAGGTGAATAAATCAAATTTGATAAAAAAGTTTCCTTTTCATCCACAAATCTAACCTTTTTGTATCTTTACTTACTTTTGGTCATTTACATCAAATGCTATTTCATCGTTTATTGTATACGATTGTTGAAATGAAATGCAAAGTTTTTTCTTCTTCCTTCTAAACTGCAGTATCATGAGTTTCTAAAGACTTTCAGGTTACGTTGAAATAAGAGATCAATTGATTTCCTCTTTTTTCGTAGCTTTTTTGCTCCGAAAAATGTTGAGCTCATTCAAGCTGAAGCAAACTTTTTAAATTGTGCAAGTTGCTCTGAATCCCCAACAAAATTGCTAAAGTATGATGTAAGGAGAAGAAAAGTCAAGCTTAAACTAATGTATTTAAAACAACATTTGCAAAGAGCTTAATATGATCACTGGATATGATGAGTTGAGCATTTTATTGATAACTTAAAGAGTTACAATGTTTAGCAGTGATTAATGGCTCGAAATGCTTTTGTTTTGCTTAAGATTTCTTGTTCTGTTTTCCTTCCAAGACTGTTCAGTTGAAGGAGAATAAAATTTATAGATTTAACATGGAAACTCACCTTAACAGGTACACAGACTATGATTAACAGCAGATCAGCTGAAGCCAGGGAAGCGAGGAAAACATTTGAAAGCGTTCGCATCCGTCTGAAATGACTGACTGTGTATATAATCAGTCCATTGCCTGGTGAAAGGAAAGAGGGAAAATGGTCGATTAGTCGTTATTCAATTGAAGATGAAATGATTTTATTTAATAGTTTGATCTCAATGGAAGTGAAATAAGTCTTCATCATGTTTTGTTTGAAATGGATTACTTTTTAATCTCATTTTGAAATTGAACTTTGTTTTTGTTGCAATTTCAATAAAGGAAAATCTGATTTACTCTGTAATTGTTCGGGTCAATTAGATGGACAAATATGACAAGAAGAAATGGATGAAAGCTTTTGATTTGAGAAAAAAAGACTTAAGAGAAAAGTAATGAAAATATGAACACCTAAGTTCATTTATCAGAATCAGAAGATAATCTCTCTTTTCTTTTCCATCCTCAACTAGATTTAATCTGTTATTGTCTAACATACTCTTCTTGTTATTACCTTTTATATTCTCAACAATTATTACTTCGTCTGGATATTTTTATTTACAACTTATTCTTACACTTTTCTCCACTTTACTTCCATGTTTGATTTGATAATACATTGATGATGAACTGAACATAAATAAAGAATTGATAAATCAAAGGATAATCAAACAAATGTATTTATAAATATACAATAATAATGATAGTAATGGTATGAAATGGAAAAAATATAATAACATTTTGTTATTGAACCAAGTAAATGTTAAGAATGAAAAGCATTATTATATTGACTAAGAATTGCGAACCAAGGTAAATATTGATATTAACTATTCAATTTACTGTGAATATACATTAGCAAGATCATGAAATAATCAGTATCTTATTATCAAGTTATAACATTTTACATTTCATTCATTCATTCATGAGATTTAATTTTTTAAATTATTCATTCTTGTGAAATGATCAACTAGTGTGCAACGGGATAAGCCGATTACAATTAAATCTCATTTTTAGCAATTTTGTGTTCTTTTGTTGAACAATGTTTTCATTTATGTAGATTAAGGATTGCAATTAGCTTTCTTGCTAAACATAATGATCCTCAATCCGCTCTTCGGGGCAATTTGTCAACATTGTGCTCAAGGTTAATGATTTGATTGAAAACTCGCCGGGAAATGAAAGTAATAATGAACATATAAAATCTCTGGAATGAAATGATGTTAATGGCAATGCTTATGATAGATAAACAATCGACTATAACAATAATGAGGTTCACAAATGGCTTGTTTTTATATCTTCATTTAAGGTTTACTTTGTTTGTTTTATTCGGCTTACAGTGAAAGCAGTTTTTTCTTGTTTCTTTCAATTCTTACAATCAATTGACAACAACATCTGAACAAGAATATGATGAACAAGGATGAACAAGAAGAAAATGGAAAGACGTTGATGATAATGATTAGGAAGGAGGAGGAATGGGAATAAGTTTTACTCGACATTCATTTTGTGCTTCATTAGTTTCCCTGTTTGCTCCTATTAGTTTGGATGGAGGATGAACAGTCGTCTTGGACTGACTTCATTTGGGTTGTGTGCTTGTATCGGTTTGATCTTATTACCATGATAATGTCTAGTTAGTCAGTCAGTATTAATGGCACTCGAAAGTTGACTTCAGTGATTAACGATTATTGTTGCTTCAAACGCTGCCCTTTGACAGATTTGTGAAATTAATTTTCACTTTCAAGACTCACTTTACTGACTTCAGTTTTAAAAGCACCATCACTTTATTCAGCATTATTATTGTATAGACTTTAATTGATTAAACGAATCACTGGAATTGCCTTATCTTTCAACTTCATGCAATTCCGTTGAAGTTTAAGCTCTGATAAATTATCAGGACTTCAAGATTAGCAGCATGAAGTGGTTTACTTTTTCTTTTGATTTCACCATATTTTCTACGAATTTTCTAAAAATATTCTCAATTCGAATTGAACCTTTTATTTATTTTACAATATATTAATACAATTAATAATAAGACAATAAATCAAGTTCTTATTCTTGAAGTTATAACGAAAGACAAAGTTACTTTGAAAATATCAAGAGCTATCAACTTGTCACATCGCAAAAATGTTATCGTCAATCAGCATTTCTTCGTCGTTTCTGTGTGCAAAGAAAAGACAAAGAAAGACTCTGATGTTTTTCGGGAAAGATTTAACAGTTGTTAGCAACAGATTGACTTAACCACTTGTTCAGTCAAACAATCGAATCATGAATGGCTTATCGTGAGATAATTTCTCATTTCGTCTCCATTGATAAGAATAAGGATATTGAAAGTTGATTTACAATTTACAATGAAATAATCAAAAGATTAGCAACGAGAAATAAGATGAATAAAAAAGACGAATGTCATCAAGCTGTCTATACTCGACACTTTCATCTTATTCACTTTCAACATCTTGCATATAAGATTTATAGCCTGATAGAAGGTGGAATGAACCTGTTTTCATTGGCAAACATTATTATGTGGTTGGTTAACTGCATCTTTATTTTTAGGTATTCTGGCAACTGTTATATTAAGAGCATCAATACAATACAATTGTATTTGCTGCATTTTCCGCTCTTCATATCTTCACTGAGCTATAAAAGCTGTATGGGTCAAGTTGAAAAAGCCTTGTACGATTTTGATCGACGTGTTATCGTTATGTTATTTGACCAAAATGTAAAGATTCAAAATAAACTATCCAAAACAATTGAAACTGTAATTGTTCCACCCTCTGAAAAAGTGACAGTCCATGAGAATTCAATAATTCAGAGTCAAATTCACATTTTCAGATTTGCATTATTGAATTATTTGAACATATTATCAATCTGTATTTTTTGTTATGTTTGAGAAACCTTTTGGATACACTTTTTGCTCAGAGTGAGTAAGTGAGTGATCTTTATTGAAAAACGCTTCTTGATTCATTTTAAATGCAAATGAAAGCCCAAAAACGAATAACTATCGTCAATCTCGTGATCAAGTTTCACGCCCATGGTTACAGCGTATTTATTTGGATCAATTGGACCACTTTTGATAGAGAGAGAAACATTTGAACTTTATGAAAATGACAAACTCTCGCAAGTAATCATTAAAAGCCCGGTCCAGGAAAAGCTTTTTGCACGGGGACAGTCAAACTTGTCCGCACTAAATTCGAACTCTCAAGGTCATTCAAGGTCACTCAGTTGTTTGACCTTCAACTTATATTTGATGTTTATCGTTACAGTTTTGAATAAAATTTGATTATCTTAATAACCGTTTGCGTTATGAACATGTATAACAAACACCAATTGATTAACTGAATCGTATGAAAACTCTTATATAAGAGTATTTAGAGAATGACTTTTAAATGTCGTCAGAGATCAAATAACTGAATAAGATCTAATGCTTAACTGAAGATTTTGCCATTTTTTGAAGAAAATCTGAAACCTTTGACATCAATTGTACATTAGTTTTGATCGTAAATGTTTATAAAAGCACTGACTAATGCACGGCATCTTATATTATAATAATAGAAAGAGAAATCTTGTTTTTCTTCTTTGTTCAGTTTTCTAATTATTTTCCCCTTGAATTCATTCATATTTTTTCAAAATTTGCAACCAGTTTGTTACTGTTCATGCAAATCGTACAATTTGGAAAGAGAAATCTCAATTGTCTGAAAAAATTATACAATTAATAGTAAATACTAAGTACTACTACTACTTGATTCTTAAGGTTAACTTGATTCCTTGAATTTCACTGTTGAATATAATCCATTAATAGATCTTACAGTTGACCACAAAGGTTGAGTTGAAGTTTATTACCACTTTCCTCATCTCAACTTGGCTTATTTAAAGTTAAATCAACTGAACTTGTCAGATAAACTGATTTGCTAATAAACATAGACTTTCTCGAAACGCAAAACATCTAGTTTTACATTGATCGTAGCTTTCATTTTTTCATTTTTTCGTAACTCAGTCATGGATAATTGTGTTGAAATGGATTGAAGTATATTTGCTAAATTGTTAGTAATTGTTCTTGTGTAATATTTGTGTTCATTCATTTTATCGAGGTCTATCCAGGCTCTTGAGAGTGAATATTATCCTGCTTGACGAAGGAACATTTAACTCCTTGACTAGTCATGCATATCTGATTCCGAGCAACAACGGAATCCTGGTTGTCTTTGTTTACCTGAACATTGTTACAACGTGAAAGAAGAATGAAAAATAATCATGAAGATGATCATCAGCATGCAAATACAGTAAATCAACATAAAGGTCAGATTAAGTTATCATTTTCTTCTTGCCTGATGAGATGGTTACAGATTGCTTACAGATTAAGACACAAAATTTTTGATTTAATTGTTAAATATCCAAAACTCTAACCATTAAATTTCACAATGTTTGACGTAAATTGAAAAGTTGAAATATTTTCATCAAAACTCTGATTGCCATTCAAACTTCCCACAAAAACTTGACTTATTACTTCAATAATCATGTTTCTATTTAAAATCAAATCAAGAAAAGGTCATTTTGATTGAAACTGATCCTTAAAACCTGAAGTTTAAACCTTCAGTTGAAATCCCTTCAACATCATTCTATTCACACTAAATGTCTAAACTTGTTATATTTTCCGAAGAAAATGAATGGATGAAAAATATTGAATTAATTTAAACACTTTCATGAAAATTGGTGACAAAAGGTTTAATGAAAAGAAATTGAAAATTGATCTTTTAGTAGAGATTGAAGGTTGAAAAGGTTTATCCTAAATCAAGCCATTAAAGTAACTACATTCATCTATCAGGTGAAAATTGACTAAACAATGTATTACTGTTACTGATTTTTGCTAAACTGATTTCTATTCAAACCATAGTTGATCATCAATCTTAATCAAAAGGATAACCATAAAAGTAAAGATTGAATCAACATGAGATTCACAGTCATTTTGGTCAATACTTAAAGGATTATTTGATGATCCAAAGGTTTGTCAAAGTGTGTAAATTAATTAAATTGTGAATTAGTATTAATGAGGTTCAGTTAAGGCAATGGAGAGATGAAAATAAACTCTCAACTTTTCTGTTTCTTGTTTTTCCTGGTTTGCTGACAATTTATTTCATTTGATTTCTTTTTATTTAACTTGAAGTCACTCAATGATATGAACTTAATGAACAATTTAATTTAAACAACAAAGATGGACTGAATGATGAGAAAGATTGGAAAGGTGAAAATACCCAAATTCAGGTTGAAATTAGACTGACACTTGATCGAGTGAAAGCTATTTCATTAGTGCATTTTATTCACAAAAGTAAAACCATTTGTTTCTGGTTCATTTGACTACAGTTTTCAGGTTAACCTGAAACTGGTTTGAATGAGAAAAATAATTTCATTCAATAGATAATCATTAAAATCACCGTCTAATTGAATGTTGCTCATGTTCCCTTCGCGTTTACATTTCATGGTTATACAAATGAGAATAAAAATCTTTTATGTAATCTAAAATTACATATTTTTTGTGTATTTTTTCACAATATTTGCATTTCAAACGTTTATTAATCAAATGATTTGAGTAAATTCATAAATGAAGATCGTTTAAAATGGTTATTTTATATTCAAGTCAAGATTAAAAGTGATGATAATAATGATGAGGTTGATGGTGTTAAGCTGCTTTGCCAACTTTTACCCTGTAAAATCTAACACAAGACATGATCATCATGATCATTATCATTTGAAATATCATCAGCTTAAACAAAAATTGTAGCTTACATTTTGTTCATTAGCAATCTAGTTAATCAAAATGGCCTACTGTTAGCTTGAAACAAGGCAACAATGTTGACTTTGAAAGAAGCATTTTCATTGAAAGTCAATTCAATGAACAGAAACAATGTTTATTCATATCAAAAAAGCTCAATTATGATATTAATTAAATAATTACAGTTTTAGTTAATTTATTCAAGCTATTTATGAAATGTTTAATAATTGTCAACATTATTAACAGAAGAAGGGTTTTGAGCGTTTTATTAATTCTTATGCTTGATAGTGACTTTCATTGTGTAGTTATTAAAAGTGAAAGTCATCCAATTGTTATATGATTAGTTTAATTAAAGATTATTAAAGGCTGACAGAGGTAAGATTATCGCTGTTGATGTTGATTACTTTAGTGGTAACTGGTGTTTAAGTTTACAGATTTTTATCAGGTTTTCTTCTCATTTGATTCATGATCAAATTTTCAAAATGGCCTTAGGTTAAAATAATCAAGAGTCAACCTTTTCTTGTTTTTTCTGCTTCTCAGACGAATCAGTCTTTTAGTTTCATTTTTTATGCTGCTTGGTTGAGATTGAAAATGCTAAATGATGAGGTATTTTCACTGGAAAAATCATTGATTGTTGGCTTAAAAAGAAAGCTTATACACTTGATAACCTTGATAAGGAAAGGAAAAACTAATTCGACAATCGTTATTTATGATTGAAGTTAGTCTTTTATTATCTGGTTTGGTTTCTTGCATTATTTATAATCATTATTGGATTTTCTGCTAATTATTGTAACAACAACTGCAATCTATCATCAAAAACTGATCAATGGTTTTCGCATTCAACTGGAAACTCGTGCTGCAAATTTTAATCAATGTTAAAATTTTAATTATAGATGGTGACACTGTTAGGGTTAAAGCACATGGACTGGATGGGTAACTGTGTCATTTCATTGTCTAACCAAAGTTTAGTCGCATAAAGTGAATTGATTTAATTTAATCAGTGTTAAATCAGCTTTAGTCTTTTAAGGTTTTAACTAACTGTTAATAACTGTTAAAAACTTATTATCTTTAAACATCTTTGATAGTTTTAATTTGGTGGGGTACTCTTAATCTGATTTGGATCGAGTGTTGACAAGTTTTACTTTTCATATCTTTTACTGTATGTTGGCATCTTTTGGTGTTTAATTATTTTAATGTTGAATGAAACTATAATATATCTAACATTTTAATTTTTTTGCACTTTTCTTACAGATTGGATCAACTATTCAGCTTGTCATATCAATTGTCGTAACTGTTGTAAGATTACATGAAAAAGATCTTGGTGTTTTACGAATGGAGGAAAAACACGTATTTCATTAAAAGGTGAAGGAAGTTTACAACTATTGACGGAAAAGAAATGAATTTCATGAAAACGTGATTATAAAGATTTGGATTATCACTGAGATTCAGACTTTTTTGTGCCATAAATAATTACATGTCTCAAGACTCACCGATAAGACCGGTAATCAGCGTAATCCCATAAACTAATGCCGTTGGAATGAGATCATAAAGATCAAATGTACTCAAGGATGCTTCAAGATCATAATCATATGAGAAGAGGTTGAAAGTTGAGTTCTCTAGGGAATCTGGGTAAATTTCAGCCAATTGATCAAACTCCATGGATAAATTATTCTCTGGAATTGATTGATCCAATCAAATTTGAAATCAATCAGATTCAAAGTCAATTTTTATCTCGTTTTCACTAAAGTGATGATGACTTCGTAACCATAGGTGATAACCACAACGAGTTAATCTATAGAACTAGATTAAGATAAATACGCGTGTGAATGGTTTTGAACATGAACATACTCATCATAATAAAGGAAAGATTAACACAGATTTCTACAAGTACACATCACATGAACTCGGAGGTAACTTGTTGCGCTTCTGTTTTGACGATATTGACAATGGTGGTGGTGATATGGCAAATGAATACGATGATTATATTTATTATGGATTAACATTGATTCGTGCTCAGCTGAAAAATTTGTTGGCAGGAAAAACGCAAATGATCAAAGGTTAAGACACAATGGATTTTACCAGAAGAACATGACAATATTAACTTATCCAGTTGATTTGTGGCAAAACAATTGATAGCGTTGGTGATGATGATGATCGATTAAAATGTTGACCTTTTCAATGTAAGTTGACAGTTAAAAAGAGGTGGATAATTATGAAACAATAAATCTAAACATATTATCCATTGTTTTTCCCTCTAAAACTCAGCTCCACTCCAATAGGAACTATATTAACTACTAGGAAAAGCAAAACATCTTGAAAGCAACTTTTCAACGTTCCTTTGTTGGTCTTAAATAATACCCTCTGGGCATAAAACAAATATCAATAATGATGATGATTATGTTGATAATGATGATCTTTAATGACGATGATTATGGTGACGATAAAACTTTAATTTCTTCTATTGTCACAAAATAGGGAAACTTAAAAATTTCAACTTGAATTCTTTTGATTCTCTCTCAGCCTTAAACAATCACGTTATTCACTGTCCTTATCAGTTCTATTCCTATGATACAACTGAACCTCAAGAGTTTTTATTTTTATTTTCACATGTGATATTATCAACTGAGCATGGCTCAATGTTGGCTCTTATAACCACTTTTTGATAGTTTGTTAACGTTTTGAAAACACACATAATTTGTTAATGCTTTACTCAATCCTTGAATCTCAGTTCAACAACTAAACTTGATAAGTTAAAATGTTGATTTGTCTTTTCAATTCCAATTGCCTTTTGGCTAATGTATAAATGCTAAATGAACGGAGTTTGAGGTTAGTTCGTAATGATTGATAATGAATTGTCATCAAAAATGATTTGAACCTACTATTAATATTAGATCAATTTCAGACAAATTAAGCTGCATCCATCAATAACCAAAATCAAGAGTAAAATAAAATATAATTGATTCGCTGATATCAACTCATAATTCATTTGGTTTAATAATGTTAATTTGATTGAATGATTGGTCCATAATTGATCACAATTTGAACAATTGATTGTGAGCCCAAAGTTGTCAGCTGTTAAAATGTCATTTTTAAATTTTCAGCTCAAATTGTGATCTTTTAAACTGTCCTTTTCCAATTTGTCATTTCTCGAAATTGTCATTAGTCAGCTTATTTGTCATTTGATATAAAATAACAGTTGGGCAACTTTTGTTTTCAATTTTTCCCTTTGCTCCAGAATACAAACCAGAAGCAATTCCAAACTCATTGGAACAGACGAAAAACTGTAAAGTAAATGTTTGATATCAAATAAGAAATTGTATTTTCTAATATTATCATTATTTTTTATTACATTTTTTGACAGTTACTGAATCTCTCAAGAGTCTTACATGGTTAGACAAAAATGTGTTTGCCTCTAGAGTTGATCACAATCATAATAAAATTTACACTAACAATATGTGAGACATATTATATTCAATTAGATTCAATTTACCAATTTTTCGCGCTCCATTCATCATTATTGATCACTAGAAGAGTTTATGATTTGACAAATACTTGAAAATTTGATCAGTTGAATAATTTTGAATTTTGTAAATTGCATCTTTTCATTTGATTTCAATTTTTCTGAAGTAAACTGGTTTATTTAGCCAAGCACACAATAAGCCAAATTTGGAAGTAAACAAAATGTCTAATAGAAAAATCATGTTAAAAGATTAATCATTGAAATTATCTTAAATCAACTAATATTAAGGTACCTAAAATTTTAACACAATAATATAACCTCCATCTCTTTCAACCTAAAAGGTTATCCTATTTCATATTCTGATTGTTGTTAATTATCATGTTAATTATTCCGGTTTAAGATTGAGAAGTGTAAGTTTACTCATGTAGTCATAATTATTATTACATGTGCGCTAATAGATAAGCTTTGTAAAAAAGGTTCCATTCTTTTTTCTGGTTTTGTTTACTTGGGTTTATTGTTGGAGACGCAAGCCAAATGTTGATTATCAGGCTCTCTTTGAAACTTACCTTTAATTAATCACCGAGTTAAACATTTCACATCAAGTTCGGTATAAATGAAAATTTTAATTTCCATAAATATCTTATTACCAATATGATTTTAGCAAGCCTTAATGCTGGTTACTAATAATTTATTATGTTAAATCATTTTGTTCCATCCTGATAGTGAACAATCTAGTTTTTCAATTATTTAGCCAATTCCATTACATTGACTATGACTACGAACAGCTTCATAACAGTTTAGAAATACGCGTATTATCAATTAACCACATAAGTCTTTTGCTTGTTCCGTGTTATTAATAATTTGACTTTGAATTTCGTTTCATTCAATTTTGGATCAAACTTCGTATTTGTTTTTGATTTATCATTTCTTTATTGAATTTATTGCGTAAATCATTAAATTTTTGACCTTTTAACTTCTCTGAAAATGAGTCTCTAAAAATTGCAATCTTTATTAAACACTAAATACACTAAACATTAAACGCTTTTCAACAATTTTGGTCCACACTTTAACTAGATTGAGTCCAGAATGACTAGCTGCTTATATTTTCGTCCAAATTCTTTTGAATTCAGACAAATTAGAAGCTGAATTTTCCTCGATTTATTCAGCTTTACATAATGTCCAGAACTTCTCATTAGAACGAATTCAAGCAGTTTTCGTTTTTTCTAACGACTTTGATATCATTTCTCACAAATCAAGCAATAACTAGCTTTGAATTTTGACATGCAATGAAATAACATTTTTTGCGCGCGAATCGCGTTCGACCTTATTTAGCATTTTTGATTCATGAATGTATTCAGTACATTCTTTCATTTTCCAACTTAAATCTTTTAACATCCATTTGTAAAAGCCGTTATTTTTGAATTTGCATTAACTTCGAGTATTTCTTAAGGACCCTTTATTCACTTGAGAATTGATTTTGATTTGCAAATTTTGAAAGCCTCAATTGTCGTACCTCAAAAACATGCCTCTTTAAAAGTATATTTTCACTCAGAATTATCGATAAATTTTATGTTCAACTCGAGGGATTGAAGGCTTGTATGATAAATTACGAGTAGGTTATGGGGAGAAGGAAAAGACTTGCATTATAATCATCTGATGTCATTATTTCAATCGGTATCAATACTAACAAGTAAAACGCAAGTGCAAACAATATAAACTTGACAGGTAAACTACCAACACCTTGATTTGGTATTTCAAAACGTTTATTATTTAACATGTAAACAAAAGGATTAAGGAGCTTTCATTATCTGATATTATTTTAATAATGGTGTGATATTGATTCAGTCGCAAGATAAAGGACTTTCAAGTCCAAGTTCAAGTAAAGGTCTGTATCTTTGGAACGAGTTTGTGTCATCTTTCGAAAATTCATATACAGATTACTATTGATCATAAATTAATGATACAAGTGTTCAAAATGACCTCTTTTGTTTGCAATGATTACTTTCACACGACGTTTCAACCATAACAAAGTCAGCAAATTTCTTTTGGATTGGGTTTATCTCGTTATAAACTTAATGTTCTAGCTGAATAACTGCTCTCGAGTCATTAATCTTAAATGCCTTGCATTTCAAATGACTTTAAAAAAGGATCTCATATTCATTTGACTGGAAAATTCGGTATCTAAGGCCGAATTCGGAAATTTTATCTAAAATGTTTTAATAGCTAGTCAAGAATTTACGGTAAAGCTCACCAATACAAAGTAACAACTAGCTCTATCTGACCTGCAGTTTTCGATATTTAGGTACGAAGCATAACCTCCCCTCTGAAAGACCTTGTACACTGCTTCTCATGAATATGGGTACACTTTGATTTATTAAAAGGATGCAGCACAGGCTTCCTTTCGGCAAAACTGAAATTCGCTTTATAAGCTTTATTTTTGTCTAAAATATGATATTGGTCACAAGAAAAAGCACTTACTTTCTCTAAATCTCGTTATTCCAAGAACTGCATTCGTTATTCCATGTACCCAGCTTCATGAAAAGCAATGTATCTTCGCTATTTTTGATGGATTTATTATTCCAATGGAGGTTGAATAATTTGAGATTAAGTACAGAAAGCCATCTTAATCCATTATTAATATTACAATCAATTGTTTTTAATCCGGACTTTATGTAACCTTTATATCATTTCTCAAGGCAGTAAATAATGTTACTAAATTTGTAAAAGATAATCAAGATATTTCAATGTTAATTTCCACGATTAGTTGTTAGCAGGAGCATGATATCGATAAGAATATCTCCTAGAGCAACTAGAGATCAGTTTATAAAGGAAAGCTTGGACCCCTAAAGTTGCAAGAGTTGACAATATATAAAGCTAAAGAGGTTGTACAATGAAAAGCAAACATCTCCTTACCTCAATACCTATTACTAAATTAAACATCGTTAAGTTGACTAAATTGACTATATTGTGACAACAATACAAGTAAATTAAAAATGGCAGACGAAAAAAAAGGATCATTAAAATCAGTTTTATATTTTGCATTTGTTTTCTTTTTACTGCTTATACCTTATATAACTGGAAATAACATTGAGGTAAGTTCCGTTTTGATTATTTGTTTAACTTTTTTCCTCTTTTCTAACCGAATTTCAATCAGTCAAACTGACAATTAATTGAATCTTTAATCGTCTTCTGTCACAAAGTATGAGTCACTTAAATACCTCTCATTAATCAAAAGCTAAACGTTAAACAAGAAAATTATCCGATGTTCAGTAACCAATGGACAAACCAGTTTTACCTAATCATTTGTGTATTAAGTTTTGAGAGATCTTAAAATTCTTTACCTTTTCACTATTTTTCAAAACATGGTCATTATTATCATATCAACTATATTTTAGGAACTTATGTCAGATTCAATTAATAAAGATTATTCAGCAAAATGGAATGGATATGAATGGGATGGATTTAAGTCATTATCGATTCTTTATTTTACAACTGCAGTTCTTTGCTGGCTTGCACCGCCAATTATAGCCAAACTTGGTCCAAAATTTTCACTCGCATTAGGCGGAGTCGGAGTCAGGTAATTACAATGACTAGTTTTGATTGGCTTTTTGTTAACTTATTCATTTGTCTCATTCAGCCTTGCACTTTCAACCTACCTTTATCCCTTTAAATATGGTCTGATTGCTGCGGCATTCATCACTGGTGCATCCACTTCAAGTGAGTTTATAGATTGAAAATTAACTACAAATTGATAATTAATTGACTTTCGTGAACAGTTTTACTTATTGCACAGGGATCTTATTTGGGTCTCGTCAGTTCAAAGGAAACAAATACTCGTGATAGCGGACTTTGCTACGCAATATATCAATTAGCACCGATTACGGGTGGTTCATTGGTCAGCCTGCTTTTCAGCGGTAAAGAAAATATTCCTTATCAAACTCGACTTATTTTGTATCCTTGTTTGGTTGGATTTGGTTTCATTGGAGTTGCTCTTACGATGTTTTTAAGATCTTCCAAGTCCACAGCTAAATCTCCTTCGACAGTTCAAGTGCTCAGTTAGTAGAAAGTTTCAAGTATTATTAGTAACATTTGATAGAACTTTGAATTACCTCGTTGTCTAATGATTATTTATACTCTTCTTTAGAGCAATCATTCCAGTTATTGACTACCAAAAGGATGGCTTGTTTGGCAATCACTTGTTTATACACTGGTAAAGAAACCTTTTATGTGTCAGAGATAAGCTGAATCCATTGTCTTCAATCTTCAGATTACTCAAATTGCATTCATTTACATTCATTTACATTCATTATATCTGTTTCAGGTCAAATATATTCATTCATGTCAAATTTGTATCCAACTTCAGTTGGTTATACAAAAGTTTTTGGCGTTAATCGTAAACAATATGCAGGCGAGAGTGGAATCTGCCTGGGTCAGTATTTTCAATTTGACCGATTAACAGCCTAGAAAATTAAAAAGGTCCAAAAATTCAATAATACCTTCCATAACATTTTTTTCTTGTTCTTAATAGGTATCGGTGAATTTTCTGCTGGCATATTACTTTTTTTAACTCGTAATAATAAAAAGACCGAACGATTATTGTTCATTGGTTATATTTTAACTTTGCTAACTTTTAGTTCTATTTATATAAATCTTCCAAACAACGCTAATAGACTTGATACTGATGATTTAGCAATCATAAAATCAAAGTGAGTAAACGAGTCCCTTCGAATTATTTATTTGCCATTCCTGTTAGGGATTCAATTGTGTTATTCTCCTCATCTTTTCGTTTTTGCTTTTGTTCAACAGTTTACCATTAGCGCTTCTCTGTGCTACCTTATTAGGATTTGTTGACGGTTGTTATCAGACTCAACTGTTTCGTACTATTGTCAAACATTACCCTGAAAATACAGCCGCTCCTTTTGGAATCTATTATAGCGCCCAAACAGCAACTATGGCAATAATGAACCTGTTTTCAAGTCGTTGTGGACTCCATGTACATTGTATATTATTGATGATTGGCTGTTCAATTGGTACCATTGCCTTTTTTGTCAGTCTTTCGGCGAATGATGGTAGAGGTGTTGAGGTTGAAACTACAAACTGTATCAAAACCATGGACAAAACTAATAGTACCTGCAATGGTAATGATTCAAAAAGTACAATTAATATTGATGTCAAAGCTCAAACTGGACGTCACTCAATTGACGCAACAGGTGACGGTGATATCAAGTTTCCAACTCATGATGTTGAATCGAATAATTTTTAATTTTTTGCTTATTTTGGTACAACTTTTAGGCATTAAAAGTATTATTATCCTATCCTGTTGAATATTTGTTTCAAACTGTAAAATATTTATACGAACCGAATTTGTTCATACCCATTAAATTAAACTGAAACAGTTGATAAAACGATTCAGTTTTTAGAATTATTTTATGAATCTATGTTAGAGATGCCACACGTAATTCAAGTATGTTATGTAACAATGTGATAATCTTATGATCGATCACATGAGTATAGAGTTTGGATTAAAAGCGATATAAAATAATAAGATGTACGTGTATAGAAGAATAATCTGGTCATTTTATCTGTACACTCATTAGAAATTAAAAAAGTACAGCTATTTTACAAGAGAAAATAAATCATTCAACCAATCTTTTTTTCTTAACTTTTGGTTCTGGAGCATTAGGATTTTCTCCCATGTAGAACTTTTTCAACAAATCAATAGCTCGCGATTTGTTTAAGGCTCCTGGAAAACAATCAATGATAGGATCAGATATAGAATCATCATTATGAACATTCATAACTGAAGAGCATCCACCAAATCTTTCATTGGGGCATCCATAGAAAACTTTAGAGATTCCTAATGACCTCAATGCTCGAGCACACATGATACATGGCTCAACAGTCACGTAAACTATCAAGCTAGACCAAATTTCTTTTAAATCTGTTATCCCCTGTTCCACAGACCAATCCAAAATACGATCGATACATTCCATTTCAGCATGACGTGTAGGGTTCTTTGATGCATTAACTCTATTTCTACCTTGGCTGATGATCTCATAATCTTTATCACATAGAACCAATTTACTTGGTGATTTAATCCTAACCATAACACAACCAACAGGAACTTCGCCACTTTTCAAGGCCTCTTCAGCCAAATTAAATGATATTTCGCTTAATTTCAAGTGAATCCCCACGTCAACTAACCCTGAGACCTAAGACGAGCAAGAGGGAGAAACATTGAAAGAAGAGAAATCATTAAAAGATTTTCAGGATATATTTTCCTCGCGATTATTATGAATAAAAATTATGCTTACCAGACTAGGTTTTTCATTGCACATGGGTCTTTCGTTTGGCATTGGGTCGGGATGCATCACCATTCGTAAAACCAGCAAAAATTTCTTGGAAAAATCGAAATTTACTAAGACATAGTTTCCAGATGATGAACCAACCTGGAAGATAAGCAAAGGTAAAATGAATAAAAGGACCAAGTTTCTTGAGCAGTCTTAAAGTAAATCTGAGAGCTAAAGGGCTCTAAATGATCACTGATAAAGACATAAGCTTACATAAAAATGTGAAAAATGCTGTTGTAACCAGAGCAAAAATAAGAGAGATGAATATCATAAAAAAATCTTTAATAGAAAGTACTTGGCCCTCTTTAGTATCCATATCACCAGAAGTGGAAGTCAAGTGAATTAGAACCACAGTAGAGTTTTAAATTAAAAGGTAACATAACACATACATGGAAACAAAATCACAAAATAAAACAGAAACTAGTCATTAAATGTTAGATAAAGTCTAGAAAATAAAATATATTAAAGTTAACAGAGGATAGGAAAAGATGGGCAGAAAAAACAAATAACATCAGTCATTTAAGCAATGTTATCCTTAAGAGAAAGAAAGGGAGAAAGGGAAGGAAAAGGATAGGAATGAAAAAGCACGAAAATTGAAAAACATCCTGACGTCAAATATGAATTGTTTTGATCTGTGCTATTCTAAAAGTAATGATAATTGGTTTAATTATCACCATAGTAGGTTGTTTGTTTTGATTTCAATAATTTAAGATAATAATGAAATAACAAAAGGCTATCGATTAGATTAATTACTTATTTTGGATTCAACTAAAACTAACAAAAATTGAAAAAAGCGCCAAGACAGTAGAATAGTCTTTTTGCTTATTTATGCAACTAGATTTAAACATTAACGCAAGTTATTTAACTTATTTAATTGATTGTTGACGATGCAATGTTCAGTTAAAATCATGAAAAAGAATGGACTTTCGATAGCGTTAATGATTTATTAATTTGCCAATTAAGTTGAGCTCCATTTTGATTGATGTTGCTATCGAGTCCAAGCTAGAAGTGCTTAACCTGGATTTATTAACAGTTTTTTTGCTTATTTGATTGTTTTGAGTATCTTGTTGCGGATTAAGTGTTCATTAAGATAATGTTAATTAATTCAAGTTTTATTTATTCGTGAATTTCATTGATCAAATGAATTTTACTCAAAGTAGTATCTGTAATGATCCGATCTTATATCGATACTCAATGTTTATGTTCATGTGTTAGCCTTCTAAAATACAATCTCATCACTTTTGCTGGTTTTAGTAAATTTAATCATTATCATCAACACCATCATCATCTAGCTCAGAATTATCATGTCTTTGTCAGTTGTTCGTAAAGCGGAAGATCAAAATCCTGTTTCCAAAAAACAAAAAATAAGCGATGAATCGCTGGTGCAAAATAATGGATACTCCTCAGAAGAAGCCATTTCAAACGATGAAAATTGGGAACAATATCAAGATTCTGATTCGGATATACCTTTAGACACAATTGATGATATGTTGGAAGAGAGTCTAAAGAAAGGAAGTGCTGATTCTAGGCATCTACATTCTGGTCCGGGACATGAAGAGCGTAAAAAGATTGTTTTGAAGAAAAGAGATAAAGACTATTTTGAAATGCTTCCAGAAGGTTGGATTGAAGTAACACATTTCAGCGGGATGCCTATTTATCTCCATAAACAATCAAGAGTCTGTACGCTGGCCAAGCCATACTATTTGGGTCCAGGAAGTGCCAGAAAACACGAAGTTCCTATCTCAGCTATTCCATGTCTCGCATATAAACGAGAAGTCGAAAAAGAAAAGTCAAATGAAGTAGATGAAGCTCCCAATGATACAAATAACCAACTTCCTATCCTAGGAAAAGTTGAAAGTGTAGCTGAGGCCAAGAAAGAGAAATCTTTAGATTTCCTTGCAATCCGTGACTATTGTAGTAAAGTTTTTGAATTTGAAGAAATCACAGTACGAAAATTTAAAACGTGGGCTGATCGTAGAAAACATATTCAAATGAAAAAAATGGAACAAAGACCCTCACTGCCAGAAGGAACTAAATTAATCAAATTCCCTCTCCCAAAGCATACCGAATCTAGTGATCCTGCTCGTAAAAACTGCAAAGAATTTTTGATGAATCCTGCTGGTAAATCAGCTGTTTGTATTTTACATGAATTTGTTCAACACGCTGAAAGAGTCCAACCAAAATATGTATTCAAAGAACTCGAAAACGCAAGTATGCCATATAGTGCAACTGTTCTAATCAATGATATGGAATATGGTGTTGGCTATGGAAGTAGTAAAAAACAAGCTAAAGCCGAAGCAGCCAGAGCTACTTTAGAGATACTTATTCCTGATATTAGAGATATGACACAAGATGGAAATAGTAAAGTCGACACTTCCATGCAAGATCTAACCTTCTTTGACGATATTAAAGTAGAAGATCAAAGAGTCAGCGAATTATGTGCTAAAGCTGGTCAACATTCGCCTTATCAAATTCTAGTTGAGTGCCTAAAAAGAAATTATGGAATGGGTGATACTGAAATTAAGACTGATGTGAGACTTATTAAACACCAAAGAAACGAATTCACTATGAATGTTGGTAAACACAGTGCAACAGTTATTTGTCGCAATAAAAGAGAAGGTAAACAAAGAGCTGCCCAAGCTATTTTACAGCTGCTCCATCCACAAATTACTTCATGGGGATCACTACTTAGATTGTATGGTAGAGGATCTTGTAAAACACCCAAAGAGAAAAAAGAAGAGGAACAAAAAATTACTGAGCTTCAAAATACTGCTTGTGCTAATCATCCAAATTATGCTATACTCAATAAGTTAAGAGAGGAAATGTTGAAACTCAGAGCTAGTGACGAAAATCGAAATCATACCAAAGAACCACTTCGATTGATACTTTGTCCCGACGATAAATCACCTACAAATTCAAATCCGATTGTAGATTGTCATTGACTATATCAAATACTTATGACTACTCATGGTTTCTAGAAGGATATAAATAAACAATTTTTGCTTCATTTTTCACTTAACATAAAATTAAAAGAACCGCTTTTTTATGATAAACTGTTACAGGCTATGTGAAGACACACCCTCAATGAGAGTGCTTATGCGCTATTGAGCAGTCAATTTTCATTTAATAAAATCTCAATGTTATTCCTTTTATTAGTGAAACAATTAATAAATTTGTGATCAATATGAATTGAAGGGTTTGATTAATGTCTTTAATTCATCAAATTTCCATTAATTCCTTTTTGAAAGTGACGAAAAGGTGTAATTTATTAATCTTTCCTTTGTGAAATCTTCTTTCACTTTCTTCACTCATCTTTCCCTTTTTTGTAATTTTATGTGCTTTTCATAACATCCTTCTGTTTTATTAACCATGTCTGAACGTAAGTTTATGAAAGTCCTCTCTAAACCAGGCTCAGCAGCAGCTGTCCGTGAAAATGTTTCTGCTGCTGTTCGCCATACAACTTTAATGGTTAGACCTTTCATTGTTGAACCATTGGATTATGAAGACTTAATAAATAAAATGAGAACAATTCTTCAGAACGATCCACAGCGTGAATTAGTGCTCTTTCCTATGGATGATTTTGAAGCTAAAAATATAACTCGTGCAATGCGGACTATTCGACCAGTGCCATATAACAACCATGAAATCATGATTCCAAGCAAACTAATAGACACCAATATTTTACCGGTTTCCCTTCATGTAAGACAATGCATCGATGGTTTCTTGAGAGATTGGAGTGTCATTGAGTTTAAGTATGAAAAATATTCTGGTTCCTGGACTGAGTTACCTAGATTACCTAGATTAAACGAAGAAGCCAACTTACAAGATCAAGTTTATGAAATTGATGATGATGAAGAAGATAGTGAACGAGAAGCCCATGACAATGCACTCGGAGGTATAACAAAAGAGGGATATATTTTGAGGGGATCTGAAACTGCAACCAGTGCTTTCATGTCAATGACAAGTAAATCATTTAAAAGACGATGGATGTGTCTCCGTCCTGAAGTTGATAATACTTATGTGCTAGAATTTTTCAAAGATCAACGAAAAACCGAATCAAAGGGTTCTATACATCTAGACCTTTGTCATCAAGTAGTTCGTAATGCACGTCGTGGCAAATGGGCATTTGAACTACGTATGATTGAAGGACATAAAAGTGTAATACTTGCCACTGAAACGGAGTCCGATTTAGATTCATGGCTTGAAGCGTTAAATCGGGCTATTTCTAATAAATCTGAAACAGTCAGTCGCAAAAGTGTAGCTCTATCCGAAGGAATATCGACACCACCTCCAACTCTTAAATATAGTACGCTGAGAAATTTGGAATTTTCTAAAAATCCTGAGCTCATGAAATATTCTCGTGAAACAGAATACACCATTGCACAACAACGTAAAGAGGGAAGAGTCAATGTATTTTTAGTTTATCCTGATTTACAATCTCGCCGAGGGTCATTTATTGAATTGAAGTATAGACCCAACAAAAAGGTTGAACCTTACCGAGAGCAGTTCGGCTACCCAATGATCCAAAACGAGTAAGCTTTTAATTGAAGTTCTTAAAAATCACAAAGTCTCAGTCCCAGTTATAAAAGCTATCCACGGTAAAGCATGTCGTACATCTGCGAATATGCTGGGTTTCCTGGGAGAAGCACAAAGATCGGATGGTTTCCAAGAAAAGACTCCGAGTAAATACCATCTTTGACGAAAGGGGTACATAAGTGGTCCTCCATCGTCACCCTAAAAAATGAATGTTTGTAAGATGTCAAAGATTATAAAAATTAGTTCAACTTGCGAATCATCTCTACTTACAAAGCAGACATCGGCACCAGGTTTAGCCGCACAAAACATAGTATTTGTAATCAAATTTTGATAAAACGAACGACAAGTTGATGAAGTGATAAGATCTAATTTAACTTGACGAAGCTTATTTGTCGGAGTTGAACCTATTTTTTATAATTGTGATTAATAAAATTGTTATTTTATAAATTTTGTACTTTTGTAAACATACCTTCAGCAACTGTTGATCCCCAGAGAGGTTTTGATGTTAGTAAGGGACAATGCCCACCCTAAGCGCTAGTTTTAGAGTATTTAATGTAATACATTAAACTTTAACCATAACAAGCATTGTAATTTTAATTTTTTATTAATTGATTCAATAGAGTTTTTATGTGTGGTGCCATCCAGTGGGCATTGTCCCTTCAGGTTCTCTAAACCTCTCATCTGCTGTATCTTATACATTAATCTTTGCTAAAGTTGTTATTCCATCAATAATCTCAAATGATGATCTTGGTAAACAAATTGGTCTATAATTGAATGAGTTTTGATTACCTCTTGATGGCGTTAATTTGAGAAGAGCATAATCATAATCGTAATTTTCAGTTGAAGATAATGGATGAAATGAGATTTTAGAAACTTTAAACAATTCTTTTGAAGACTCTTTTGCTGTTAAATCGAAAGCTCCAAGAATTACTGTAAGATTACTCAAATTGAAATCCCATGATCGTGTCCTTGGAAGAAAAAGGTTCAAAAAATGAATCAATTCGTATAAATCATATTTTTGCAAATAATTTTTAACTTACAATGATTTAATTTTTCTAGCTGAAGTCAAAATGTAATAAGGTGCAACCACAACTCCACCTCCTATGAAGCGACTTCATGACATTATTGTTAATTAAATATCATGCAAATTGAACAATTGTAATTGTAAATATTAACCAGTATTGAGTGAAAGTAAATTTTTGCTTTGAGAAATTTAAATTTGAGACTTTAAACTTCACTCATCAAAATGTTTAAAGAACAACATTTTTAATTTTGATTAACAATTAGTTTGTTTATCTGAATTGATCACAATTTTTCATTAACTATTCATTTACCATGACAATTAAAACTAGTATGAATAATTATGGATAATTCAACGCTGTAAATACAATGGCTATATTAACAAATGCTTGTGAATGAATTAAAGGAATTAGTAATTCCTAAACAATGTTACACTTTTCATCGGTTTTCATAAATAACCATTCTCAATCAAGGCTATTAACATGTAAACAATTAAACCAATGCAGGATGATTTAGCATGAACATTTAATTGTATACAATTTTAGTCAACTTTATTTTAATGTCTTCTCTTTGATTTGATTTGTTTTCAAAATCAAACAAAACCCGTCAATCAATTTTGTCGTTTTTCCTATTTGTGATGCCATCTTTTGTCTTCGTTTTCACTGTTCATTGTTACGCTCGCTTTTATTTTCATCTTTGTTTTGTTCTCCTTCTTGTCCATAGTTTAATCTTTAATTAATATTATAATAATATCATCATAATGACAATTGTGATGATGATTCAGCTCGTGTTAATTAGTCAATAAAACTGTTTGCTTCCATTGTCAATACTCGGCCAGCCACCATGATGGTGACAACTCATCTCAGCAACTATTTGGTGATACTTGGAATTGTAATCAACCCGATCTTTGGTTTTTATCCAACTTACAATCTTGATCTTGAACCAAATGAGTCAATCGAAGTATCTCCAACTGAATTAAGTCAATTACCAGCTAATCCCAATGGATATAAATCAATATATATAGAAGTAAGTTATTTTAATTCAAATTTTCGTCTAATTAGATTAATTATCTTTAAAGTCTGAAAAAACAGATAAGAACGCTTTTATTGATATTCTTATGGAAAATATCCAAGCCGATTCAAACTCTTGTCCATTGGGCATTTTTCAAATTGACCAGAATAATACAATTTTTGAGTAAGTATATTAGATTATTTGCATTTTTTGTTAATTGTCGCTAGAAATTTTCATTGACCTGTCTTCCATTTATATATTTTTCACTACATCAGATATGACGAGCAACAAGAAAGAATATGGATTTTTGTTCCTTCGTATGATTTTAACTTGACGCTTTGCTCAAGTGCTATTCATAATAATTCAAATTTAATTGTTAAACGTTTTGAGACAACTTGTTTCAAAAGATTCACCAAAACAGAGGTCAACAACTTTTCAACATGGATTCCTGCTTGGAATGGAACTGAACCTTTCAGGTGTATTTGGTTCATTGAGAATCCTGACAGATCTCAGGTTGATGTCAATTTTTCGTTTCGTTATCGTAAAAAAGATCAACCAATAGAACATGAGTTAGATTTCCTGGTTTCAATAGAAACTAATGATCGTCGAATTGTTCCGACAATTGTCAATCAAACTTCTATGAGACAAATGTCTATGGATAGTCAATTGGTTGCTATGGAGTATATCGCTCTTCAGCCCATTGGGAAACAACTTAAATTGCAAATCGAGAGAAAACCATGGACTTCACAATACATTTCAAGCGGTAACAATAAACCATTAGCTTACCCAGCTAACACTCAGTGCTGTAAGTAGCATTTATCTGACATTCGTTTCAAATAGCGATTAATATCAATAATTTCTAACTAACAGATTGTGGTGCAGAGAATATTGATCAAAGAATCGTTGGCGGTCAAGAAGTTAATCCTAAACACCGTTATCCATGGATGGTAGCTTTTCTAAAACTTAATGGTGAACCTTTCTGTGGTGGAACTGTGATAACAAATCAATATATTTTAACAGCAGCTCATTGTTTCGACAATTCATCTAGCCCAGCTTACAATCCAAGAACAGTTAAATTGGCTATTGGTGCTCATGATTTAACTGTAGACAGAACTTATTATCGGATTCGTTCAGTTATTATGCACGAAAATTATAAAAAAACTGGATCAGCATTATATAATGACATTGCGTTAGTAAAAATTGACGGAAACTTGACATTTGACCAGTTTACTATTGCTCCGATATGTTTGCCATCGCCAGATATGGTTGTGTTCAATAATTTAACTGTCGCTGGTTGGGGCTTCACTAATGAGGATGGTGCTCCTAGTAAAGTACTGAGGGATGTTACTCTTCCTTATGTAACCAATCGAGAATGTCAAGAGTTTCACGGGGAAGTAATTACTTCAAGTATGATGTGTGCCGGAGGTAAACAAGACGAAGATTCATGTCAAGGTGATTCAGGGTCACCTTTAATGTATAGACGAGATGGAGCTCTGTATGCTGTTGGTTTAGTATCATTTGGACTTGGTTGTGGTCGACCCTTCTATTATGGCGTTTACACTCGAACCTCTAGGTATTTGAAATGGATTCAAGATAATACCATTGGATCAAAAAGCTGTCCTGTGTATATCGATAAGCCATCAACTTCTTCAACACCAATTCCACCAACCCAATCAACACCACGACCTACAAGCCCAGGGACAACCATTAAAAATGGATTCAATTCTAAACCAATTTATCCTAACTTGGAAAATTGTGGTATAATGAACACCAAAAACTCCCGAATGATTGGGGGAAAAGAAACCAATTCAAATGAATATCCTTGGATGGTAAGTATAGAGTTAACATTGCAGCTTTTGGTCAATGTTCTAGTCAATCAAATTGATTCGATTCTTTGTTTATTTATCGTGATCAAGGCTGCTTTAGGTTATAGAAAAGACTTCATAGGAGGTGGAGTTGTGGTTGCACCTTATTACATTTTGACTTCAGCTAGAAAAATTAAATCATTGTAAGTTAAAAATTATTTGCAAAAATATGATTTATACGAATTGATTCATTTTTTGAACCTTTTTCTTCCAAGGACACGATCATGGGATTTCAATTTGAGTAATCTTACAGTAATTCTTGGAGCTTTCGATTTAACAGCAAAAGAGTCTTCAAAAGAATTGTTTAAAGTTTCTAAAATCTCATTTCATCCATTATCTTCAACTGAAAATTACGATTATGATTATGCTCTTCTCAAATTAACGCCATCAAGAGGTAATCAAAACTCATTCAATTATAGACCAATTTGTTTACCAAGATCATCATTTGAGATTATTGATGGAATAACAACTTTAGCTTTGGGTTGGGGATCAACAGTTGCTGAAGGTATGTTTACAAAAGTACAAAATTTATAAAATAACAATTTTATTAATCACAATTATAAAAAATAGGTTCAACTCCGACAAATAAGCTTCGTCAAGTTAAATTAGATCTTATCACTTCATCAACTTGTCGTTCGTTTTATCAAAATTTGATTACAAATACTATGTTTTGTGCGGCTAAACCTGGTGCCGATGTCTGCTTTGTAAGTAGAGATGATTCGCAAGTTGAACTAATTTTTATAATCTTTGACATCTTACAAACATTCATTTTTTAGGGTGACGATGGAGGACCACTTATGTACCCCTTTCGTCAAAGATGGTATTTACTCGGAGTCTTTTCTTGGAAACCATCCGATCTTTGTGCTTCTCCCAGGAAACCCAGCATATTCGCAGATGTACGACATGCTTTACCGTGGATAGCTTTTATAACTGGGACTGAGACTTTGTGATTTTTAAGAACTTCAATTAAAAGCTTACTCGTTTTGGATCATTAAGTCTTTTTAGTGGATTTCACTTAATGTCTAAGGAAGTTTAAATAAAATAATAGAATCCCTCAATGAGATACAACCTAAATCTTTTGTCGTTTTAGATCCAAACCTGCTCGTAAAAACTGCAAAGAATTTTTGATGAATCCTGCTGGTAAATCAGCTGTTTGTATTTTACATGAATTTGTTCAACACGCTGAAAGAGTCCAACCAAAATATGTATTCAAAGAACTCGAAAACGCAAGTATGCCATATAGTGCAACTGTTCTAATCAATGATATGGAATATGGTGTTGGCTATGGAAGTAGTAAAAAACAAGCTAAAGCCGAAGCAGCCAGAGCTACTTTAGAGATACTTATTCCTGATATTAGAGATATGACACAAGATGGAAATAGTAAAGTCGACACTTCCATGCAAGATCTAACCTTCTTTGACGATATTAAAGTAGAAGATCAAAGAGTCAGCGAATTATGTGCTAAAGCTGGTCAACATTCGCCTTATCAAATTCTAGTTGAGTGCCTAAAAAGAAATTATGGAATGGGTGATACTGAAATTAAGACTGATGTGAGACTTATTAAACACCAAAGAAACGAATTCACTATGAATGTTGGTAAACACAGTGCAACAGTTATTTGTCGCAATAAAAGAGAAGGTAAACAAAGAGCTGCCCAAGCTATTTTACAGCTGCTCCATCCACAAATTACTTCATGGGGATCACTACTTAGATTGTATGGTAGAGGATCTTGTAAAACACCCAAAGAGAAAAAAGAAGAGGAACAAAAAATTACTGAGCTTCAAAATACTGCTTGTGCTAATCATCCAAATTATGCTATACTCAATAAGTTAAGAGAGGAAATGTTGAAACTCAGAGCTAGTGACGAAAATCGAAATCATACCAAAGAACCACTTCGATTGATACTTTGTCCCGACGATAAATCACCTACAAATTCAAATCCGATTGTAGATTGTCATTGACTATATCAAATACTTATGACTACTCATGGTTTCTAGAAGGATATAAATAAACAATTTTTGCTTCATTTTTCACTTAACATAAAATTAAAAGAACCGCTTTTTTATGATAAACTGTTACAGGCTATGTGAAGACACACCCTCAATGAGAGTGCTTATGCGCTATTGAGCAGTCAATTTTCATTTAATAAAATCTCAATGTTATTCCTTTTATTAGTGAAACAATTAATAAATTTGTGATCAATATGAATTGAAGGGTTTGATTAATGTCTTTAATTCATCAAATTTCCATTAATTCCTTTTTGAAAGTGACGAAAAGGTGTAATTTATTAATCTTTCCTTTGTGAAATCTTCTTTCACTTTCTTCACTCATCTTTCCCTTTTTTGTA
This sequence comes from Tetranychus piercei, assembly GCA_036759885.1. Taxonomy (NCBI): domain Eukaryota; kingdom Metazoa; phylum Arthropoda; class Arachnida; order Trombidiformes; family Tetranychidae; genus Tetranychus; species Tetranychus piercei. The sequence goes on from CM071877.1 coordinate 323,180, forward strand.
ATTTTATGTGCTTTTCATAACATCCTTCTGTTTTATTAACCATGTCTGAACGTAAGTTTATGAAAGTCCTCTCTAAACCAGGCTCAGCAGCAGCTGTCCGTGAAAATGTTTCTGCTGCTGTTCGCCATACAACTTTAATGGTTAGACCTTTCATTGTTGAACCATTGGATTATGAAGACTTAATAAATAAAATGAGAACAATTCTTCAGAACGATCCACAGCGTGAATTAGTGCTCTTTCCTATGGATGATTTTGAAGCTAAAAATATAACTCGTGCAATGCGGACTATTCGACCAGTGCCATATAACAACCATGAAATCATGATTCCAAGCAAACTAATAGACACCAATATTTTACCGGTTTCCCTTCATGTAAGACAATGCATCGATGGTTTCTTGAGAGATTGGAGTGTCATTGAGTTTAAGTATGAAAAATATTCTGGTTCCTGGACTGAGTTACCTAGATTACCTAGATTAAACGAAGAAGCCAACTTACAAGATCAAGTTTATGAAATTGATGATGATGAAGAAGATAGTGAACGAGAAGCCCATGACAATGCACTCGGAGGTATAACAAAAGAGGGATATATTTTGAGGGGATCTGAAACTGCAACCAGTGCTTTCATGTCAATGACAAGTAAATCATTTAAAAGACGATGGATGTGTCTCCGTCCTGAAGTTGATAATACTTATGTGCTAGAATTTTTCAAAGATCAACGAAAAACCGAATCAAAGGGTTCTATACATCTAGACCTTTGTCATCAAGTAGTTCGTAATGCACGTCGTGGCAAATGGGCATTTGAACTACGTATGATTGAAGGACATAAAAGTGTAATACTTGCCACTGAAACGGAGTCCGATTTAGATTCATGGCTTGAAGCGTTAAATCGGGCTATTTCTAATAAATCTGAAACAGTCAGTCGCAAAAGTGTAGCTCTATCCGAAGGAATATCGACACCACCTCCAACTCTTAAATATAGTACGCTGAGAAATTTGGAATTTTCTAAAAATCCTGAGCTCATGAAATATTCTCGTGAAACAGAATACACCATTGCACAACAACGTAAAGAGGGAAGAGTCAATGTATTTTTAGTTTATCCTGATTTACAATCTCGCCGAGGGTCATTTATTGAATTGAAGTATAGACCCAACAAAAAGGTTGAACCTTACCGAGAGCAGTTCGGCTTTCGTTTTATGTTTACCTGTGATACCTTTGATTTTAACTTGAAAACAACTATAGACGGAAATACTTGCCACATTGAACCGTTTTTCACATCAGTTGCTGTCTTTGATGCAAAAAGAGGAAAGATAACGGAAGAATTTAGATTCGATGTAAATGACATTCTAGTTAAAGAAATGCTTCCAAAACCTAAATTAGAAAGACATGACTCAATGGATATGGAAGATGCCCGTGAATTCACTGATGATTGGGTGATTGACCCAAAATCAGCAATTTTTTCCATCCATTCTCCCAGTCCGGATATGTATTTAGTTTTGAGGATTGAAAAAGTCCTGACTGGTAGTATATCATCAACAAGTGATGGGTATATCAAATCATCTGAAAATGGTATTGGTAAACTGGGTGTTAAAATGCACAAATCAGCTAGAGCAACTTGTCAACGGATGGGAACTCAATACCGGATGCCATTTGGTTGGGCAGCCAAGCCATTATTTAAATCAACCAAATGTTTGGACATTTCGTCCGACTTTGGTCTCATTTATCGACAGGAAAACAATAAATTAAGTGATGAAGATTTGATTAAACACCTTAACGAATTAAAAAATAATGAAAAGCTAAGAAATGTTACCGTTATACCTGGTAAAATTAGTTGTACCTTGAAAGAACTGACTAATTCAGCTACTGAAGTCCCCAACACTGTTTTAACTAGTTCCCACCTTCCAGTTGTGCCATTTACATCACCAACCTCTGAACCAGCTATCATAGAAGTTCAAGAATTTCTGCAAAATAATCCTCGTATAGCTTCACCCTTTACACATTATGTCAATTTGCTCTATGTTTTCCCCAAGTGCCTCAAATACGATAGCCAAAAATTTTTCGCTAAGGCACGAAATATTTGTTGTGCCATTGAATTCAGAGAGTCGGATGATGAAAATGCAGTTCCATTACCCGTTATCTTTGGTCGTCCTTGTACCGAGAATCGTGAATTTGTTTCTAGAGTGACAACATCTATTACCCACCATTCATCGAACCCAGAATTTTATGAGGAAGTTAAAATAGCTCTACCTGTTATACTGCACGAGAAACAACATCTATTATTCAGTTTTTATCATGTTTCGTGTTCCACATCGTCTCACAAAAAGAAGGAATCTTCCATTGAAACACCCATCGGCTACTCTTGGCTTCCCATATACCCTAACCGAGGAAAACTCAATCTTGATGAGCAAAGTATTTGTGTTTCATCTCACCTTCCTCCAGGATACCTTTCTTATAAGCCTTTAGGCTTGGGCAAAGGGGTAAGCATTTTATTAATAGAGCTAATTAATAACTATTTTCATTGCTCATCATCATCATCACCATTAACGATTTTCCTTTCTTTTATAACCTCTTTTTCTTTCGATGCTAAAATTTTTTCCTTTCTCCTTTCCCTCCACCTCTCTAATTTCTTTCTTTTTACTCTTCAATATCTTGTCATACAACCTTTTTTGGTTAATGTTAATATTATTAATAATCATCATATTAATGTTGTTATTACCTTTTTGATCTTTTCTTTATTCTTATCTGAACCACTCAAAAATTCTTGACAGTTTTCTGGTCCTGAAATAAGATGGGTTGATGGGGGACGAGAATTATTTAAAGTTGGTTTCAAATTTGTTTCAAGTATCTTTCCAAGTGATCCTCATCTTCATTCGTTCTTAGTTCATGTCGACAAAATATTGGACATGAAAAACAATAACGATGAAATGAGAGAAGCTGAGACAGCAAGCATAAGTTCAGGTTCAATCAATACAACAATTACTAATACTGGTTCTGAAGCTGGTCGTGAGATTTCAAAATTTGTACAAATTCAGCATGGAATGCCAAAAATATTGAAAAACCTGCAAGACTCTGAAATAAGTGATATTATCAGATTTTTCCCGGTACTTATGACGCAACTTCTACGCCTTCTCATGGCCACAACTAGTGAAGATGTATCACTTAATATTGTTAAAATTATAATTGATATCTTGCATCGTATTCACTCAGTCAACAAAGAAGAGGTTATTCAAAGCTATGTAGAGGTAAGGTGCAAATAAAAGAAAAACAATTACAATTAGATAAACAATAACAAGAATTACAGGTTAACTTTTCTTTTTTAGTTTACTCATATTCTGTCTTTTTAACTTTTTTCTCTTTTCTCTTTCTTTTCTTCCTTTTTCTCAGTATGTTTTCACAACTGAATCTCTTTTTCCATGCAACTCAAAGACAACCCTTCATGAAGAACTTATTCGCTCTTTAGTTTCACTTCTTCGCTCATCTTTCAATGATTTCACGGTTATCAATAATCTTCTCTCTCATTGCTGGTTTTTTCTACAAATTGCCATTAAATCCATGGTTCATCATCTTTTAAACTCCGGACGAATTAAAATGCTAAGAAATGAAAGATTTCCGCAAGAATATCACAACAATTTATCTACTTTTATTGACCTTCTTATGCCTCAGATTATGCACAAATATCGAGGTCTTCCCTCAGAAACTAAATTAGCAAACAAAGCTCTCGCATTCTTCATGACTCGTTGCTTATCCTTGATGGATCGTGGTTTTGTTTTTCGCCTTATCAAACTGTATTTGGATAAATTTCATTCAGCTCGTGATAGTGTTGCCCTACATAATTATAAATTCGAATTTTTAGCTATCATAACAGCTTATGAGCATCATGTACCTTTAAATTTACCTATTCATGGATCATCTATGAAGTCCAAGAATGCAACTGAACCCGGTGTTAAAGAAAATCCCGTCTTAATTTCTGATTATTTTACTAAAACTCATTTCATTGTTGGTATCATTTTACAAGAAGTTCGTTCTGCTCTTATTGAAGTGCATCAAGTTCGTGGCATGGCCATTTCAGTTTTACGTAATCTACTGGTTAAACATTCATTTGACGACAGATATCAGTATAGACAGCAACAATCTCGCATTGCTTCTCTATACTTTCCCTTCATTTCTGTATTATTGGACAACATTAATCGTATTCATGTTACTGGTTTTTCATCTGCCATCCAACATCTCATCAACGATTCAGGCAACCCATCTCGAATTTCATCTCCTCATAAATCATCAACCCTCAACTCTTGCTTAAATTCATCCAAACGAGTATCCTTTTTTGATACCTACAGTCTTGCTAGTTTAGACACAATAGATGGTGCAACCAAAAGTAACAGTTTGCGTCGCAATTCAACTCTTGAGTCAGCCAGTAAACTTATTGCAGCAGCCAATCGTGATTCCAGTTATCTGCAATATATTGCAGGGACAGTCCCAATTTCTAATGTTGGTCTTTCTATCGTTACCAATGGACAAGGTACTAACGTTCCTGGTAGTTCTGATGAGCTTACAGCTGACGTACCAGATAGTTCTTCTAAATCTCCTTCACCTGATCCCGATAATAATTCAAAAAATGTAGCGGCATCTCTAAGTCAACAACTATCAAGTCAAAATATGCAAGCAGGAAAAATATCAACCATAAACTCGACAGATTCCAGGTCGAATTCTCCTGCAAACTTAGAGAAAGATGGTTCTCATCATCAAAGATCGCAATCTTTACCTGTTCGATTTGACAAACTTAATAATAAAGAAGTGAGAGACCTGTTGATTATTCACCTTTGGATAATCAAGCATGTAAATGAAGATTTGATGACTAAATGGTTACACCAAGCCTCAGATGTGCAAATAATTCAAATATTAACTTTAACTGAAATGTGTTTGTTTGAATTTAAATATAGTGGAAGGAAATATTCGACCAACAAACGAACCGGTGCATCTGACAAGGCAAACACATTACCTTCAAGAATTACCTCTGCCATGTCTACCACTTCTATTGGATCCAGATACGATGAAAATGAGCCAGACAATAATGTGTCTCATGAAAATATTCTTTTTTCTTCGTTATTGGAAGCTAATTTAGCTACCGAAGTTGGTCTTATTGCTTTAGATCAACTTGGTCTCATAACAAGCCACCTGAAAGATCGTATTTCTGGAAATGATGGTGATAATCCACTTATGAAGAAAATTTTCTCCATTTATCTCACCTTTCTTCAACTGGGACAATCAGAAACTCTTTTGAAGCATCTTTTCGCCTCTCTTAGAGGCTTTGTCAATAAATTTCCTTCTGTCCTGTTTTCAGGTAATCCAAATTTAGTTGGTAAACTGTGTTTAGAATTATTGCGCTGTTCATCTTCCCGGATTGTCACTGTACGTAATGAGTCATCTGCTCTACTCTACCTCCTGATGAGAGCCAATTTTGATCATTCAAATGGCCTTTCTATGACCCGGATGCATCTGCAGGTGATTATATCGATTTCTCGGTTACTTGGAGATTCTGGTTTAGCTCTTATGAATAACCCTCGATTCCAAGAATCATTGGCAGTAATAAATAACTATGCTGGGTCAGATAAAGGTATGCAAGGAGGAAGATTTCCTTCTCTAGTCAAAGAATTAACTAAAAAAGTCAGAACCGTTCTAATGGCTACAGCAGCCATGAGGGAACACGAAAATGATAGTGAAATGTTATTGGATTTACAACATCATTTAGCCAACAGTTATGCTGAAACATCACCGGCATTAAGAAGAACTTGGTTAGAATCAATGGCCAAGAATCACATTAAAAACAACAACTTTTCAGAAGCTGCTCAGTGTTTGGTGCACATTGCAGCCTTGGAAGCTGAATATCTTCGAAACAGAAATCCAAATCCTTTAGGAGCCAAAGCATTCGCCATTATATCTCCAAATATACCTCGTGATGAAGAATTGCCTAATTCAACGAGACGAGATGAAACTAACAGTGATGAAGAGCAGTTTTCAGAGGAATCTCTCTTATCTAATCTTGAAAGCGCAGTTGATTTATTTACACGTGCTGAACGATATGAAGTTGTTCCTGAAATATACAAACTCATGGCTCCTTTCTATGAAAGAGCTCGAAATTATGAAATACTCAGTAGAATCCATCGTAACATTAGTGAAATATATGATAAAATATTGATGACCAAGAAAAGTGGTAAACGTTTATTGGGACGCTATTACAAAGTTGCATTTTTTGGTAAAGATTATTTTGAAGATGATTCTGGTCGTGAATATATTTATAAAGAACCTAAAGTTACTTCATTACCAGAAATTTCTCAACGCTTAAAAGACCTATTCTCATCTAAATTTGGAACCTCAAATGTGAAACTGATAATGTCCGAGAAAGAGATCGATGAAAAGAAAGATTGTGACCCTCGATATGCTTATATTCAGATAACTCATGTAATTCCATATTCTCATGTAACTGATCCCTCAGAAAATCGAATCACTGACTTTGAAAAGGTAAACAATGTGAACAAGTTTATGTTCGAAACTCCCTTTTCACTGACAGATCCGTCCAAAGCAAGATCAGGTGATTGTGAGGAACAATGTAAAAAACGGACCGTTTTGACCACCAAATACTGTCTACCATATGTTGTTAAGAGGGTTCCTATTGTATCAAAAACGGTTCTCATTTTAAGTCCCATCGAAGTGGCCATTGATGAAATGGAAAGTCGTGTTAAACAGTTGGAAGAGGTTGCCTTTTCCGATGCACCCGATCTCAAGAGACTCCAACTAACATTACAAGGAAGTATTTCCGTCCAAGTGAATGCTGGCCCATTAACTTATGCCAAAGCTTTTCTACATGAAGGTAAAAACTACCCTGCCTCAAAAGTAACCAAACTCCGTCAATTATACCGCCAATTCATTTCTGTCTGTGAGGTTTGCTTACAACTCAATGAACGCCTCATAGGATCAGATCAACATGAATATCAACAATCCTTAAGGAAAAATTTTGACGAGATGATTGAAGAATTACGAGACTGTTGTCAATTAACAATTCACAATGAAGACAATTCAATGAATGGTGGGGATAACGCACATCTGGAAACTTTAAACAATGGTTCTAACAATGGAACACGACCCATTATGGATAATAACAATTCGGAAACTGACTCAGGTTTATCTATTGGCCTTAAAACCTATCCATTGGAAATTTTTGATTTTATCAGTGGATCAAGCAATGCATGATAATAATTACAAATGATAGTAGCTAAAAACTACGTCTATCATTATTTTGTCCATTTCTTGCAATCAATTGTGACTTCTTCATCTTTCCAATCTAATTCACTGATTGGTCATTTATGATGATCTCTTCTTTCATCGCCATTTTTAATCAAAAGTCTCAATCGAAATACCAAACAAAGCAACACTATTATTCCTTCCAAGCATGAATACTAACTTAATCTAATTATTGCTATGCCTAAACAATTTATCGCCATGAATAACATTAACATGCCCATGGTCATAACCAATGATTACTAAAATCGACGCTGGTCAACGCATCAAAGTTGGAAACCGTCACTTTCCATTGAAAACATGTTACAACTTTTCTTCTCTCAAGCCTGGACTAAATTAATTGCACGATTACAATTATTGAAACAAAACATGACAAACGGTTGAATATGCTTTGTCGCGATTTTCTCAACTATCACTTCTTATTTTTCTCATTTCTCTTCATTCCAACACTTCCAAATAATTTCAATCTTTCCTTCGAATTATAATTATATTTTGATGAATTCATCTAAGCACAAAAATCAAAATTAATTCGATCAATATACAAAACTAAAATGTTGATAATGTATTGTTGTAAATATCTATTTTGTTTTAGTTGTAAATAAAAATACTTTAACATGATTAACCTCTTAACTAGTTACCCAATAACATAATATTAATCTATTAAAACTGAAATGAAATCTTTTTAATTTTGATAAAAATGATCAAACATTTCTTAGTTTCAAAAATATTCACAATGCAAGAAGGCCATCGTATTTACTCATTTATTTATTCTACTTTACAGATCATCAAGAATCGCATCAAAATGATTCAAACTTAAACAATGATTCCGATGATATTAATCAGATGTCATACAGCGATAGTAATCAGGATCAAACACCGACCCAGAATGAAGATCAATGACTACAAACTAATAATTAAACAGTGATAATTCAAGTGGAAAATTTTCGTCTTTTAAGGATATAAATAGCACCTAAATCGAAAAAAAAGATCCAATAAATACTCGTTAACATTCCTGGTAGAGCAACATCGATAAAAGATGTATCAGACTTGGCCATGATTTTTCGTAACCCAACAACTGCTTCGGTGAAAGGTGACAGAAATGAAAATGTTTTCATGTAATATGGAATAGCTTCTGGAGGCCAAAAGAGCCCCGAAAAGGCTGTAATAAACCCAAAGGTGAAAAGAGAAACATAAAGAGCAGATTCAAATTTCGGAAACACTGCACCAAAAAAGACTCCAGCTGAACAACCAGCTAAAGCTTGGAGCCAAATAATCAAGATTGGTATAATGGGCGAAGATCGACACGGTATACCCAACACATAGACACTAATAGCGAGGAAAAGGACTCCATTGATGGAGAAGAAAATGAAACGAGAAATTAATTGTGAGATAATAATTTCACTCGATGTTAGTCCAGCTGAGTAATTGCGGACAAAAATTTTATCTTCTACTTCTGCAATTAAAGCTAAACTTGATATAGCAAAGGAACAGGCAAATGTGGAAGCTATAATTAATCCTGGAACTAAAAATGCGGACAAGTTTATCTCATAAATATTGACTAATCCACCATCTTCAATTTCACCTAGTTGAATGGGTAAAGCCCGTTGTTGGTAAGTAAGATTGTAAGCTGGAGCCGTTATATTGAAAACCTTTAACAAAGCCAATTCAATTGAAGCTGATACTGTAGTAACCATGAATTGATCCGCAAAATCAGCATAAAGCCAAATGGTTCCTCTTGAAATTGTTGCATTATCAATATCTTTCCCAGAAAACATATCAGCGCGTTCATGAAATGCAGAAGAAAAATGTTGTTTCATGTAAATAACTGAAGTCAACTTTCCATCTCTCACATCAACCAAGGCATCATCTAAATTAGTATATTTAATTATATCAAGCACATGATGATCAATTGCATTGTACAATTCATCTGGATAATAAGGTACTCGATGCGTAATAAAGGCTTCCGAAAAGTTTTCCTCTTTAATATGAAAACCTGAATAATCGGGTGTATCAGCAGCTACCCAACCTACAGGAACGTCAAACGGCGAGTGACCTACACAAACATGCATAATAACCAGAGAAGAAACCGGAAAGATAAACAATAACAACAAATAAACAGGAGATCGAAGGCTTTGTAACATGTAACGCCAGGTTAGTGTGTAAATGGATGAGAAAAATGAATGTATTGGATGAATTGCTCGATAACTTTTATAAGGAGACACAAAATCTCGGTGTTTATCATCAGGAGCTATAGTTTGACTTTGAGTTGTCATTCGGCGAGCTACAATTGTATTACGGCGTTTCTGTGAGAAACAAATTTTGTAAAAAATTTCCTCTAATCTTGGAGTTTGGAAACGATCAGTTAAAATTGATGGATTGTCTTCCTCTAGCACTTCACCTGCTCTCATAAAGCCAACCATGGACGCTTTACGACACTCTTCAATATAATGTGTTGTAATAATTATGGTCATTTTGTCTTCTTTGGAAAATTTGTACAACAATTGCCAGATTTTGTGACAAAGAAGTGGGTCAACACCACAAGTTGGTTCATCCAGGATTGCCAACCTAGGTTTATGAATTATCGCACAGGCGAGCGAGACTCGGCGCTGTTGTCCACCAGATAAATTTGATACTAATCGATTTGATTCAGGAATCTCAAGCAAATCAATTAGAAAGTCAATACGTTTGTTAAGAACCGCTGGTGGAAGGAAAAAAAGACGACCAAAATACCAGAGATTTTCATAGATTGTTAGATCCGTTTGTAAAGAAACATCTTGTGGCATATAACCTAAACCTGAGTCAGGTACACCAGATCGCTGTGTACCAGGAGGTGAACCGAAGACTCTAACCAATCCTGATTCAGGTGTGATTAAACCAGAAATTACTCCTAGAAGTGATGTTTTGCCGCAACCACTTGGACCAAGGAGACCGTAAATTGAACCAACTGGAACTGATATTGAAAGATTGTTGAGGACACAATTTGTTTTTCTGCCTGAGCCATAAGTCAGGCAAACGTTTCGAACCCGCACAGCTAAATTGGCATCTTCGTTAAGCCAAGAGCGAATAGGATTTGGATAACAAAGAGAGTCTGAATGTATTGATTCAGAATTTAAATTATAATTTTCATCATGTATTTTTATCTCGTCGTAATTATCATTGTTATTATTGTTGGCATCATAATTTAGATCTTTTTCAATCCTATTTATTTCAATTTTTCCGTTGTCGTTGGATTGTTTGTTATAAATTTGTTCATTGTTATTATTAATCTCTAGTGGCATGATATTATACAATTGGTGAGATGAAGGGGCGAAATTGAACTCAATAAAATAGATTCATGTTGAAGGAATAACTTTCAATAATTTTTAGTACACTTTGCCAATGTAAAAGAAACACTTTGATTAAGTCAAATACTGAACAACAGTTTCAGGTTTTAAAGTCAATGTTGGTTATAACTTATAAGTAATCATTAATTCGCTCTCTTCCTCAATGATTTCTGAGAATGAAAATAAGATTTGAAAGTAAGAGAGGAAAATAAATTCCCCTGAAGCGCCCTAGAAATAAGCTATTCAACAGCCTCCTTCATCGTCATAACAATCATTACAGAGTCGATCAAAAACTTGAAGTTGTCATTAATATTTCTTTGTAAAATACTCAACATTTGAAACATTTTTTGCTTTTTAAACATAATGAACATTTTTTTAAAGTCTATTAACAAATTGACCAATTAACTTGGAAGGATACTGTCCCTAATGACTATAATAAAAGTACAGCTTATCTATTGTAGTCAATTAGTTTATTATTAAAGTGTGTTTAAAATGTTAAACTTGTGGATTTTGTTAATGCCCCAAGCTTATTATTGTGATAAATTGCATGAAATTCATTCTATTAGAGATTTCAAAACAGGAAAATTTGCTTCCAATTCTTTCATTCTTCATCATCATTATGATTAAACTTGAGTAAATCCATTCCATAAACGTAAATTGTGATGTAAATAAAAATAATGATTGAAAGTAATATACTGGACAAAAATTGCGAAGGTTATTATGAAATATTGTGAATTGCTGAGATTTTATTGTTGTCAATGTGCGATCATTTTATTATCAATTTTAGCTTTTATCAACCTTTACAACTTAAATCTCATCGGTAATTCAATCTTTCATTAATATGCAGATTCAATTGACTTGCTAAGACCATTTTTGTCAATATCAATTGTATTCACTTGAGCCTTTCTTGATTGTTTACCTTTTTGAATCTTGTTGCTTTTGAGTGTCTTATGTATTGTAATAATGATTCGGATTGATTCTGCACTTTCACAATCACTAAAGTTTAACATGATAAGTGGGCGGCAATTTAAGCATAATTATAATTGTGATTGACTAATTTTGCAGCTGTATTGAAGGTTAATAATATGTGCATTTCTTCATTTGAATTTTTTAAAGTGAATCAACCATTAAACTATAATCATTACCAGTTTTAGGAATAGACAATCAAAATGGATGGAATAATTGAATTTATGCTATTTGAGTCGCGTTACCGATTGTTGATTATGAATATTAGCGAACATCCGTAAAATTTATTTTAATTTAAACTGATTATGAAATTTTTAAAAGTTGTTGAGCCATTCAAAATGTATCGAATCTTTGTGTTTAATAAGTAAATGGTGAAATTTAACTGATTTGAAATCAATGATTTCATAATAAATTAATACTAGTAAGTAAAGATAAGTATCGAGTACTTTGTTTGTTTCTCAAATAGAGCGCGCTTAAGAAATTTAGAGCAAAATTCAACCAAGCAATCAGTATCTTGAGGTATGTAATTAAATACGTAATTGATTTGATCTAGAGGGTCAAATCAGCCACATTTGAAGCACCCTCTGAAGTCTTGAACTCCATAATATGAAAAAGAAGCATGTTGTCAAATATAATCGATTCAAACCGCAACTTTTAAAGAAAATCAAAAACGTTAAGCATCTTATATTTAAAGTACTCGATGTATTTTAATTGCAAAAAATACGTCAAGTTGATGAGTATTACATAGCTAGTTCTCGAAACTTTCACTAATCAATAACTTAGAAAGACCATAACATTACAAAGATAGAGTGAATAAAACTGATTTTATAGTTGGATCAGCGTACAACTTTATCGAGAAATATAAGATTTTATCACTACAATTAATTGATTTAAACATTTTGAAAAATTAAATAAATGCAACTATATTTGACTTTTACACCGTCGAAAACAATAGCAATTACCACGGAATTATTTTGCCATCGAAGTTAATCATTTTGCCATTAGAGTTTTTATCAATTGAGCCAAGAGTTTTTAGCATTTTTGAAACACTAAAATCAACTTTCATCGATGCGTTTTTACCTCCCATGTCAGTTTTGACCCAGCCAGGATGGATAGAAACACATGAAATACCTTCCTTCTCTAAGTCAGCGGCTACGCTTTTGGTAACCATGTTTAGAGCAGCTTTACTGGTTCGATATGGATACATTCCACCTTGATTATTTTCACTTATGCTACCAATTACCGCACTTATGTTAACAATTAACTTGGATCTTTTTTCTTTGTCTGAAGCTTTGATAAGAGGAAGAAGAGTTTTAGTGAGAATTAATGGCGCTACAGTGTTTACTTCAAAACTATCCAGCATGTCTTTAGGTGAAACTTGGCTTAAAGTTTTGAATGCAGCGACTCCTGCATTATTAATTAATAAATCCAATCCATTCATACCAACTATTTGATTGATTTCGGTGGATAATTTATCATAACTCGAAAAATCCCGAACGTCAAAACGTACAATGTGGAGGTTATTGGTAGCAGTGGTAAGTTTCTTCAACTCCTGGTTAAAAATGACAAATGATATAAAGAAGCGAGATTGTAAACTGTAAATATAACATTTAGACTTAAAAAGTGAAAGAAATTCAGACTAACCTCGGCTTTATCGGGGTTACGGCAAGCAGCAATCACATTTATTGGTTTAGGGTCTAGATTGATAATTTGGCGTACAAATTCTAAACCAATTCCACGATTAGCGCCAGTGATGAAACATGATGTAGTGCGAAGCATGTTTGATTTATTAATTTATGTATTTAAAAATTAAAACAGTTACAATGAAGGATCTCTAATTAGGAAAGGTTAGATGATCTTTTAATAGACATGAATATAAGAGAAAAACAGAATAACGATCAGCTGTTAGATGTTTATCATTTTATGTTAACCTGTTATAGAATCCTGACCATCTTGAAATTATTCAAACCAAGAAAATCATATTCTTTTATAATATCACAATGAAATATTCTCTAAAATTGTTTAAAAAATTGCGATTTATCCATCAGATATTAGTTAATGGATAACAATTTTGACAATTGTAATTTTGTTTTTCGCGCGAACTGTTGGGAATTTTGAAAGCATAATTAGTATTTATCACCGTATGAGATCAATTGAAAGTTAACTAAATGTCTTTGTAAAAAATGAAGGTATGATTCAATTATAGTAAAGTAAGAAAATCATGATTTTGCATTTTTAGGTTCCAAGTTACTGAAACTTACACAATCACGAAAGTACCACTTTTTTCTGAAATTCATTTAAAAAAAGAAACGATAGGCTTTTAAAATCAACAAAATATCCAACCAATTCAACAAAAAATAGTTTTTTTGTAGAAAGACTTTTTTGATGCCAAAATGAATATGAATAAATGAATATCATCAAAGGGAGCAACCCTCAACTTTTAGGCTTCTTATTCTGATGATAGTGAAATAATGTGATTATTAATCACTGACAAGATCCCCGAAATTGGTCCTGGACCCTCGAAGGTTCCACAACTCGGATTGTACCGTAAAACTTCTCTTGAAGTTTCTACTTTGAACTCGATTTCATCGAAAACCACTGATCATAAAATCTTTAATTTGACAAATTGGCTCAGTTTTGATGCCCATACAAATATACTCTAACTTTATTCAACCGTAACGGGAAAATATAGCCTATGGCTGAATGGCTCAAAATCCATTCCTCTGGCGCCATATATGCTTTGGCTCAAGCGTGGTATATATTTGTTACTAGGTTTATATAGTAATATATTAGGTTTTGCACCGCATATAGCTGAGTGGCTCATACTCCACTCATCTAGCGCTATACTTTGTGCGGATTAGAAGACAACATCACAAGATGGTTCAGATTGAATAAGTAAAATGGGTAAAAGAAAGTTCCGTATTAATAAAACCCGTATTATTAATTTCCGTATTAAAAACAAAATCCGTCTTTGTAACACCACAAGGGTGTTCACGCTACGTGGAGAGCATATTGTACCTGGTACTTACCTTATTTTAGCAATAAAAACACAAATCAATGAAAATTGTTGATAACACTGGATTCACAGAGTATTCAAATGTTAATAAATTAAAAATAATTAGTTAATTAGTTAATTATAATCAAAATAAATAATATTCAAAAATTAAGTGTTCCTCTAAGTCCCTACTCTCAACTCAATAATTAAATTTTGTATCAATATCCCTTTGCTGCCCTTTACAATTATTAGCACAACATAAATTGGCAAGCGAGCCATATGGCTGGATGGCTTCTACATCCATCCCTCGGTAGCCATACTAAGCTTGGCGAGCATTACATCATGTTTTTTTTACGTAAAATTAGTATTATTCCGTTAGTAAATTTTGAATGGGATAGTCGTCCTAGGTCTGACCAAAGCCAACGCAAACATCCCCGTCATCATATTTTATTCCAATAAATTTTGTCCACCACACCGGTGTTCATTATATCTTCACAACACGTGGAGAGCATATTGTATCTGGTACTTATGGTACTTACCTTATTTAGCAATAAAACACACAAATCAATGAAAATTGCTGATAACACTGGATTCACAGATATTAATAAATTAAAAAATAATTAGTTAATTATAACTAAAGTAATTAATAATTATCAATAAGAAAGAAAAAATGAAGAGAAAAACACAATAATGTAAAAGTGTCATTTTGTCTTTCTTTTGGGTTTTTCTTTCTTTTTCACTGTCTATTTTAGTCTCTTTTTTCATGAGCTTTTCCTGAGATTCAGGGTGAGCTTCTAAAAATTTGTATATTTTTCCGGCGACATTCAGATCAAGAGCTTTAATTTGGGATTAACAGAAAATTTATAGCCCTTCTGGGTGCAGAGAAATTTTGACCGAAAAATACCAAAACGGTATTAATATATAAGAAGATTGGTCGGAAATATTGAGTCGAGGATAAGACTCAACAACTTTATAATTACAAATAATGTTTGAACACAAATAAGCATGTCTAGTCAAAAAATATTGATACAGTCACAAGTCGTGTGTATTACTAAACATTGTATTTTAAAAAAGTTTAAAATCTTGAAAATCAAGTGAGTTTAATTTACTTATTTAATGTTGTAAATTAATGCTCTTAATTGCTATTACCAATTTTATATTTGTTGCTCAATGCACTGAGAGGTGATTAATCAAATTGATAAAAAATAATAAATTGGTAAAAATTCGGTCTCAATGATTTTTCTTTATTTGGTTCAACAGTGCGATCTGTAGTAACTCTGTATTTGTTTTGATAGTAGTTGATTGATAATTGATAGTTTTGATAATCATAAAAAGTTATGAAAAGGTTACCTTGGATTGTGAGAAAAGCCCTGAGGTAAACCAGAATAGCTAATCATTCAAATATTCTCAGTCTTTTTCTTTATGAAATGTGGTGCAAATATCCCTTTACCTAATACTCTAGGAAGAGTGGACTTTTGGTTCGCAGTTACTATTATATAATATCTTCTATTTCCAAGGTATAACTAAGCTTTGCTTGAGTTATTTCGCACACATAAAAAGATTAAGACTCGGCTTTAATCATAACAATTGACGCATTTTCTTGCATGTCCTTCTAGTGAAGCTGTTGTCAAATATGTAATGAATAAAGTTAATCATAATACATATACAGTGTAATGTAGTTAGCTGTACTATCACGAAAAATGTACTACTGTATCTTCAACAAGTAACCAGACATGCTACAGAAAAAACCTGTTTACAAAAAAAAAAGATCTTGGTTGACTAGATCTCACATCAATTGTATATGAAACTAGATTGAAAAACTAAATAATATTAAATATTTTATTCAGCGCAGTTATAAAATGAGAGTTTCATTTTTGACTGAAACGTTTTTCATCGGACATTGTCCAGTTTTAAGCCTTGGTTTGCTTTTCAATTTTGTGACAGTAAAAACCAAAATAAATATTAATTTAAGCGTCTGAACTAATTTCATGAGAATACATGTATCACTATTCTACACATTTGAAATTTTTTCATGATCCTATGTAAATCCAATATGTCAATGGCAATCTACTAGTTGAGTAGATTGTGCAGCGGTCTTATCTTCAGAACAGAGTATCAATCGAAGTGGTTCTTTGGTATGATTTCGATTTTCGTCATTAGCTCTGAGTTTCAACATTTCCTCTCTTAACTTACTGAGTATAGCATAGTTTGGACGATTAGCACAAGCAGTATTTTGAAGCTCAGTAATTTTTTGTTCCTCTTCTTTTTTCTCTTTGGGTGTTTTACAAGATCCTCTACCATACAATCTAAGTAGTGATCCCCATGAAGTAATTTGTGGATGGAGCAGCTGTAAAATAGCTTGGGCAGCTCTTTGTTTACCTTCTCTTTTATTGCGACAAATAACTGTTGCACTGTGTTTACCAACATTCATAGTGAATTCGTTTCTTTGGTGTTTAATAAGTCTCACATCAGTCTTAATTTCAGTATCACCCATTCCATAATTTCTTTTTAGGCACTCAACTAGAATTTGATAAGGCGAATGTTGACCAGCTTTAGCACATAATTCGCTGACTCTTTGATCTTCTACTTTAATATCGTCAAAGAAGGTTAGATCTTGCATGGAAGTGTCGACTTTACTATTTCCATCTTGTGTCATATCTCTAATATCAGGAATAAGTATCTCTAAAGTAGCTCTGGCTGCTTCGGCTTTAGCTTGTTTTTTACTACTTCCATAGCCAACACCATATTCCATATCATTGATTAGAACAGTTGCACTATATGGCATACTTGCGTTTTCGAGTTCTTTGAATACATATTTTGGTTGGACTCTTTCAGCGTGTTGAACAAATTCATGTAAAATACAAACAGCTGATTTACCAGCAGGATTCATCAAAAATTCTTTGCGATAATTCTTCCGGGCAGGATCACTAGATTCGGCATTTTTTGGGAGAGGGAATGTAATAAGTTTGGTACCTTCTGGCAGTGAGGGTCTTTGTTCCATTTTTCTCATCTGAACGTGTTTTCTGCGGTCAGCCCACGTTTTAAATTTTCGAATGGTTATTTCTTGGAATGTAAAAACCTTACTACAATAATCACGAATTGCAAGGAAATCTAAAGATTTCTCTTTTTTGGCCTCTTGAACACTTTCGACTTTTGCTAGAATAGGAAGTTGATTATTTGTATCATTGGGTGCTTCATCTACTTCATTTGACTTTTCTTTTTCGACTTCTCGTTTATAAGCGAGACATGGAATAGCTGAGATAGGAACTTCGTGTTTTCTGGCACTTCCTGGACCCAAATAGTATGGCTTGGCCAGCGTACAGACTCTTGATTGTTTATGGAGATAAATAGGCATCCCGCTGAAATGTGTTACTTCAATCCAACCTTCTGGAAGCATTTCAAAATAGTCTTTATCTCTTTTCTTCAAAACAATCTTTTTACGCTCTTCATGTCCCGGACCAGAATGTAGATGCCTAGAATCAGCACTTCCTTTCTTTAGACTCTCTTCCAACATATCATCAATTGTGTCTAAAGGTATATCCGAATCAGAATCTTGATATTGTTCCCAATTTTCATCGTTTGAAATGGCTTCTTCTGAGGAGTATCCATTATTTTGCTCTAGCGATTCATCACTTATTTTTTGTTTCTTGGAAACAGAATCTTCCGAATCTTCAGTTTTACGAACAACTGATAGAGACATGGTGATAATTTTAACCTAGATAATGATGATGATGATGATAACTGAATGATTAACTTTGATAAAATCAACAAATGTGATGATATTGATTTTTTAAAGGCGGTGAGAGCTAAATAGTCAGAAATGGGATCGGATCCTAGATTCGATATTTATCTATCAAACTTGCTTTTTGTTGTATTAATAAGGCATGAAGAGGATCTAGTTTGAATATCATCAAGTCAATCAATTCAATCTAGCAAAATTGTATGAAAATTAGTAAATTTTGTCACTTTTAGAATCAATATTTTTAATAAATTCTCATCTACCGTATTTTAAATAGTGTGGATGTATTACTAGTGTGTAAAAATGCTAAAAATCCTTAGATAATATAAAGTTAAGATACAATAAACGGCATCAGATGTTAATTTTAATTCACTAATTTATAACAATATTTCTGTTGTACTGTTTGTTAACTTATTTTCTAATGAGTATTAAATTGTAATCAAACAAATTGATCAGTAATTCGCTTCAGAATAAGCTGTTCAGTGTTTTATTTCAATGATTGTTATTAAATTTAAAAAGATCGTCTTAATTGGATACTGATTTAAAAGTCTTGTTAGTTAGTTCTTGTTTCAGTATAACTAGACTGTTACCAAATAAACCCTTGTACCTGAACATAAACATTAAGTATAGAAAGAAAATGAAAAATAAGAACGACAAACAAAATTTGAATTGTTTAGCTTAAAAAAGTGACAATTTAGATGATATTTTTATTTTTTATTCAAGTTCTGTACATAAATTACAACCAGAAAATAAGTTAAACAGAAGTGGATCCCATCGAACCCTTTACTGACAAGGCTGTGAGTATTAACTGCCATATTTGGCAATCAAATATTAAAACAGTTGCTAAGTTATGTTTATGATTATTATGTTAGGATAATAAATTAATAAGATGATTATAAATAATAATATCCGTTTGAATTAAATTGACGCTGCTGTTGAGTGAATATCAGTCTGTTGGTCAAATTGATTAAATCGAAGAGTTTAACTCGCGCTTGATACCGTGAGCCACATTGAGATTCAAGATAACGTCTCAATAGTTTAATGTACACCAGCCGTTCATTCCTGCAATAAATAATGCAAAAGTGAAGATTAATCAACTATTCAATAAAATTGAATCATAATTACACACCTAATAGCATGAGCATTGCGCAAATTATGAAGATCAGGATTATACAAAATGACGGTAATCAACATGCAGATAACTTTAGGATCTTTAACCAAATGATTAACGAGTGAATAGTCGATAGCAATCAAAGACGTGTCCAGTTTGTGTCTGTCATCAATCTGAGTTAAAACAGAAATGCTCTTCGGTTAGACAAATCATTTAATAATTAAAAATATAATCGTAAAAAGAGACAAAAGTATTAGTTAAATAATTTTATCCGGGAAAGCGTTTCAAACAAGTCATAATTTGGTATAATCTTTATTTGATCAGATCAGTAACTCTTTCGTAACTATTCTGCGGAATTCTCATGATGATTTAATGATAAGACTGATTTCCAGGAATTATGTCAATCTAATGATAAACTAATAAGAATAACAAAAGCTTAAATGCAAACCTAAATACTCTGCTTGATAGCTTGAAGAAGAAGGCAATTGAAAGGAGTTTACTCAGCGTCCGTCTAGACCACACATCAGTTTATTTTTATTAATTATCTAATTGTTAGACAGTTTAATTTTAACTCGATTAATTTAAGTGTTTATGATTACTTGTTTTGCTGATTGAAATCAAATTCTCGGAACTTTTCAAAGTTGCAATTTTCATCGAAACGTTTCAATTGTATTGAAAATTGATGTGTTAAGTTGAAAGGACATTCAAGTGATATCTAATCGTATTTTATTGATGATTAATTCTGAGTAAATCTTGCCATTTTGCTTCTGTTTCCGAGAAAAGAGATTGTTCTGATACAAAAACTTCCCCGGATTTAGGTCATGCAGGTTTCATCAGAAATTACAGATAAAGAGTTGTAATTGTTCTGCTCTGAGTGCATAACAAGTCAACTTAACATAATATCTAATCAAATCTAATGACGAAAAATGATTTAATTGTTCTTTTTGCCTGTTGACATTTTTTGCTTCATGCACGCTTGTGTAATGAACAATTTTTGAAGGTAAAATTGATAATGAATCGATGATATGAACTCAAATGAAAAGCGAAAAATTACCTTATTTTTGGCAGTTGAAAGGGTTGAGAAGTGCTTTTCAACAGACAAAATGACGGGAAAACTAAACTTAACCAATGTGATTTGATCATCGAGGCACATACCAGAGTAAAAAGATAAACTTCTGCATCCAGATATCAGCTTCTCCAGATAAATATCAGTCGATTGAATAAATGTTTCAACAGAGACATTTTCCTCTCTAGGCAAGGGCTGACTGAATGAATGAAAAGCTTCAACAACCCTTTCAATAGTCTTTATCTCTGTTAAGCTTAGAGACAAATCCTGGAAACCATTTTTATCTTTACAGACCGAATTGAATAACAATTTTGGGTTAATTTGGGCTTCTAAGCTGTCTTCCATTTCATCATCAAACTGGTCACCAAGAGCAGCTTCTGGTTCAACATTGATCTTAGAACTGCTGGCAAGTCGACATGAACTCAACTTGGAGCCATTCATGATTACACTCACAGGTGTTAGGGAATCACAATTAGCTGATAGTGATTTTGCTGATCCTTTCATAAAGTCAATTTTGTCTGTACTTGGTGGACTGTAAAACTGTCCTTTATTGGCTGTTGCACAAAATGAAAATGATTTATTGTTCAGAGCTTCACTATCAGTTGAAATATTTTGTTGTGTCGGACAAGAGTTTAATGGGTTTGTGAAATCAGGAGTTGAAGTGAAACTTTTTGTCGAGCAGTTTGATGACAATGACTCGGCTGTGTAGCTCGTTGATGAAATTGAATCCCAATCTTGTAGCACTTCGGTTGAATCATTATTTGAACGCCTCGGAAGTACATTTGTAATTCTTTTTTTCTGATCACTTTCAATGAGAATGTTTTCACCGAAAGAGAGGCAATCACTTGATTGTTCAGACAAAAGACACATTAGGAGAGACTTTTTTTTGGCCAGTTTTCTAATTCGATTTCGATGCATGCCAACTTTGAAGCATTTAACCAGTCGACATTTACGACAGCCTTTCCTGGTCATTCGATCAATGGGACAATTATTGTTACGTGGACATTGCAGTTCCTAAATAAAATTAGTGTTTATTGAAAAGAACTGAAAGTTTCGAGAAAAGAAAACATGCTTCAACTTACATCTAATCTGTAGATATTCCTACTGAAGAAATATTTACATGGTTCACAGGTAAGAATGTCGAAGTTATAGCCGGATGCTCGATCGGAACAAACACGACAAACTGGATAATCGTTTATAGCTGTTGCCTCCGCCATTTTAGGTTGTAAAATGTTGTTCAATCGTTAAAAGTAGGATTGTTGCTTGTAAAGCACTCAAAAAGTGAAAAAAGTGCTAATTGTTCCGTTTGGTACGATGAGTTGGATTAAGTTTTCATTAGTCACTTTACATTGATAATTTTGCAGCCGTCATTAATGTTGACTTTACTTGAATAGACGATTTGAAGAGCCAAACATTTGATCGAAAAAAGTACTTAGATTCTATTTATTGTTATAATTATCACTTTTGATAAAATTGGTTGTTATTTCGATTGATACAGATGTTTCAAAGAATCCATGTGATACATAAAATAAAACAAATTAAAAAGACAAACTTCAGTTTTTTTATTTTTGGGCAGAGGATCCCCGTAGGACCTTTATGGTGGTGAAACAAAAGATTGTTCGGGTTTTTATACCTGAACATTAAGGTATTAACTCCGCCATTTTCTCCCGTTGCTAACAACAACGGGTTGGCGGAGGAAAATGGTCGCACCAGGTAGGTCGGGTTAACCTAACCTGGTGCGATTTATAGAGCCAAAAATTTTGACTCTATAATCTTGAAATTTTGCTGCAAGTTCTCCCGGTCCACCAATTTTAGAAACGTCCTCGCTTTCTAGTTACGATTGTAGTTATACATATATATATATATTTTTTTTTTGACCCTAAGAGGGTTTACATTTTCGTATTTTATGTTTTTTTTTTGTTGTTTACCACCACCACAAAGATAAATTGTAACTTTTATCCTTCACTGGATATATAATGTTTTAATTAAAAGTAATTTATCCTACACTGGATAATTTGTATAATAAGCATGAAATATGAAGGTACATAATACTTTATCCTACACTGGATAATTTGTACAATCAAGGTAAAATTAAGAATTTATAAAATTGATTATAATAAGTTTTATCCTACACTGGATAATTTACAGATTTTTATTGAATATTTATTTGTTGAGTTTGAACATTCCCAACGTTTTCCCATATCCATTCACCAATATCTTTACCTTCTTGAGCCATTGCTCTAATTTCATCACCGTTTGGAACAAATCCTACATATGTCATCATCAGAATATATTTCCTATACCCATGAAGAGTGACTCGGCTATCTCTTTCAGGAGAATGACCAGCAGTAACATTTAGAGGGTCATTTCTTCTAAGTTTTGGATTAAATTTAAATAGAAATTTATCCAAGGATTCTAATCCCATTGGGTGTTGACCTCCACTATATAGATCTTGTAAATCAATAGCTTCTATGTCGTACTTGATCATGTCAAATTCTGAAATATCAATATTTATCCAATCATTCGGTCCTTGAGTAATCACTCTCTTCCCTGTAAATATTTTTAGTAAGTTTTCTCTTACTATTTTGAATTCTTCACCTTCTTGATGATCTGTGATTTGTAAACCGGTAAATTTCATGTTGGAATTAGTTGTGTTTTCGTTTTTAACTTCGGCATAATAAACTGTATTTACACCAATGGCTGATCCAAACCAACCACTAACATGGACGCTGCCTAAGCTCCTCTCTCCATCTCCACTACCTTCTGTATCAAATGTTACAGTGAGTTTTTCTGCACCTCTAAAACCTAATGGTTTCATCAATTTATCAACGTCTTTTGAATATTCAGAATTTTTTCTTCTAAACCAAACTTCATTACCTATCTGTTTTCGTCTTTTGGTTCTATTGCTGCGGAATACTTGTTCTCGTTGTGAACGTTTTTTGGAAATTATTACATTAATAGTAGGAGTTAGAGTTTCTTCGGATAATTCTGGACAATTTTTACGGTAATGTTCAGCTTGTCCGCAAAATGAGCAGTTGTGACATTCTTGTTTTTTATGGTTTGGTTGGAAACATAATGAACAGTGATGGACAGGGATTTCTCTGAAGGTGATTTGAGATTTTCGGAAGAAATTTAAAATCTTTTCTTCCGCGGAGTTCATTTCTGGTTGGGTATGAGTGATTAATGTTAACTTGGTGTACTTGCTTATATTGGGACAAGTTACATGACATTTGAAAAAACTTCCATTAACATTCGCTTCCCTTTTCAACCAACCATGTTCATTAACATATTTTTGAATGTCTTTTGATTCAGCTAGGTAACATCTTAACTTTCTAGGTAGGTTTTCGTGTGAAGTTGACGGGTTACATTGATGATAAATAGTTGTAGTTTGAGGTTGAAATTGTTGCTTTCTTCTGCGTCTTCTATCGGCTTTCGTTCCCTCCATCATTTGTTGATATTTAAGTAAATTTTGATTTTGGACAGGATTCGGATTGTCCCATCCTTCGTCCATTTTATCTAATATGTAAAGAAAAGAAAATTAATGGATTATTTTTCCGACACTGGAAGAATAATAAGAGAAAGGAATCATTTTTTTTTTGTTTTTTTTTTCCGACACTGGATAGATTACAGATTGTTTTTTTAATAACATTTGTGTAAAGGAATTTCTTCCTGTTTCTTCCTTTTCTTTTTTGATTTTGTCTCAATTTTCATTGGAATTTCACTTTGTGAAATAATGGTATGGACATAGGGTCTAGGTTGAAATACCATTCTACATGTAAAGATGAAAATTATAAACAATAGAGTGCCTATTACTGGAAAGGTAATGAAATTGGGTAGTTGCCATTTCCAAGTCTTAGAGAAACTTTCAATTGCTGATCTTTGTTCTTTTAGCAGGGTATCTAGGATGACGAAAGATTGTTTAGCTCTAGGAGTGAAATTAAATGTTGTAGGAGCAGTTAATTTCAAATTAATTAATTGTGAAAATTCGGATAATGGCGTATTTCTAATCATAGAGAAACTTGAAGAAGTATAAGTTTTTCCTCCAATTGTAAAGTTATTATAGACTGACAATCGAAAAGGGGTTTCAGGACAAATTGTTTGGAAGTTTTGTATTGTTATGTTCTGGCCGTAGCAATAGATCCAGTATTCATTTCCCACAGGTTTTACTTGAATGTCTTTAGTTAATATTTGTTGGTTTGGATTAACATCTAAACAATTATTAAATTCAAATTTTTCAGGATAGCTTTCCAAAGTGCATTGTTCTAAATTCGGAATTATTGGTCGATTTGTCTTCAAGTCATCTGGGTGTACCGCACAAAAAATTTGTTTTTCTGTATCTACATAAACGAATTTCGGGCCAATATATGTTTTCTCACAAATTTTTGTTGCGTTTTTGTAGAGAGTTCTGAATGCTTCTGATTCTAAGATTTGCTTATTGTCTTCTTGTATTTGTATAGTGAAATTTAACCGCAATACAATAGTGTTTTGTGTTTCTATTATCTCGCTTGTCGTATCCGTTATGCTATTGTAAAGACATTTACCATTGCATGGTAATTTGATTTGGAAATACTTAAAAAATCCTTCTTCAATTTGTCCTTTAGCAAGCGTTTGATTTAACCTTTCTAGTTCAATCATTTGTCGTTGTAATTGTGTAACAATAGTTGCAGTTGAAAGGGCAATTACTGGTATTTGTTTTTGGATTTCATCTACTTTTTTATTCAATCTCTCAATTGCCTCTTGTACTTCTTGTAGTATCTTTGACTGTTCTTCTAGTATTTTTGCTAATTTTTTGTCTGTTTCATACGCTTTTATCAAGGCATTTTCTAATTGTGGTTTATCGACTGAATTCGTAAAGAATGATACTATCCCAGCTGTGCCTAGGATAATTAGAGAAGCTACTATTATTGCTGTTATTACTATTGCACGTTTTGGTTTTGTAATTCTTGTATCTGAGGATTGGTACATCCCTTTTATTCTTTCCCATTGATTTTGGAAGTAACCATCACAAAACGCTCCCATAAGTGGTTTTGATTGATTCGCATAAGTATTTCTTGCATTTGAAAAGAAATATTCAAGTTCACGGAGTTCTGTGAATTGTTCTTGATGACAGGCTGGTACGTATTTCTTCACTAATGTCCCGCACCCTTGCAAAATTTTATTGCATATGTCCACTCTATTTCGTTGATAAAATTCTGTATCTGTTGTTACATTTCTACATTTGGTTTCATTAAACCGAGTTTCTGTATGTTTACAAGGTGTTGTTATTCCAAAAGCTAAGTTAATTCGTTGAGTGCCTGAGATTGGAACAAAGTCCGTCTTCCTCCATAAAGTTAACGGAGCATCTTCTTGTATTGTAAAAATGGGTGGAATTTGGAATAATAATAATAACAGGGTTAGTAAACTGGTTAATATTGTATTTGTCCAGTTTTGGTTTGGTGGTTTATGATAAGGTTTCAGTTGACTTCCATGAGCTTGGGTGATTGCTTCTTGATTTCTTACGTTTCGGATCTTGTAAGTTGTTTCTCCCAATCGATCAACTATCTCATATGGTCCAGTAAACCTTTGTTTCAATTTTCTTGGACCTGTTGCTAATTTATAAAGAACCTTATCGCCTATGTCGAAAACTCTAAGTTTATTTGAAGAATCGTGTTGAACTTTTTGCTGATCTTTAGATTCAGCGCTATAAACTTTTGCTTGTTCTCGAAGTGAATCCCATTTCTGAATAGAATATCTCACATCCGCAGGGAGTTCCGTTACGTCATGTTTGGTCATTTCAGTATCGATAGGTAGAAGGGGTTGACGTCCATATAACAGATAGAATGGTGATGCTTTAGTTGATTGATTGATACTTGTATTATAAGCATAAGCGATTGCAGGAAGTAGTGTTGCCCATCTAGATTTTTCTTCTTTACAATAATGAGTTAACATCGTACAAACTGTTTGGTTCGCTTTCTCAGTTAAACCATTTGTGGCAGGGTGATAAGTGGTGGAATAAGACCATCTTGATCCCATAAAAATAGCTACTTGTTGCACGACAGATGAAATGAAATTTCTCCCTTGATCGCTTAGAATGGTTCGAGGGCAACCATGTCTCATCATGACTTTAAATAAGAGAAATCTAGCTGTATTTGCTGCAGTCATATCTCTGGTACCTTGAATTTCAACCCATCTAGTAAAGTAGTCAGTGCAAATAATAATATATTCTTTTCCTTCTGACTTAGGAAAAGGTCCTATCAGGTCTATTCCAATTTTATCAAATGCACTATTCACAATGATTGGTTTTAATGGAGCTTCCAAGGTGCCTGTTCCTCTTTTATCTAGTTGGCAAGTTTGACATCCTCTAACATATTTGATAACGTCTCTTGACATTGTTGGCCACCAATACAGTTGTTTTATTTTATTATAAGTGGAGAATATTCCTGGGTGTCCGGACAAAATTTCATCATGATGGGATCTTAAAATTTCAGTTTTCAATGACTCTGGCACTACAATATTTAGATTGTCTCCATAATATGTTTTGGTTATTTTATAAAGGATTCCATTTACCACTCTGTACTTATCTAATTTTCTTCTGTCTTTAGGACCAAGATCTATTAAATTGTCCAGTTGATTTATGATTCGAACAATTTTTGCATCTGTCCTTTGTTGTTCGACTAAGTCAAATTCTTGTTCGACTAATGAAGTAACTAGATTCACGAACATTTCTTCACATTCGTCTTTTAGATTATCTTCCGGTATATCCGACACTGGATAACGTGATAGACAATCCACATCTAGGTGTATTTTACCAGATTTATAACGAACAGTAAAGTCATATGATTGGAGAGCCATAGCATATCGTTGCAATCTCTGTGGTAACTCTTTCTTTTTACTTATGTGGCACAAGGCACAGTGATCAGTTAATACTTCAAAAGAAATACCCTCCAAGTAAACGTGGAATTTTTGCACAGCCCAAACAATTGCTAAGCATTCCTTATCCGACACTGGATAATTGACTTCAGCTCCTCGCAGTAGTCTACTTGCATAGGCAATTGGATGGTAACCATTTTTATGTTTTTGGAGCAGGATTGCTCCTAAACCATAGTTTGATGCATCAACTCGGAGTTGGGTTTCCTTTTCTCTATCATAGTGGGCTAGTACTGGTGGGGTAGTTAGTTTTTCTTTCAAAACATCAAAAGCATTCTGTTGCTTTTCTGTCCATTCAAATGGTAAATCTTTCTTTGTTAAATTAGTTAATGGTCTAGCTATTTCAGAAAAATCTTTAATGAATCTTCTGTAATATGAGCATAATGCTACGAATGATTTTATGTCTCTAACTGTTCTAGGCGTTGGGAATTGTTGGACTTTAATTATTTTATCTGGGTCTACTTCTTGTCCCTTCTCACTGATAACATGTCCTAAATATAATATCCTTCTTTTAAAGAACGAACATTTGTTCGGTTTCAATGTTAGATTTGCGTTTTTAAGTCGTTCAAAAACGGTTTCAATTCTTTCTAAATGTTCTTCTTCTGTTTTTGAAAATATTAGTAAATCGTCGATAAATATTAGGCATGTATTAAATATTAGTCCATTTAGAACTCTGCTCATCATTCTCATGAAGGAACTAGGTCCATTTGCTAATCCAAAAGGCAAGCGGGTATATTCATAAAACCCATCAGGAGTAATAAAGGCTGTTTTTGGTTGACTCTCTGGGTCTAATGCCATTTGATGGTATCCAGATCTAAGATCGAGTAGAGTGTAATATTTCATTCCTTCTAAACTGTCTAAGTATGTTTGAATGTTTGGTAAAGGGAAACGGTCTTTGACAGTTATTTCGTTTAATTTTCGATAATCTACACAAAGTCTCATTTCATCGGTTCCCTTTTTGGAGACTAATACTATTGGGGAGGCCCAAGAAGATTCACTGTGAATCGCTATTCCATCTCTGAGGAGTTCATCGATAGATTTTTGAGCTATTCTTCTTTTATGATCAGACATTCGGTAAGGATTCTGATAAATAGGAGGGTGATCTCCTGTTTTAATAGTATGATAGTAAAGGTTACAATATCCTAACTCTTCAGCAGTTACAGCGAACACTGGTCTATACTCTTCAATTAGTTGATTAAGGTGTTCATAGGCACTTGATGAAATGTGATCAGATACTTCTAGTTTCATTTCGCTAATGATACTATAACTAACTTGTTCGAAAGAATTAGTATATAAATGATCAAACAAATCATAATTCAATATTTCATCTCCATGTTGTTCAATTTCTACTTCCTGGACTACTTCTGGTTTTGGTTTTACCTCAAATAGTTCTGGGTCAAATTTGATTTGTTTAGCTCGACATTTAATGTCTAATCCTGCTGCAGCTAGAATGTTTTGACCTAACAATGAAGGTAAATTATGTGGTAGTTTATTGATAATTATTAATGGACTTTCCATGATTTTCATAATATTTCCATCTGATATGCTGAATTTTACCATTGCTTCTCCTAAAACGTTAAGAGGTTTGTTTGCTGCGGTGAGTTGACTCGGCCCAATATATTCTTCGAAGGGAATTTTCAACTGTTTAGCTACACTTTCAGTCAAAATACTAACTTCTGCCCCTGTATCTACTAAACATAATACATTTGTTTCATTTATTTTAAAGTTTGAGAATATTAAATTTTTCTTTTTCTTTTGTAAAACACTGGAGGCAACTGTCATGATGACTGAATCTTCAAACACCTCTTGCTCTAATGTTGAAATATCTATTTCTTCAATTTCTTCTTTTTCAAAATCGGTGATAATAGTAGTAACAATTGGTTCATCATCATCATCATCATCCAGACTAAATTTTGACATTATTGTCTCTAAAATTTTAGGGGATTTTGATCGAGTTTTCCTACCCTTCCCTTTATCAGGTTTAGGAGATTTAGATCGAGGTCTTCCCCTTTTTGGTTTTTCTTCTTCTTGTTTTGGTTTATACCCTGATGTTGAAGCGATTGGTTCACTTTCCTCTTTAGTTTGAGTTGGTTGGGGAGTATAAGTGAAGGGTTTATGATACCTAGGTTGATAAGTGGTTTGAGTAGGATAACTTGGTTGATTTCTAGCTTGAAGGGTATTGTTGTTCCATTGTAAGTGTGGAGGTTTACCGTTTTTAGACCAACACACATTATCTCGGTGTCCTGGTTTATGACAGTAGTTGCAAATTATGGGACTTTGTGAAATTGGTACTTGAGGAGGGGGAAAATAGGGTTTTCTTTGTTCACTCTTCATCTTTTCTAACTTATTTGCTAGATATCCTAAGGCTTTAGACAATTCTGTAACTGTCTCCTTTAATTCTTCTACTTCTTGTTGATTATTAGTGACAACCCTTTCCTCAGCTCTCATGCACCTTTCAGCTTCTTGAATTTTCGAAGCTAGATCAGCATCTGGTCTCACCTTAAGTAACCCTAGTTTTGATCTAATAGATGGGCATAGTCCATTGTCAATAAAATATTCCACTAAATCAGCGTCCATTTCAGGGTTTAATTTCTTACAAATTTTCTTTATTTTATATGTGTATGCGACTGCTGACTCAGAAGGTTCTTGTACTGCATTTTTCAATTCATCGTAAAGAGATTTTCTATACCCTGCTGGAACTAAGTCTTTTATCATTTTAGTTTTGAATGCCTGCATGGTAGCAGGTCTTTGATCAGGTTGAAGGGGTTCTATTTCTACATCATACCAATCGGCTGCTGTCCCTTCTAGGTAAGTTCTTATTAATTTCATTTGTTTTTTATCATCCCATTCATTTGCTCTAGCAATCGTTGTAAAATCTTCTAACCAACTGAGTAAATAGTTACCATCACTTCTACCATCACATTTTGGTATATCGATAAAGTTTCTAAGAGATTCGCTAGATGTGACATGATGAACTATTCTAGAAGGAAGCATTTCTTCCGGAGAACTAGCTCTTCTTTTACTTTTCCTACCCATGTTGTTACTTAAGGGGCTCGGTGTGTAATTTCGTAAAGAGTACTTAAGGAATCAACGAAGTAGATTATTAAAGGTATGAATGGTGATGCAAAACATAAAATTACTAAAATGTGAAATGTATTTATGTCTAGTTCAAACCCACAAATTGTTTTGGTTTCTGAATTTGATTCCTTTGGATTATAAGAGCAGCAATCAATTTCTAATGTATATTCAACTCTATCCATATTACCAAAAAATTATGATTAAAATAACAATAAAGCAAAAGGTTTTACACATTGTATATCAAATCAATTTTCACGATGTTCCGATTCAATTCTTAAATTATTGAGTTTATTAAGTTCTACGTCCTCTTTTAAGAGATCATACAATTTATTTAATTTCTCTTTTGTTATTTCTGTTTGAAGTAACCTATTCATGAGAACTATTTGTTCGACAGAAAAAGTCTCGTCTTTATCCATTTCTACATCTCCAAGAAAATGTTCAATAATTAAATTTCATACACTTGAAACCGAATTATAAGAACATGTCGAACAAATGCTCTGAATTGAATTGAATTGAATTGAATTAACTTGAACTGAATTGAATTGAATTGAATTGAATTGAATTAACTTGAAATGAATTGAATTGAATTAACTTGAATTGAATTAATTTGAACTGAACTGAATTGAATTGAATTGAATTAACTTGAACTGAACTGAATTGAATTGAACTGAATTAACTTGAATTGAACTGAATTAACTTGAATTGAATTGAATTGATTTGATTTGATTTGATTTGATTTGATTTGATTTGATTTGATTTGATTTGATTTGATTTGATTTGATTTGATTTGATTTGATTTGATTTGATTTGATTTGATTTGATTTGATTATTGTTAATTGAATTTCTTGTTGATTGTATTTATTGTTAATTGAATTTCTTGTTGATTGTATTTATTGTTGATTGTATTTATTGTTGATTGTATTTATCGTTGATTGTATTTATTGTTGATTGTATTTATTGTTGATTGTATTTATTGTTGATTGTATTTATTGTTGATTGTATTTATTGTTGATTGTATTTATTGTTGATTGTATTTATTGTTGATTGTATTTATTGTTGATCATTGTAAATCTATACTTGCTCCATCTACAGTCTCGTAATTAATTTAATGCATTTTAGTATTTATTGTTGTACCTAGATGGCGTTACTATCATTATATCTTTATACATGAAACAAAATGGAGTAACAAAAAAAAACAAAATGGTGGAGCAAAGCAAAAAAAAACAAAATAATTTTTGTTATTAAAACTATCTTAATATAGCAACCTCAAATCAAAACAAACCGAGATTCAAATCCAAAACTACCAGTGTAAAAAAAATATCCAAAACAACAAAAAAAAAAAAAAAAATGAGAGAAAAAAAAAATATATTTTTTTTTACTTATCTTTTGAAATCAGCTAAACAATTAATCCAATCAAATTTAATGTTGATGACGAAAATGCGATTGAAATCCTGTTCGACCATTGAAGATATCTTATTATTCCATAGGCTTGATTGTTGTTGTGGATTACACACACAAGTCTAACACATTGGTCGATTGAGGTGGAGTTCACCACCAATACATAACAAGAATGAATTGAGTGGTTTGGTTAAAGCATTAGTTTTTCTGAGAGATAAGTGAAAATAAACAATTTAATGTTGAAAGGAGAGAAAAATATATTTTATAGTCGATGATAATGTAATTCACTATTGCGATGATAATAACTGTCGAGACACATCAAAAGAAGGCAATTGTATTTGGTGTTAGTTAGTAGTTAGTAATTATGGTAAAATGATAATCACAATAAACAAAATGGTGTTACTAAATGGTGGTGATGTTGAAACAAGTGAATGTTATGAAAGTAGTATATAAAAAAAAATGGCGTTATGTTATAAACAATCCCGGACGACCCCCCAAATTGATACATAAAATAAAACAAATTAAAAAGACAAACTTCAGTTTTTTTATTTTTGGGCAGAGGATCCCCGTAGGACCTTTATGGTAGTGAAACAAAAGATTGTTCGGGTTTTTATACCTGAACATTAAGGTATTAACTCCGCCATTTTCTCCCGTTGCTAACAACAACGGGTTGGCGGAGGAAAATGGTCGCACCAGGTAGGTCGGGTTAACCTAACCTGGTGCGATTTATAGAGCCAAAAATTTTGACTCTATAATCTTGAAATTTTGCTGCACATGCTTTCAAAACGCCTGACTCGAGTGCATATTAAATGTACTCAATAATCAGATAAAAACATCAAGTATTAGCAAACCTTGTACAACCGTAATAATTACAAGCTTAGTTTGTAAAGTCAATATAAATCGAGTTAAACTGAATTAATTTATCAAGATTGTCTATTCATAAATCTCTATGCATCTTAATAAAATATGATAATTATTGAAGTTTTAAGCAACTGTACTTATCAAGTGATTGTTTGACACGAAGAGTCCACATGTACGAATGACTGTCTTTTATGCTAGAAGCACTCGTCTTACACTGACTGTTTCAACAGCTTTCAATGCTAAAAATAAGCAACTTTTATTGCATTCAAGGTTTTTTGCATGAAACAGAAAATATTAAAACTATTCAGTCATCAAATTAGCGACAAGAATCTGGTGGTCAATTGATCAAAGAATTGCGTTGATTGTTTTAGAAGCCCTAACAATGTGAACATTAAAACTTGGGTTCGGTTTACCGATTTCTTGAATGAATGAATAAAATAGCAAAAAAAATATTGAAAGAGAGTTAAAATGCTCAAAAAGTGTCTTCTTTAGTTACGGCGTTAAGAAAAATTTATTTCAGTTTGAATAAGAATTTTTTCCATTGGTTTTTAATGGTAGAAATATCTTAATTGAAGCACTTTGAACATTAAACATTGAGCAAAATGTTGATACGATACATGTTCAGAGAGTAAATTTCTAGAAGCTCAGGGTGAAGTGTGGATCGAAGTATGTCTTAAAATGCACTTTGATGGCAAATCTGTGCATAGACCTCACTAAAGATTGAAACCAAACCACAAAAAAATGCATTTTTCTATCGATTGTCATAGTTTTAGCTTAAATTATCGCTGACAAACATTTGAATGTCACATACACAGTATAAACGCCCAGTATACAAGTTACATATTTTAAAAGTGAGGCACCAGGCGACAAAACCTATTTGACCAGAAGAATCTGTCCTCTGACCCTCAATCGATCAACTTAACTATTAATAAAATAAACTTAACAACCTAACCTTTGTTCACTTTTTATTAAACACTTATAACATTTTGGCGACACGGCATGAATGACTGCCTTTTTCCCTCAGCATCGAAACTCTCTTCTCAAAGTGGATATAATTATTTATTAGTTCATTGTATTTTGTTCATCTTTGATTCTACCCAATGGTTTCAACGAAACAGAATCACAGAAAAACCGATTGTTAAAAATGAGTTAATTATTATTACATCTGAAATGCAATGAAATACTTACATTCAGAGTTTTCTATTCAATTCACTTCTCAGATTAATATTGATAAACCTAAAGTGTTAAACTTGTTGGTAGATGGCATTGTCATTCTTTGAATTAAAGTTTTATGAATGAAATCTAATTTGATATTTTATTGTCATTTATTGTTCTTGAGGAATATCAGAAGTACAATCCATTGAATAGTCTGGGGAATTACATTTACAGGTATAATGATTGAATTGTGGGACACAAACTGCATTTGATGATGAACAAGGATTAGGTGATTCACAAGGAGGCCCAACATATTTGGCAACATTATAAATCTCAATGGCACGGTCA
This sequence comes from Tetranychus piercei, assembly GCA_036759885.1. Taxonomy (NCBI): domain Eukaryota; kingdom Metazoa; phylum Arthropoda; class Arachnida; order Trombidiformes; family Tetranychidae; genus Tetranychus; species Tetranychus piercei. The sequence continues at coordinate 357,419 of CM071877.1, forward strand.
AGTAAATCATCCCAAACATGTCCATTAACCACAATCCTTTGAATAGCTCCGTTAAATCCTTTGCTAATGTTAAACTCTCGGTGAATTGAGTGTGAACCTGGAATTGATCCAATATAAAATGGTTGGTCCAAGTTAAGCTCACTTAAATTGGTCTAATAAGGTGAAAGTGAAGAGACGAGAAATCAAATTAATTATAATTATTTCAACATTTTTTTCTTGTCATTATTTTCATTTTACTTCTCGTGACTTGGAAATTCAATGAGAATCCCTGAGAATCAAATAAATGGCTTTGATCATTAAAAGAAGCAACAACACAATTGAAAGATCAATTGATTAATTTGAAAACCTTATTTTGCTCAGCATTAGATATAAAATAATAATAAAAGATAAAAGATGAAATTAAATCTCGCAGCAAACCGTCAACCTGATCATCTTGCAGTAAGCGATTTGTTTTAATTGTTAATCTATATTGAGTGACCCTTAAACAGACTTGAATGGCGATTCAACATTGAAAATTTTTGTATTGCCTGACCATTAACAGTTTAACCAACCTTTGCTTCACCATAAACCATTGATTCTTGATCCAATTGAAGGCCTCCTTGCTTTCGATTCCTTGTGATTCTCACTGAATGCCATTCACCAATTGATATCTTTGATTCACTTCTATATTGAATCAATAAATCAAAAAGTTATCAGACAAGATTAATCACAATTCCAATGGATTGTTATAAGTAATAATAGCAAATTGCTGACTTACTTTAAGGTAACAAGGCCACTTGAATGTGCATTTAAATGATAGCCAATGTTGAATGGTAAAACAGAGAAAAGAAATCAATTATTTCTAAAGTTTATCCAATAGATTGATGCATAAATGATTGCATTGAAATTTATGGTAATCATCTGTAAGGCTAATTGTTATACATTTTATGTTGTAAATGTATACAAGAGTGGCTTCACTTTGGATCCATTAGTTTAATTTATTATCTTTTATCAACCTAATTGTCAAAACTCACAAAAAAGTTGAGTTGATCCACAGGAATCTTTTCCTTTCTAGGAGTTAACTTTGGCTAATCGTGATTTTGGTGAATATTAAGGGTTAATTACTGTTAACTTACCTTTCGTTAGGATTAATGGATCCTAAGTTGAATGAAAATTGAATAAAACTATCAACAATGTTTAACGATATAAAATCTCCTTTCGCATGAGATGAATGCTGTCCATTATAAAATAACAAGCCATTTATGTCTCGAGATAGAAACCATATTTCAATGATGAATGTTTGAGCAATATTTTGAAGAGTTGGTAAGGTTAAGTAAGAAGTTTCAACAAAATCAGGAATAAAAGCGTTTTCAGTTTTTCTTTGAGCTGATTAGATGAAATGAAGAGAATCAAAGTTACTAAACAATTAAAAACTTGAATGGGTTCATTAAAAGATGAATTTGAAGCAGTTTAATCTTTCAATGGTTTTGAAACATTTCAAATGATTGAGGAAATAATTTTAATCTTTTTGAGCTTTCGCTGCTTCTTCTGTTCTTCATTTCAAAAATAATAATCTTTTCGTTCTTCCTGAAATAGCAGCTTTTCAATAGCAACTACACTCAGATTTGTATGTACAAGAAGAAAAGGGAAAATTTCTAATAGAATCCTTTATTTTTCAATTTTTTCACCAATTTCAATGCTCTTTCATAAATCCAAGGAATTAAAGTTTAAGAATCATTTGAGTTTCTTATTGTTTCGTTGACATTAGACATTTGACAATTCATAAAACTAGACTTTCGATTTGGTTCAAATTTCGATCGAAAACATTATTTTAAATCTACAAATCTTGTTCACTTTTTGAAACTCTGATGGTGCGATCGAATTGATGATAAATGATAGAGTGTAAAAAATAAGGCAAAATCACGCACATTGATTCAATCTGAGAAAGAACAAAACCTGAATTTTCTTTGACATGATTTCGTCCTTTTTATTTTCTGTTTTCTTTAACAAAATGTACTTTCGATAGTCTTATTGTAACGATAAGTAGATTTGAAGCCATCTGAAAGCAAAGATTACAATCGAAACATAAATGTGTCGAGGATTTCAAGCAAATTGAAACTTAATGACTGATCCTGTGCTTGTGAAAGGTGGTTGAATGAGCTTGAAACAAAACCAATTCTCAAATTTTCTGCCAACTACTTAATTTGATTTGATCGCTTCTCAACTTAAAGCAATGACCATAATTACCATTTAAACATAGTTCGAGGCTATTATCGTCTTGTGGGCAGAAACAAGAGAAACCTTGATTGAAAGGCAATGAGGCACAAACAGTATCTTTGATACAAGGATTGTTATCCATTGAGCAAATGTTATCACCAATTGTGAGTTTACAGGTTTCACCGGTATAACCAGGTTTACATTTACATGAGCTTGAGATGGAACCATCAGTTGAGGAAATTAAAGGTAAGCAGGTTCCACCATTGTGACAGTAATTAACTGATGAAGATGATGTTAATCTTTGGACGGATGAACCAGAGCAAGGCATATCAAGGCAATCAATAACATTGACACTTCGTAAAATGGTTGAAGTTGAAGGGTCAAGAATGTCTTTTAGAAGTAAATTTTTATCCACATTGAAGTGATAAAGGCAACCAATGAATGCCGATCTAAGGCCAATATTATTGTATACATTGGATCGATTAGTTGATATCCAACCAAGGTACAAGTTTTCAGCCAAATCAAGGCTTTTCAGTGAACCAGGCGATGAACCGGTGACATCGGGTTGCCCTTCAACACTGAGGATACCATCTTTATGGTAACGTTTAGCTACAAACCGTACAGTCGAACCAATAACGATCGGCTCTTTGGAACGTAAAATGACCATACCAGATCCAAGATCATAACGAAATTCAATGTGACCTATTAAAAGAACGAAACAAAATCTATTTTGAAATGGACTTTTCATTTAAATCTTTTTCTTTCTGTTTAATTTATCTGAATCTCAAAAAATATTTTCATGTATTTGAGTTAAAAACTGATAAAAACTGTTTCTCATGAAAGCACTGAAAAGGCGAAACAGAGTGGGAATGTGTCAATCTATTGATTAGTTGGTAATCATGTAATAATAATTAACTGTTAAGGAGACATTAAATTACAAGTTGTTGAATGGTTAATGAAATAAGATGAATGTTGTGTTTACCTTTGCGAATAGAAAGTGAAACAAAATCTCCTTCACCTGAAACAGTTTGCCCATTGTAAAGTAATATTGCTGATTCGGTGTAAGAGATGAACTCCATTTCAATTGATAAACGTGTATAAGCTTGAAGACGAGGTAATTCAATCAATGAATTACCAAGAAAACCTGGTATCGAGATGATTGAACTTTTATTGGGTGTAGGTGTTGAAGAAGGTGTTTTACTTGTTCCAACAGAGTAAATTGTATTTAAAGGTAAATAAGGTGATGAAGAAGGAGATTCAGTTAATGATGAGGGCGAAGAAGAAGATGATGTTAAATTGATATAAGTTGTTTGACGGATTGATTTAAATGTATCAACTAATGTTGTTGCTGTCTTGTAAACTGTTGAACGCCTTAAAGGTCCTTGAGTGATTGTTTCAATATCATTGTTATCTTTATCATTGTTTGTATTACTTGATTCAAATAGTTTACAGGGTCCTTTATATAATGTTGTTAAGGGTCTTTGCATTCGACATGAATATATCTTGAGTTGACATTCATTTGGGAAAATGGTTCCATCGGATGAACAAACTTTGTCAGATACTTTTTCTTCTGGTGAACAATCAATGTTGCAAACACATCGAGATCCACCTTCATCAAGAGACTCACATTTTGCTCCAAACAGACAGTTGATAGTGGAACATGATTCCGTATATAATTTGGTTAAATTGACTAAAACAATGAGAATAAAGGTAAATCAGTTTTTGAAGGTTGATAGTTGAAAGTGACATTTCATCTTGTGATTGACTTGAGATCTTACCATGAGTACAGCCTTGAGGAAGGAGAAGTGCTTCTTCTGGACAAATGTCACATTTAACTCCTTGTAAACCTTGTTTACAAACACATCGACCCGTCATTTGTTCACAGTCTCCTCGTACAGAACCATTTTTGTTGCAAGAACAAGCTGGTTGCGATTGGAAGAAACAATAACTTCTCATTAATTCTGAGTTTTTTACTGGTGTAGGTAAAAATGTAAGAACGAATTTGATTATATGTCCAACTGTCTAAAGAAATTAAATTACTAACAATTTGTAAGTTAAGTTACATTGCATGATTAAGCAGCGAAAATGTTTATCCTCAACCTATTCTGATGATTTCAGATGTAAATACTTCGTTCCATTTAAATATAATAACAATTACTAAAGTGTTACATTGTTTCGATAATGTAAAAATTATTTGGTTGAAAACCAAAGGTACAAAAAGTGTTCTCAAGACCTCTAAACGAGTTTCAGGATAAAAAAGCACATTTTGTTTCCAGAATTGAATTTTTGTCCATTTATTGAACTAATATTATTATCGAATCAGTTCATAATAATAATGATTGTACGAGAAATAGATAAAGTTTAGGAAAGGGAAAGCATAACTGCTTTCCAACTAGATTAAACTTAATCAAACTTAATCGATTGGATTAAAGTAAGGAAAAGTAAAGGAAAGATTTGTATAAAGGGAAGGAGATTTTCCTTCCCAATCAGTAATGACTTTACAATCTGTAATGAGTGTCAATTAAGGCTCACAATTATACTATATTTTGTTTAAACCCTCAAAATTATGTTTAACTAATTCATTTTAGTAACTTCCAGTATTACTCCAGTATTGTCAGATCTAATCAGGTCAGATTAAATAGTCAGGTCATTTTAATCCTTAAGTTTGTATCAGTCATTTGGTTCTAATTTGTGTCTCAATAAAAGCATTTATATCATATCAGTTCCCCGATTTCGGTCGCTCTAGTTTATTTAATCCGTGAGCAATAATCTTAAAGCATAAGCAAAAGGCTCATCAACTACATTGTATAATACAATCACAAAGCGCCAACTTGAATCTTCACTGGAAACTGAAATAATTTTATAGTTTTGTTTAGCTTCATTCAGGACCTTTTATTAAACATCAAGCATTATTTATAAACTCAGTATTAGCTAAAAGCGAATGCTACGAGTTAGAATAAGTTGTCATTAGATTGAACTAGACTAATCAAAATGATTTCACAAAATGGTTCTTAAATTCCAAGTTTCAGATTCTTATGATATTTCACCATTTTCTGATCAATCGTCGGATTATGTTTTGCTTCACTATTTATTATGCCTTTTGTGACGGAAGTAGTAACTTGGGGCTTTTAATAAAAGTCGATGAAACTCGAAGAAAATGTTGATCAAAAAGGATATTTATCATGTTTGTTTCAATTTCAACCATGATTCACGTATTGCTTTTTGTCAAATGAAATGCTGATTCATAAACTATTTTGTTTGCATTGATCATTGTTAGTTTGGATAAGGCCAATTGCCGGAGAAACTTAAATAAAATATTAATAATAATGTAAAACTTCAACGTGACTCTTTACCAACTTTGTCAACGAGCCTTTTATTTCATTCAATTTGTTATTTCACTTTCATGTTTATCATGGGAAATGGTGAACTACTTTCAAAACCTGTACAACCAACAAGGGCATTTGTAATATCAACAAGAGCAACAACATCAACTATCGATAGTTAACAATGAAGAGTAAAAAAACAAAGTGAACTGCATAAAGAAATAATATTGAACAAGAGTAAAAATTGACACTAAAGTGATAGAGCAAAGTGATAACTTTGATCAAAACTGAAAACTCCCAAAGGTTTCAGTTGGAATCCTTGAGGCTAAGAAAAGATTATAAGAAGAAGATGAAAGAAACTAGAGAAAGAAAAAAGTTCAAATCAACTGGAAAATTGGCTTGCATCATCAATTTCATTTGATATTTCTCTGCATTCAACATTGAAATTTTATAACAAAGGTTCACAGAAGGTTCATTCCATGTTCTGAGTTGTTCAAATTGAGCATTATTAAGTTGAAGAACACATTTGAAACAAAAAGCTTAAAACAAAACTGAACTTTGAAAAAATGCACGTGAAAAAATCTACAATGATATTGATCATTTAGTTAAAAAAAATCGAATATTCAAAAGTTCGTTTTTTGTGTCAACTTGAATGTTCATTAAACTCGAAAATTCAAGTGCAGTTTACTCAACTCTCTACAAAAACTAGTTTAGGAAATGATCCAAAAGCGTTACATTCAAGTGTGAAGTTTGATTGATATTCGTTTGAGAAAATCTCACTTTTTCGGTCATTTTGTGTATTGAATTATAAAAATTGAAAGTTTTACAATTTCATGTATTTATCATAAGAATCAACTTGTTTCCTATCTATTCATTATTCAACTATTCAATAGTCCAATACTTACGTATACATCCATTATTTCCTTCGGAAATTTTGTGTAAACCCCAAAATCCTGGCTTACATCGATCACATTGAATTCCGCCTGGTTGGGAGAAGAAAGAAGATGAATAATTGTTAGGTTTGGTTTTATTTTGAATCATTGGTCAGTATTCAAGGCGATGAAAGCTGAAATATTGAAACGCATATAAATCTTGAAAAATATGTTCTAAAGGATTTCTAGAAGTTCATTGAATAGCATCGAGTAAATTTAATCTGTTTTGCTTTCAATTCCTTTTCTTACTTCGTGCATTTGAATAAAGTGATAATTTTACGATTCATTTAATTCTTTTCAATATCGAGTTTGGATATTTATCGTTCATTCAATAACTTCCCTTGACATTTTTCAATCATAAAAGTACAGTTTTTGTGTTAAGTTTGAGCTTGATAGAGCGCAGTGGAAGAAGAAGATCATGTGAAGACAAAACTTACCAACACCAACTTTACATTGACATTGATTTGTTATTGGATCACAGGTTGATGAGATTGAACCCAGTTTATTGCAATTACAAACCTCTGGACAGCCAGCCAGGTTCCAACCGAGTGCTGAAACTAAACCATCTGAACAGCAGCCGTATGTCGTTGAATTACAGTTTACTTTTAGAGCAACATCGGGACAGCATTTAGCATGATAACCATCCTTTTGACAATAGCTAAAAGCAGGACAGATCTTAGATCCTGGTCCATCGCCACAGTAAAAGTCTAATCCAGTCAAAGGATCGATTAAAGGTTGACTTGAATCACAAAGAGAGAAGAACCTTTGACCATCACATTTGTCCCTTGATTCAAGAGCAACTTCTTGTTGCCGTCTACAAGCTTCTTCCTGAAGTTTACATTCATTTTCATAGAGACGACCATCAGAGCCACAAATAAATTCATCTCGACTTTCATCACGAACCGGACACGAATACGAGCAAACACAATGCGGTATTCCAGTAGCATCATAGTCACAGACTCCACCAAATCGACATGTGTTCTGGTCACAGGTATCGATGTAACCCGTCAATGAATTTGAAGAAGGCAATGAGGCAGTAAAGGCAAATGATGAAAGAGATGAAGATGGTGACGATGGTGATGTTGAACCTAAACGTTTTACTGATTGAAGGAAAATTCGAAGAAAGGACAAAGTTTAAGAAAAAGCGTCACAATTGGTGTTGAAAGGATCACTTAGAGTCTAAAATAATAACAAAAAAGCAAATAAATGGAACCAAGAAAGAGTTAAAACTAATCTAAAACAGACAAATGATTGCAAATTAAAATTGAAACTAAGAGTGGGATTGAACGAAAAAAGATGTTTACTATTATTTCAGAGGAAAATTAGACAGATGATGAATAGTAATTAAATTTCAGGTCCTACGTTATCATGCTTCAAAATCCTCATCATTCTGGTTGGAGGCATTTCATTAATGATATTTACTGTTGCATGAGTTTGTATTTTGTTGATATTTAAGGTTAAGATTAAAGATTGATTCAAGAACAACATTGATGATTTTGTTTCTTTTTTGTTTTGCTGATTTTGATTTTTGGTTACTTAATTTTACTCACTCATCTGGGAATCTTGACATTCACCATAAAAGGTAACTGAAAGTTCTAACTTCCGTTGGCATGCTGTTAACCTCATTTGACATTCATTGGCATAAGTATAACCATCCGTTGAGCAAACTGGCTCATAGATAGAAGGACAATCTTTTGGACAAACACAAAGGCCAGCTTCACAGTCAGCTCCATATTTACAGTGGACATTGGAGCACAAATCACATTGACCTTTAGATGTAACCGTAATATATTGACGTTGTTGACATGAAGTTAAACGTAATTGGCATTCATTTAAATAGTTTAATCCATCGCTACCACAAACATGATCCTTTTCCTATTCATAAGTAAACACATCAATCAAAAGATAAAACAAAAAATGAATAAAAAATAATTTTCATTACGAGTCAGTATTGCATCAAACGAGGCTAAAAATCAAATCAAATCGATGCAGTAAATCCAACCTTTTTCCCATCAAATTTCACACTTGGTTGGCCAGTCACCAAGCTTCAATCAAAACCATTTCACTTTCAACAAAATATAATTGCATTTAAACAACTATCAACTTCAAAAGGTTGACTCAAACATTTGACTCAACAGACTGTCTAGCTTAACCTAGAAGAGTTGACTTCTCTCGGATAAACACAGCTACTTGGTCGGCCTCTTTTCACTCTAATCTAATAAGCTTGTTTCCAATTTTCATTATTAATTCAATCATGGTGTACCCATGAAAGGCTGTTTGAAAATTTATGAAAATCATATTCCATTATAATCATGATTATGATTATCAAAGATATAATTAAGATAAGACTGCACAGGGAATGATACTAACATGTAATTTGGAAACATTTAATGATAAAAAATAACTTGCATTTGTTGATAATGATAACTTTTTGAATCAATTGTTAATCAATGGCTGTGCCAAAAGAGCCACAAATATTCAAATGAGTAACTCTGAAAAGAAATCTTGATACAAGAAATGAATAAATTTTTATGCCTTGCATACATAAATAATTAAAGAGAAACAAATTGTATCAATAATGACGAATTAGTATAAAAAAGTAAATTGATTAAAAATGAAAATATAATTGCAACAACCATTTTCACATTAATTACAAATCATTATCATTGTCAGTTATCCATTACAATTTTCATGAATAACTGAATAAATAATGCTAAGATTAACAATTGATAAAAACAATTATGTATCTATATTGTTGGAATAATGATGGAAATAGGAATCTTTGAAATTCAATGCTTACCTGTGAACAGTTTTTAGGACAATGGCATGAAACTTCACCAGCTTCAGTGATATCACAGTTTGAATAAAATTGACAATGAACATTATCACATCCTCCTTTGAAAGGGATTAAAAGTAAGAAAATAAGTGTTAAAATTGGAGTGAGAAAAGTTCATTGACGAGATTTGAAATGAATAATTACCGCATTCATTTGAATGAATTATTCGAAGGTTTAGATTTTCCTTGCAAGATTCGCGTCGAAGGACGCATTCGTTAGTATAAAATAGACCATCTGAAGCACAAACAGGTTCATAGTGATGAGAACATGATGGACATGAACAGATTCCAGGTGAATCAGGAGACTTTTGGATGCAAATTGTTTCATTATCACATTTGGTAGAGTCGCAAGCACTCGTTTCACCTAAGAATGAGAATAAAAAGTTGGAAACAGAAACACTATTAAAATCATTTTCAAAAATTTGGGCTGAATTTTGATAGAATGAATATTTTCTGTTCACCAAAGATGTTGATTTATTCTGAACTTTGTTCCGTCATATTGATTTCATTATCTGACCATTTTTTATTCCATTCATTTTCTTTCTCTGCTAACCTTTCACAGCTTATCGTAATGCAATATCAAGATTGAATTAATATTAATCCAATTGCAAGTTCAAATGAAGATTGATATCGATGATTCGTATAAAGTCACTTTCAAGTCAATTTCATCAAAAGGTTGAGCTTGACCAATATTATTTCTTTTTCACATGATTCTTCATGAAATCAATTACACATTTCCTTTCAGTCCAATTCAAAGATGAACTTTTCTCTAACAAAAGACGAAACATTCAAAAGCATTCCAAGATATTTGTAACTTGCTGTTAAAGGCTCGACAGTCACACAATAAACTTATTTTATCAAAATTTATCCATTCAACAAGCAAGATTCATGAAGCATTAACTATTCAAAACATGATGAAAGCAATAGGAGTGAAAAAGTTCTCATTAATTGAAAGCTACGCGTAATAACTGTTGAACATCAAGAAGAAAAAACGAATTCGTTTCTGAAAAAAATCCATTTTCTTCGCAACTTGAACTCAACCGATCGACTTGTTGAAATCACTCTCATTAGAAAGTAAAAGAAAGCATGAAAGTCGGCGAGTCCACGCAATACATGGTTTCAGGAAAGGGTTCATTAGGAAGAGAGAAAAGCATGAGCTCACAGCAGATTATCATTGTTCATCATTTGTATTAATATTTGACTTTTGACTAAAATCAACTTTATATTTTGATTCAAGTTGACCAATTAAACTAATCCAATCAATCTCAATGAGAGTCTATCAAATGCATTAATTTACTAGCGAAAGACTGCATTTCTCATTCACCTCACACTTTGTCATTATACTTTTTAGGTCAAAACGAATGATCCTAATGTGACCTTTGATTAATTAAATTTGATGACTGATAATTTGTGATCATCATTTGTTTCGCTGGATTGGAGGTTGAACTTCGTTGCCTTTCCTTGCAGATCAATTTTACCCAATCATTATTCAAATATATTAACATGAATTTATTGCATTGAAAGCATAAATAAAAGTTGAATGAGAGACACTTTCACATCTTGCACCAAGTTAAACATTACATTACCAATAATCATGTGTAGCTTCACCACTGATGAGGATATAAAAGAGAAATGATTAATGATAAATGATTGAGGAAAGATAATGTAAATCCATGGAGAATTTCGTTGAAATGACGATGAAGTCACAGGGAAGGAGGATGAGCAAAATGACGAGCAATGAAATTAATGACACTTCTTTCTTCTCCTTTTCCAGAGCAAAATTAAGAAGCTGAGAATAGTGAATTAAGGCGAACGAGAGAAAAAGTTGCCAGCATTTCAATATAGAATTTGCAATTTTCTATTCTTTTCCTCATTCCCTGTATTAACATGGAGATGAATAATGATTGATGGGTTTATCCAAAGTCAAACAACATTTTCTACTTTTCATTTCACTTAATCTTTTGTACCTTTATTCACTTGTTAATTGGCTAGTAAGAGCCAAGCATCAAGCCGATAAAACGAATCTCTAATTAGAAGATGGTTCCATTTAATATTGAGATTCGATAGATAAAAATGACTCTAATTCAGGCTAATAATTCAGCACTTCTTAGAAGACCAATGACTGTGTTAAACACGAACGAATATCATGAAATCGAAAAAATTGAAAAGTTCAAGAAACAGTCAGAAAATTTGCTTGAAGACCAAGTCACACTCTTTATATCGAACCATCAATGAACTTTCAAGCATCGAGTTTGATAAAAGTTGAGATTCCATAAAAGTACATCAAGTGTTGATAAATAAAGTCATGAAATAGTTGGGATTGGAAAATAACTGGAAATTTTAGAAACAATAAGTAAAGAAAAAGTTGAAAAGTAAAAAAAGAAAAGTAAAAATGAAGATAAATATTTTTTCATCATCATTTGTTTTCTTTTCTTCTTCCCTTTCACTTCCCTTTAAAAGGTATCACAATAAATAACAATAAAGAGTAATCAGATGAAACTGATGAACAGCAAAGAGAGACAAAATGACGAAAGGAAAAAATAATTTGAGCTTTAATACTGTGACACCTTCAAAGACAACATAACTTATCTTTTTACTTCTTCATAATAATCATTATCATTATCATTATCATCTTACAATGTCTTCAAGAATCACTCCTTTACACCCAACTCTTCATCATCGCCATCATTTTCTTCCCTTTCTTCATGTTCTTCTTTACCTTTTCCTTCCCTTCATGAGAAGGAAGTAGGAAGAGAAAGAAAAAAAAGTTGAACTGAAAGAGCCTGTGATGTTTGGCAAAAATTATAAAACGAACAAGAAAAGAAAAGCGAAAATTTTTTCTTCTTTGATGATAATCTATTAGATGAATGACAATCTGTTAATGGTTAAAAGTAAGACGAAAATGATGATGACGATAAAAATGATTAAGATGAAAGAGAAGATAAGAAGATAGAACAACATTTTCCGACTTTTCCTGGCAAACTCCAAGTGCTTCAATATTAACATTTGATGATTTGATAACATCGCCAAACTTTTCACTCTTAACTATTTTTAATTCATCCAATGATAATGATGGTTATCATCAAGAACTAAGGACAAAATGGTGATTGGTTAAGACATTTCACTCTTTGCTTTGCTCTTCATTCCCTTCATGATAATGTTGAAGATTATCACAATTTATAAATAACTTTCAACCCAATTCCTATTAATACTAATAGCATTTATCAAATAATTAACTTGCATATTCAAGAGACTGAAACAGCTTCTGGTTGACAACTTGTTAACCACTTTTCTCATCATAAGTCTGTCTAAATGTTTCCAATTATATCACCAACAGAAACATTGATAAACTCAATTTTCATTCTTTTCTCATTTCAACACTTGAATACCTTCAAATGTTCATATTAATACGTAAATTGAGAAGAAAAAATGAATAAGAAACATTTCTCTTTATTGTTGCGAGTTTCTCTTTATTCACCTTTCTTCCCTTTTCTTGCTTCAGATTATTATTCAAATGTAATAACTTTTTTGCATCTCATTCTTTTTCACATCATTTTCATGACTTTTTCCACTTGTTTTCACCTTCCATTAATACATACTTTGGACTCATCTTTTCAGCAAATATTGTGATAAAACAAAGAACCAATGTTATTGTAAATGGCGAACAGTTTGATTAGAATTGTTATTAGCTGATAAAAAAGTTGTTGTTTCTTTGCTTACTTCGTTTTTTCTCTGACTTTTGTTTTCTGTTTCAACCTTTTCCTAATCTGTTCACCATGTTGAGCTATTCTAACCATTCCGTAAAGGTAAATATTTGATGGAACAATATTTATTCAGAATGAAAAGCTAAACAGAAAGATGGCGAAAAGTCAAAGACACATTCTAATATCAGGTCAGTTGAAAAAAGAAGGAAAAAGTTGACCAATTCAGCATTCTTATCATTTATCATGTTATCATCTTTTTTGTTTCTTTTTTGTTTCCAATCAATATTCTGATTGATCTTTTGAATATCAGTTTCAAGTTTTCCAATAAAAATGGTCATCAAAAGTTATTTATTTTTCTTCTGATGCTAATGAAACTAAATCCTACAAAGTTCATGGATAAATATTTCTTATTGATACCAAAAGAATTGCGATTATTTACAAAAAGTTGTATTCATTTCAAAAAAGAAGAAAAAACACATTCTAATTGAATCTTTCATCTATTATATTATAATATTTTTTCTATTTTCAGAATTCCATTGGTCGACTCTAAGTATTATTTATTTGAAGTCTTTCAACGGACAATGTTTCTGATTTGATCGATCGCGAAAGATTGAAGTATTTTGAACAAGACTCGAATGAAGAAATAGCGAACAACGAAGTTTTAAACTTGTCAAATTACGAAGATTCACGGTTAATTAACAATAACTTTTGACGACAAAAAGGAGGATAAAGTAGACACTTTCATTGATTGAATCAGACTCGATAAACTTATTAATATAACATGTCTTGAACATCTTCTTAACCATGATCATTCTGTCATCTTCAGAATCCTTTTGCCACCCATTTCGTTCGTCAAAGAAAAACTCTGAATCTTGTTTTATTCTGTTTTGTTTTCAAATATTATACAACAAAGTAACAATGTGTTGATAAGGAATTACATAAAAAAGTAATCATTGAAACGCTTTGCCTAAACATAAGCTCACATTGAGAATTGAATAAGTTTCCCTGATGCCTTTGAATGTCTTTTCGTTGTTCAAAAGGATTGAGATAATTTTACTGTTCAAATTCTTAGCATTTCTTGCATGAACTTTCGCTTCTTTATTTTAATTGTTTATCTATTTAATTCGGTACAAGAACTTAATCTTTTTGTAATATTAATTTTAATTCCAGCTAATTATTACTTGCAACAATTTCAACTCCATTATACCTTTAAAGTTGAATGTGATGATAATAAGACTAAACTTGTTTTCTCATAAAGAATGAAAAGTAATCATTTTATGTATCAATTTAATTTTGTTGCTCAAAAGTAGAGTCAATGTTATCAGTTGACTGAGTTTTCCAATTTAGTTTCAGGCTAAAATAATAAGAAAATTGTTGTTGGAAGGAAACATTTTTCGTTTTCCTTTTTTGCACCTGAAAAACAAAATTCAATGTTAAAAGAGAAATGATAATGTCGATGATAATGAAAAGTAATCAAAGTTTTTTTCTTTACCTCAAAGGCATTTTAATGCTACTTTCATCTCAATTATTTATTTACTCTGAATAATATACCTTCGATAATGAAATGTGTAAACAACTTTTCATTTATTTTATTCTATTTTTCATGCAAAATTTTCTGTTCCATTAAATTGTAGAGCAAAATATGCTCATCATTTCGATTATAGCCATTATTCTGTTGTTATTCTTAGCTCCTAAAGATTGTCATGAAATTACGAAGAAAATGGTTTGAATAAATTGTAATAAAATGCAATGAGTTTAGCTTCGAATTAAAGTTTCGCACTTTGAAAGAAAAACTCGGAAAGTTTCATTTGATTGGAATTTATTGCCCAAAATTAACTTCGCGATTGGACTTAGTTGAGTTTAAATAAACTCATCAATTGTCACTCAATATCAAAGAATCAATCGTTTTAGCAAATCTCATCGAAAATGATTGTTTGTATAAAAGTTGATTTTATTGTCATTTGTTAACACTTTGATTAATTTCCATTCGTCATTATGATCTTGTTGACTTTAAATCAAATCGGATAAATCAATAAATAAATTGAATTCGACATTGTCTTTTTATTATTTGCCATTCTTTCCATGCATTCATCGATTCCAATAGTTTCATTCATCTCTTTTCACCAATTTAATCTCATCAAAGATTTCTATCTATTCTTACTCTTGATTACTTCTTATTATATAAAATTGTATTACGTGATTAAACAAGTCGCTTGAAAATAGTTTCGTGATAAATCTTCATTAATATTTACTCTTCATTCTCATCATTAAGTTAATCAAGAACATAGAATGTAATCAATCTCAGAACAGATCAACAATTACCATTTCATTTTCCTTGACGATTCCTGTTGTTCCGGTTCGACTTTCGCCTCAAGTTTATGAAATTTCAACATTGATTGTGATTGGGAGTGAAAGCAAACAAAGTTGACATTAAACGATTTCTTTATAATAACTTTATGAAAATGGATTCAAATTAAAAGTGGAAAAAGCAATTCCAACGAAAATGTTTATTTGGACGAAAAAAGACTGAACCGAATTCATTTTCAATGACGATCACTAAAAGATGGAGAAACATTCAACTGTGAAAAGAGCTAATATTGATAAAAGAAGAAAATATTGCAATTCCGTTATTGCAGTCAACAGGGAGTTTTCCTTCCCTTTCCTTCCTTTTCAAATCTCAACTTTGCAAGCAACTATGGAATATCAAAGATAAGAAAACTGATAAATTTCTTTTCCATTTAAATTAACAACTGATTAATTGGAGCAACACAAATATGAATTATCAAACTAACCAGAATGAATGATTCCATGGAAAGAAGACTGAAATCCAAAGTTTACATGAAGTTACATAAAGAAATTCTTGAGTTGTAGTGCTTGTATCAACACAGCTTCCATGTTTATAACTCTAATCAATCAACTCTTATCAATTTGCCTGATTAATCTGACAATATTTTCACTCATGTTATTTGTTGAAACTTCATTCTTATTAACTTTGATAAATATTTGGAAGAAAACTTTTGCCTTCGATTCGTTCTTCTATTTTTGGATTTTACTTTTGCTATTTTGATTCATTACTGTTGCAAGTTGAAATTTTTTCAAATTTGATTAAATTATCTATTATCCTACTGAGAAATGAAATTATAGTCATGTAAAATTAATGAATGGAAAGAAAATTGTAACAAAAATTTGATTTACACCGAGTTTATCATCATGATTAATATTTACTGTGTTTGGGTAATTTAAACGCCAGTCAAAGGAATCAACTTTAACAAGTTGAGGCGAAAAGTGAAAAAACAAAAGCTTTGTGGTTGGTTGAGTTTAATAAATGATAATGTTGAATAAGATGATCAACTTGAACAAGTTTTTCTTTGATATTTCTATTGACGAAATTTTGATAAGTTCAACTTGAAGTATTATAAATGCTAAGCATTGACTTGGAAGGTTAGTTTTGATTTTATTTAGTTTCTCGCTTCTTTCATAATTTCAAAATTAAATTTCAAGGTTTTGTTTTCACAGAAGTTTTACCTTGAAATTTAACCATGCATTATCAAGATAATAATGAATCAATTAAGGCCATCATGAAAAGGTAAGAACAAGAGTAAATAGTAAATTAAAAAAGTTTTGATTAATGAGGTTCAATGTGACTTGGTGAGTTTAAACAACATTCACTTGTTTCATTGAATTGACTCGAGTTGTTAGTTTTTCATACGCTGCCAAGTATTACATGCAATACTGTTGCTTGTTAAATTAATGGATTAAGAAACCATAAGATGGTTATGATCAGATTGAATGGTGAGAAAATGATTTGTTGAGCGTTTCTCTATAAATGTATTGTTAGCATTTCACTCCCAGAACAACAGATGTTAATCATGTAAAGACATTCGAAATGTTCCTTCAACTAGAAGTAAGCATTCTGTTTTATAAATCAATTGCAAAAAATTGTTTAAAGCGTTTTGTTTTATATGATACAATTCGAACGTAATTTATCACTGGTTCTGAATAAAGCCCATTTTCACTATCCGGTCATTTCTTTATTTTTAATGTAACTTGTTCCCTCTACGTTACCAGTCAATATACTTCATTTAATATTTTTTTATAGCGTTTAAAAATTATGCCTGTTTAGAATTAAATTGATTAATTCTTGAATCTTTATCAAGCAAATTGAATAATTTCCTCCTAATAAAGGGTCCCTAATAAATAGTGTAGATGAAAATAAAATAATTTTTTTTAGAAAAATCAACTGCTTAACCGATAACTGTTAATTTAAATCTCCATAAGACACTAAATACTCCATCTTTTGAAATTTTCAGCAATTTTGACCGAACACCTTTCACCAAATTAAGTCGAGAACGACCAGCGACTTTTTTTGATACCGGGCGTTTTTTTCATTTTACGCCTGTTTGACGTCATAACTCACGAACGGTTGATGCTACAGACTTCAGATTCGAACCATGAATTTAAGAAAATTGAAGAACCCTGCCCACGATTTCTCAAGGTTATTCAAGGTCAGTTGTTATGTCAGGCCAAAACAAAACAGGAAAATTTTTATGGTTTTTTTTGATGAATTTTGATAAAATACCTTTTTAGGCAATAATTAAAATAAATATTAGAGGTCATCGTCGACTCTGTGATGAATGGAGCAGACACATTTCCAAGCTCGTCAATTGCTTGCCATACCCAATACCGCTACGGGGATTAGGATTTTTGATCTATTTTTTGTTGGATTGGAACCTTTTCAGTGTTGGCACAGGTATAAAAATGTCTACCGGGCACTTGTAATGACCGAAATATAGGTCTCGTCGTTCATAAGCAAAACAGTTCCTCTATTCCGGTGAAGTTTTCGGTAATTTTTACCGGGCGATCTTGTTGCTCAGGACTGGCCTTAGGTTTGGTAATTTTTACCAAGGATTTCATACCTAATTTTTTCCACTTAGTTTCAATTTTTTAGTAGGTTCAGTCTCAGAGGTCGAAGAGTTATGCGCATATAAATTTTGCACGGTACTTAAAACTTTGGTGGTCATTATTTATACGGACAACCTAGTGGATTTTTTGTAATCACTTAATCTCACCATCATACTTTTTTAATATAAGGTAAAATGTTGTGCCCGTAATTTCTTCGGGTTTGAAGGGTTCCCAGGTCACTTTAGAATCAAATGCATATCATAATGAGATGAGATAACTCTTTGCGCGAGAGCATCGCGTTCGGCCTTATTAAGTATATTTACATAACTCAGTGGATGATAACCGCTAGTTATTTCAACTGATATTTTTGTTTATTGGCATAGGTTATTGGAACAGGTTAGTTAACTGAGAAAAATTAAATTAAAATAGATCAATGTTTGGGTTTTCACATTGATATTTTGAAGATTTTTGAGCCTTTTCTTAGCTCAATAACAATTGTTTCATCGTCAGTTTTTTGTCTTTTGAGTGTTTTGTTTTCATTTTCGGTGGTATCTTCTCTCTCTATTCCACCACTATTCTCAAAATTCGTATCATTTTGGGTATCGTTAATTAAATTTAATTGACTTGAACTGACGATGTACTGTTCAACACAAACAGGTTCGAAAGCTGCTGAAACAGCTAAATGTGCTGATTTTGAGTCTCTGATGTAGCTTTCCAATGCGTTGCTTTGATGTCCGGTCCTAATAGATACTGTTCTTTGACTAAATCCCGCTTCAAGCATTACAGAAGCAGCTGTAGCACGTAAACCATGATTTGATATGTTCCTCGAATCGTCTATTCCAGCAGCCTTTAAAATATTCTTTAACATACTGCCAATAGTGTTAATGCCAATAACAGCAACACCAAAACGAGGCTCTTTACCAGGCAACGGCCGGCGATAAAATTTATCAGTATTTTCAGGCAAACATGAAATATACTTTTTTATAATATTGTAATATGACCTTGGATTCTCAGTATCAAATTTTTTTATTGCCTCTGTCCGAACTTTGCTATATCTAATTGTTCCTTGGTTGTTCTTGTTAACTGTAGGCCAAAACTCAACATAGTCAAGCCCACCTCCATCCTTTTTTAAATTAAATTGTTCAATTTGTAGGTCATAGTGTTCTGAACGACCACGCAACGCAAGTATCTTGCCATTGTAAAAAAATGTGGCGTAGAAAGACCTTGACTAGTGTCTAAATCTAATACCTTTGAAGACCAAAGCTTTATTTCATCATCAATTGTTACTCGGTCAGCCCTTTTCACACATAAACCAACACCATTCGACTTTAAATCTTTCAATTTAGCATTTAAAACACTATAAACAGGAGAATCTTTGTCAAAAAAATTTGCTCTTTTGTAATTACAATGTTTCTTTATAAAATGCAACAAAGCAGCAAGAATACATTTTAAAGAAACAGGATTGTAATCTCGACCATCACTTTGTTTAACCTCCATAATGAATTCAGAAACCCATTTATTGAAATCATCTTAATTTAATTGAATTGAATTATTAATATCATCTGTCGGCTTATCATCTTCATAACACATTTCATTTTTCATCCGATGTTCTCGCCAATCAGACCACAACTTGCGAGCCCACTCTTCTTGTCTTTCAGTATTTTCGAGTCTTGTTGAATCTATGAAAACACGTACTTGTTCTTCATTCATTGGATTCCCAAAACGTTTAGATGTCATTTGGTAAAGTTGATCACAAACAATATAATTCAAAAATAATGACAAGAGTAAAATACTCAAAAATATAATACAATAATAGCACCAAATAAATTAAATTAAATTAAAATGAATAATTAGAGAATATAGTAGATTTGGATTTAGATTTGAATACCAAAGAAAGCACTTCTATGAAGGGCATGGTTAAACTAGACATTAGACCTTTAAAATTAATCTTATCTAGAGAGTGAAATGTCAGTTATACCTGTTGTGGGGAAAGTAGTTTTTTGTCCAGATGAAAACCAATCAAATTGTTTTTAAATTTTACTTTCGGTTTGTAAGCTTTTTAAATAACTCTTACTCGGTGATATGAGAGTACTCGGGCTTCGCCCTCGTGCATATAACTATCATATCACCTCGCCATCGTTATTTAATTAAACTTAAATCACGAAATTAAGCCTACTTTTGTATCAAATTAAACAAAAGAGCGCAATCTTTTATTTTGTATCTTTTTTTGTTTTCATATCCTTGTTGAAAACCGTAATTTTTGGTTCCAATTCATTAACAATATTAAAGACTCTTCACTTTAACTAATATTTTTCAAGCGCGTGGATCATGTAGAGAAAGAAAACAGTTTTTCTTCAGTGTTGGAACAGCCTTTCCATATCTCAAGTAGGCAGGGAAAGGTAACGATTGGCTAGGATGGCGTGGGATGGTCTTCAGAATTGCAACAATATTCAATTATTTTATCTGGTTTAGCCGACAGTTAGAATATATGCAAATACACTTATCTTTTCCGATGTCTTGAAGCAATCTTGGTGCGGATCGAAATAGACTCCATTACTTGAATTCCGTGAGATTCGAAATCGGCTTATCCAAGTTTATAGTGACTTACGAGTTTATGCACATTTTTGATTTGCCTAGGTGTAATAGCAGGCACAGTATTTGAGTTGGTATGTTCCTGCGACAGATAATCAGCTTTCAACCATCTTTGAAGATACTCCCAGACTTCGCTTTGCGTTTAGATTTGGAAGGCTGAAATAAACGCACGCAAACTTTGTTCATTGAGCTATAAAAACAGTGTCGAAATCTCTATAAAGAACACAAATATCTTCATTTTATATATTTTCTTTAAAGAAAGTCTTCGCTTCGAGATTTGTGCTCAAAATGTGTGTTTTGATTTGTAAGTGAATCTTGATGATTGGAAAATCTAGATTCATTCTCTTTATACTATAGACATAAGTTGCATCCGCGACAACAATAATAGATAATACATATTTTGCCACTAATACTGAAAGAAGCTGCTTGAGGAACGCAATATTTTATCTCTTAATGTTCTTTAAGAATAGGTAGAAAATATGGCAGTACACATCTTTCGTACAAAATGTTTACAACTCATCAAGGCAATTATCAAAACCGTCCGAAATTGAAAACAATTACTTGACTCAACTGGTGTTGGCAAACAGCATCCTAGAGACTGAGGAGTACTTCACGATTCTTGTTCTGTTTCATTATTTCTTTATAATCTTTTTGTAGGGACATATCGATAATTGATTCTAGTCAGTGGTGATTTCTGACTTTTTGTTTATATAACAAGATACGTAAATGATTCTAATAGTGATAGAAAAAGTATGCAACAAAATGATGGTGCAAAAATTTAAAAGATAGTACCAATGTATTTATTCAATATCATGTTTCAATGATTATGCCCAATCATCGGTCAAAAGGACGATGAAACAATAGACAAAAGTTAGAATAAAAGAGAAATTTTTATCAAAAGAGATTATTGTAGAGTGAAAGAAACTAAAATAAAATTCCTCTCTGAAAAAGTGAAATTGTTATTTACTACAAAGTAAAGTTGGGGGGTCGTCCGGGATCATATTTAACTTCGACTTGTTTTGTTGTATTAATAATCATATACTTTTGTATGTGATTCTGTTGATCTAAATCTTATTCTTACTTCAACCGTTAAAATTTTTATCAGTAATAATGTAATCTACCTTCAGTGTTTTACTTTATATCACCTGTTATATTGGTTCTCCATTATTATCATCAATAGCTTGCACCAATTTTAATTATCCAATCAATTGGTATGTTTCACTATGGGTACAATCAATTATCCATTGAGTGTACGTCTGTTCCTAGTCATCTAAATTTCCATCTTTCAATTGGTTTAACATATCAAAGGATGAGGACCAAAACGGCCTAAAATTTAGATTTTTTCCAAATAAATTTTTTTAGATGTAAAATGACATGAGAAACACGATTGTGTAAACCATTTTTTTATATTCGAAGCCGTTTTCGTGAAAATGGCCTTAAATTTTTTTTTCTGTGCAACGAAGTATTTCAGGGTGAATTCATCATGCTGATCATTACTATAAAATCGATTCTTTGATTCGACATGTAGTTGCTGAGATAACTTGAAAAAGGGCATTAAAATTAATAAAACAGTTTGTTTTTTTAATAACACACTCGGTAATCTAAAACACGACGGAAAAGCTGTTATTCGTTGTATTTATCATTCTGGGTCTCATTGTACTCTTGGAATTCAGAAATAATTGTGCGAATATTGTTGCGATCGATCTGTTAATCAAATTAGCATTAGATGCAAAACATATTACTGCAATAACCTTATGTTGTTAGCCGCGACCAAAAATACATTTTTGCTATTTCTAGAAGTTGCTAGCGGATAGTATTCAGATTATTTCTACAAATCTACTCATGAATTTGAAAGATGAAACATTTTCCTCGTTAACATTTGCAAATTCTACAACTCCTTCGACTCTACCTCCTTCAGCCTGAAGTCTAAAGTGTTACTTGTGTGAGAAAGCTTCAGTGACTGCTCTCCTTATCAACAGCAATCCTAACATTGACTCAATCCTGCCGTGGTCTGGACCTACGTGTCTCTTGCGCTTTCATCAGCCACTCTTTTGGTTTCTGCTTTCCTCTCTTCTTTTCAGTCTATTTTAATGCTCAGTCTCCAATTGCTACCCAGTTTGCCTTCTACAGTCTCTGGGTTAATCTTTGTACAATCTCGCTCTTTGATGTAAATCCCACTCTTCTATCCAAGCTAAACTGCTTCAAATTACAAGCTTTTTGTTCTTCAAACTCTGGCTTGAAACTCTAGAAAAACTTGTTCCGATGAAGGTTTCGCTCTTGCAATCTTTGATGTCTACCTATGAGAGAAAGATATAGTTTCGCGTGTTTTTTATTGATCTTTTTTTGCTTCGATTGTAAACTAAACTGATCTAGAACGATGCTATGTAGTTTATGCTTGGCTTCACGCACTCTATCATACACTTTGAGGTCGATTTTCATTTCCAAATTCATCGTTATTAGCATCCTGTCCGTTTTGCGGGTTTTTTCATGATCTTTTTTTACCTCAGTAGAAAGCTTGAGTGATCTAGAATGATATTATATTGTTTCTGTTTGGCTTCACGCACTCTATCATGGACTTTTAGGCCATTATACGTTATAAAATACAGCATATTGTGATGATAGGTAGTTTTGCGGGTTTTTTCTTGATATTTTTTGGCATCAATAGAAAGTTCATATGATCTAGAATGATATTGTGTTGTTTCTGTTTGGCTTCATGCACTCTATCATGGACTTTTAGGCCATTATACGTTATAAAATACAGCATATTGTGATGATAGGTAGTTTTGCGGGTTTTTTCTTGATATTTTTTGGCATCAATAGAAAGTTCATATGATCTAGAATGATATTGTGTTGTTTCTGTTTGGCTTCACGCACTCTATCATGGACTTTTAGGCCATTATACGTTATAAAATACAGCATATTGTGATGATAGGTAGTTTTGCGGGTTTTTTCTTGATATTTTTTGGCATCAATAGAAAGCTGATATGACAAAGTACAGTAAAATCAGGTTTCGGTTTGGCTTCACGCACTATATCATGCCTTTTCAGGCCGATTTCTGTTTTAACATACTGAATTATGCAATAAAACGCGAAGAAAAAGTCTTAGAAAAAAATGGATTGCATATTTGAACTCAGCGTAAAAATTTGAACAAGGAACATTGTTAATATCATCAAAAAAAATCTAGGCCGAACTCCCTATTCTTTTGGTCCTCATCCTTACCAAATACCGAAGTCAAATTTAAAGTAAGTGGTCATCCAGAAAAATCTTAGCTCAATTTGTAGGCCGTTTACAATCTCATTTACATACAATCATATATTGGTCGATCCGTATTATCGAAGTTTAACTACTCATCTTATAAAATCGCTATTTACATACAAGTTCATAGTCATCTGAATCTCCATCTTTCAATTGGTTTAACTTATCCGATTTGTCAAAATTACTAAGTCATATTTTAAAGTAAGTGGTCGTCCAGCGAAAGTTTTAGTTCAATCCGTAAGCCGTTTGCAATCTCAGTCATATTCAATCATGAATTGGTCGCCCTAATTACTCATCTTATAATACCACCACACACATTCAAAGTCCATTCAAAGTTCCTAGTCACCACCATCATCGCCAACTTCACAATTTAAATCATCAATCACAATTAGTCCACCAATACAGTGTCCACCATTATTAACCATTTTATTATTTTTGAATCATCACTATCTTTATCATTATCAACACCAACACCAACATCGTCATTAATCGCGTCATCCATGAAAGAACGCCGAAAATGTATCTTTGTAGTTCATCAGACACCCAACATAACTTTGCGGTTGGCCAATAAAAACGGTGTTGGTTTTTTGTAACCATCTTTTACCTTCTTAACCATTTTTTTTGCTTACTTTTCTTGATTGTAACTGTTGTGATTAGTGTCTATCCTTACAACTATTGTTTCATATAATATCAATCACCCTTTAGACAAATTTTACAAAATAGACGCCTTTCATTTTGGTTGGTGTTTCAATTTTGAAAATTACGCCTCTACTTTGGGTTTGCTGGTTCACTGTTTAACAACTTTACTGTTTCATGTTTTCTCTGGTTTTTGGTTGTGATTATCACAATTATGGTTTTAACGATGACAGTTGACCATGGATTATTATTAATTAACCAAGTTAACATCTTTAAGTAAAGACAATTGCTTGTTTTAATTTGTTTTCAATCTTGTCATCAATCAAGCTGGTTATCAACCATCAATTAAAAAACAATATAAACAATCCACTGGAAGTGACCCCCCAACTTTACTTTGTAGTAAATAACAATTTCACTTTTTCAGAGAGGAATTTTATTTTAGTTTCTTTCACTCTACAATAATCTCTTTTGATAAAAATTTCTCTTTTATTCCAACTTTTGTCTATTGTTTCATCGTCCTTTTGACCGATGATTGGGCATAATCATGGAAACATGATATTGAATAAATACATTGGTACTATCTTTTAAATTTTTGCACCATCATTTTGTTGCAAGTACAAACTTAATTTTCGTAGGGCGTTTTGTATCGGGCGGTTTGCTTTCATTTCACGCCTGGTTGAATTCATAATTCACAAACGGTTGATGCTACATACCTCAGATTCACACCATGAGCTTCATAAAATTATATCTACGTACTCTCAAGGTCATTCAACGTTATTCAGCTTCTTGACCTCTAACTGATATTTTCTGTGGGAGAAATTTTTCGGTACTGGCTGAAGGAAAATCTCGTCCTAAAAGGTGCCACATGAGATTGCTGAATGAGAAAAAGTCGCGAGGCCCAGATCTGGGGAATAGGGTGGATGATTGACCATAACCTAGCCTTATTGCTTGATTTTTTCCAAAACTTCTTTCGCTTTGTGAGGCCAGCGTTATCATTTAAAGCACGGGAATCTCGGGATGTTTTGTCCCAGTCAATTTCAAGTGGTCTGCCACTTATATGAACATCTTCGTCTCTTGGACGGCCACACCAGAACTGTTTATGGAAATATTTTACATTGGCATAAGATGGAGCTTAATCATGATAAACACTACGAATACGCTCAAACGTTTCGACCAATGAAAGCTTTTGATTCACATTGAAGCTAATTACACTGCGAAAATTATTGTTTATCATTGTACTTAACTTTTAATAACTTTTTCTGATGAATTTATTTAGATGAAAATAGTCAGTTGGCCTATTTTAAGGTCGATAAAGACTACAGATAGGTCACGATCTAGAAAAAAATATTCTAACTTGTCCAGGTAAAAAATGACTTTCATGCTTATTCATGATTGACAATCAAACAGGCATAAAATGAGGCTCAAAGAGATTTGCTTGGTTAGTTGCCGAAAATACCCTAAACTTTCTAGCTAGCTCGATATTTAATGTGGCCTCTAATAAGTCTAGTTGAGTCGAGAGTATTTTTGAGTTTGGAGAGCGCGTTAGAAATACTAGGTGTATCAACCAATAGGTACCACTTTTGAAGGCTTATAACTCAGAAACCTGTATACTTATCTTTAACGTTTTGTCAGTAATCAATAGAAAAAATGTCAAAGTTTTGTTTAACATACTTTTGCAAATTATCTAACAAAAGGCTGTTTTTCGGCAAATCGTCAAAGTCGGAAAAGTGGCTCATTTTAGTGGTGGTTAGAATACCAAATCTTCAACCAGGTTAAAAAAGGCACAATTTTCCTGTGTCAAATGGCGTGCGTAACTTCAGAACCAGAGTTATGGTTCAAAAGTTATCGTTAGTCAAAGTTGGGATATTGCACCATTTGCTATGGCAAAAACCAAAGGCTAAAATGGTATCAAATGTGCAGAAATTCCATGTCAAGGTCATTCAAAGTCATTCTTACAGGGGAATCATTCTTTTTAACCTACGGGGAATGAAAAGAAACTATGAAATTCACAATTGAATGATTTCCAATCAATTTTCGCTTGATTCCACATTTGGAGTCAAATCAATAATCAGTCAAATCATTTTCACAACATTTTCTTGATTTCACATTTAAAGGTGCTTGTTATCGTTGAACATTGTTCTCCAGTTGATTTTAATCGATTATCTTGAATAGCATTCAGAATTTTTTGTTATTGATTTGACCATATACCAATATCATTGCCCTAACCAATACCAATACATTTGGATACCAATTTCCTCGTTTCCATTGCCATTACCACCACCATCATCACAACCTACGATCAGTGCTAACAATGGTGAAGATAATAATTTTATAATCGACGAAGAGGAAACCCTTCAAAAGAAAGGTAAACACAACACATTTTATCCATTGTTTTACATTAGGTTATTTTTCTTTCTATTCTCTTACAGCTAAAAGACCACGGCTCGAGGTATCAACACACATCAAACCAGTTAGCGCCGCATGGACAAGCATATGTTGCAGCGTATGTTTTGGTACTACTACCGTTGTTTACCGAACAGTATTATAATCAAAAATTGAAAGATGATTTCGATTCTATTTTCGCTGAAAAAATGATCTGTTTACGCCTGAAATTCAAGCATTAAATTCATACTGTTGAGCTGGCCAATAAGGTCAATAATCAATTTATCATTTATTAAAATACAAAAGGTAGAAAAGGTTACAGAATTATGTGGTCACAATCTAACCAACCCGATTTCACCATTTAAGGGGTTCACCTCAATGGCAGCAGTTTATGTCACTGAGTTTGACCATTATAAAACTATTTAACCAATTCTAGTCAAAGGGTCACGGCTCCACAAAAGTTCAGTTTTAGAATGGGTTCACAAAACACAGTTAACAGTTTTATATCAGTTTAACCATTATTAAAACTATCGAGTCACTGTTGATCATTTCAAATTTGGCCAGGGCTTCCGCAGGTGGCTAAAAAGCACCAAAACAAAGGATTGTCGGCCATTTTATGCACCGTGAGGGAGAAGATTTTCTCCCTCACAAAATGGCCGACCCACCAAAAAATAACCAATTATAACCTTTCCCTACCTACTTGAGGTAGGGAAAGATGAAAGCAACCAAACCAGTTTTGTTTGCAATACTTTCCAATGTAACCAGTGTGTAACGGAGAGAAATAATGAAAAATGATTTTGGTTTTATTCTCAGAATTCATCTTTTCTTTCAATATTCTTCTCTTTCTTTGAGCAAATATATTAATCATGAAAAGAAGTGTCATGATTCTTTAAATATTATCATTTTGTGCACATTTTCATTGCTCTTTTCAGCATCCTTTAATCAACAATTTTCAACTGAGGACAGAAGACGAAAAACAGAAACATTTCTCAGGAAACTTCATGATACAATTGATAATGATTTGTGAATGTTAGACATGAAAGCAGAAATTAAAGAATTGCTTGTCAACATTATATTGAAAAGTATCGAATTGCAATGTTAGATTATTCTGTCAACTTGTTTAATTGACATAAAATATTAATTAACAAACTTGAAGATAAATAATGATGAAACATTTCATTTGCTCTAAATTAATATTGAACTGATTCTCATTTAATGATTTCTAGTTCATGTTGACTTCATAATCCAAATCATCAATTATTGCATTTTGATTGCAAATGAACAAAAGTGTCATTAAGAAACGAAATTGAATCAAAGCCTTTTAACCCTCAACAAGAATAGTTTTGATTGATAACGTTTTTTATTATCATTTGTGTTCAACTTGCAATGTTGAACCAGAAAAGAGCAAACAAATTGAAGAATGAAAATAATTGCCAAAAATGGCAAAATATTAATAAACTTGTCCAAATGTCTAATTATTGGGTTTTCATGTTTAACTGTAAATTTGATGTTAAGTTATTATCATTATCATGGATTGCTGTAAATGTACAATAATTAGTATATTGTATAAAGTAATTAGTATTATATCATTAGAAATTAATGATGTTTTCCTTTTTTCGGAGTTTTTTCTTCTTCTGCCTTAATATACACTTTTAATGAGTAAACCTTCAACTTTATTTTTACTCTCATTTTTTTCTCGCTCTTCATATCATCATGTATCATGCATTTAACCTCAAGGGTCAGCATTTATCATTGATCATCTCGAGTCAAAAGGAAGAACACAAAGACTGAAAATGTTCATTTTCAACGTCAATCAGCTCAAGTGTTTATAATATTTGAATAAACATTAACTTTCATCACTCATCATTTGGAGTAACATTTTCATGGCTTTGTTCACCAAGTGATTGACGATGGGAATCCAGAAAATTATCTATTGATATTTACAAGTCGTAATACGAAGCAGAAACAACAATTGATTCCAATCAAATTATCTGTTAATCATTTCATCTCGAGTCTAAAATGTTATTAAACTCAGGTGTGAAGAAATTCATTGCTCGCATAAAAAATTGTTCTTTGTGGTGATTCTTGGTGAAACAATCGAGTTTAATCTGCATAATCAAAGTTCACAAATTGGTGTCACTAATGGTTCACCTCTTTACTAATGGATTATTGGAACCTCAAATTAGGTTTTAATGCTAACTGTAAGGATTCAACATTTGATGGCAAGTGGTACATGGAAGATTAAATTTAACTGATTAAGAAATTTGGACATTGAAACTTTCTTAAAGTAAAAAGACTAGCAAAGATTGGAATTGAATTATATCAATAAATTAAAATCCAATTTGTTGCTAATCATTTGTGTCATCAGATTATTGAGGAAACAAAAGGCAAAATTGCAAGTTTCATTCTGAGTTTTGAAAGCAAAGTTGCTTCAAATGATATTTATTATAATGTTAGTCTTTAGTTTGTTTTTACATTTAATAGTAAATGATTATAATGATTATGAAAATAATTCCCAGCAATAAGCATCAAGGAATTAAAGTTGAAAAAAGCATTACAAGAAAATGAAAAGGATAAAATGGAATGAACTGAGGATTTATGAGCAAATAAGTTTTCATTATAAATACAAGAATAATGGTGATGAAATTCAAATTTCGAGATTAAAATTTTATCTAATTTCTTTTATACATTGAATAATGAATAATAATGATTCGAATCTTGTTCAACAATATTTTGATTCGGCTTCCTTTCGGAAATACGAAACTCCATCAGGCGATAAAAGAGACAAAAATTGAAATCACTTTCGTATGATATCTTTGAACGGATTTTGGGTCAAAGGGTTAAGCAAGCACAGAACATTTCGATTCAACATTGAATATCATTCCCTTATTAGCTGCTGATTACCAGGTAAAAAGAGTTTAATGACATTGTAATGTTGATGTTAATTCCTAATTTGAGCAAACAAAGTAAAAATATTATTTGATATTCCAACAGGAAGAGAACAGGGAAAGCTGTTCAATATTAAAATTGTGATGTTGATTAAAGTTAATGATGATGGAATTCACGTGATTCCTTTTATAAGCACACTTGCAGCACAATGAAAAGGTTGTGAAGTTGACCAGTGAAAATTAAAAGTGAATATGTGATGATAATAATGGATGAAAAGTTGAAAAAAGTTGACCTCAAGAGAAGAAAATATTGTTCAATGTTTATATTTCTCATTTTTATTAAACTCAACGCTGTTGTTAATGATAATAAAAATAATACCAAAAGTGATAACAATAATAACAGGGAGTGAAAGACAGGGAAAGTGGATAAAAAACTTTTCTTTCTTTTTGTATGTTTTCTTGTTCTTTCCTTTAAGAAACAATGTGACTTGAATAATGATCAAGTACTCATCAGGGTGAAGCTGAATTGAAGGTTTCAGCTTGAGCCAGTTTCCATCATCATCATTGAGTGCCCAAGGTAAATTGATATATTAAGATAGCAAATAAAACATTTGCAACTTTACTCCTTTCTGTTCCGGTCTAAGATATACAATTTCAAACTCAATTTTAATCTTTAATTTTCATCAGGAAAATCAGTATAACATTAGCTTCTAAACTTGAATAACGAAACTGCAAGTTTTATCAATCGCAAGAGTTTTTCATTCAAACATTAGACTCGACTTTAAACGGATTTTGTCAACATTGCTTGAGGTTATTTTAGCGAACAGAAAATCTATTAATAAATTATTGCACAATTAGCGTTTGTAAAGAAGGAAAATGCTACAAATTATTCAGATTTTTGCACTTCATTTTGAAATTTTTCATGAAAACTGCAAATAATTGTGTTCTCATTCATGTATTTATCATTCTTTTAATGAAATAATCACATAATTCCAAAAATATGTTGAATTAATTTTAATCTGTTTAATGTTTTTACTTACTTCTACTTGTGCAATTTTTTCGTTGAAAATAAATTAATTAATTGAATAACTGTTAAGTTTACTAACAATTTGAGGAAAATTAGAAACTAGTTTTAATTGAAAATCACATTGTTTCCTCATCAACCTTAATTGAAGAGATTCTCTTTGGAAAATTGCATTTTCTGTCCAAAAATTTAATTAATTCAAGTTTATCCAATTCAGCTTTGAAAGATAATCTCCAAGAGTTTCATCATTACCAACACTTGAAATCCATTCAACTCATGATACAGTCAATTATAATCATTATTTTCATCGATTAACCGAACAATTGTCAAAGCAATTTCATGTAATTGGTGAAACTGGTTCGAATAAATTTATTAATTGAAAGTCCATCTCAACAATTAGCTTTTTGCACTCCAATCACACAACTAGACTCATGAATGAGCCAAGTTTCGATTCAAAGAAACACTCAGTTTTGATATCAAAACCTCGAGCCATTATCGAAGTTTCGGTCAAATTCAAACAGTTTCTGTATATAAGAAGCTGTGATTGAATCAATGTGAAAATGAATTTTTAGGCGATTCTAAGTGTATAATGATGAAAAGTGTATTAAATTGATAAAGCAAGGAGCGAAAACAAAAACTGTAAACAGTTAAAGGATCAGAAAAGGCGAAAAGACAAAGTTATCATTACATTAACCTGTGATAAAAACCTGAACTGAATGCTAAAATAAGCATGAAAAAAGTTAATATTATTTTTGAAAAGAAACTCTCTTTGGCCTTCGTTTTCTTCTCTTCTCTTCACAAGCTTTTCAAATGATAAACCATTTGGAAATGAGAGTTGAACAAAATGAATGGTGAAAAGAGAGAGACACTGAAATATCTAATGATAAAATAGGATAAAGATGTTGAAAGGAAGAAGGAAAAGGAGGAAAAATGATGAAAAGTTGAGAATCCAATGAATAACATGAACAAAATGAAGATGTATTTGTTCATGGAAAAATGTACTTCATCAGAATTTGACTTTTTTGACTTTCCCTTTAACCTCTCGTTTTCCGCTTCAAATATTAAAATGTTCAAAACTCTATAACGGGACAATTTCATTTCGAATTATCCTTTTTGCTTTTCTCTTCAAACGGACAAAGCAAATGTTCAATGGACAGCATTACGCCACTTAATAGAAACTCAATAAACTTATGCAATTTCTGTTTTAATCATGATTCAGATGAATAATATTCTTTGAGATGAAATTCCATTTGAATGAATAGAGATCAAAAAGGAAACAAACTTACATAATTTCAAAGCTCAACTTGAATGTAATCATTTTCGTCGATATTTTATCAATAAATTGATATAGAATTTTACAGATGAATTCACTCAATCGTACTCCTTGAATTGAGAAATTTTTTAAAGTTGGATTCGTTCGTTATTCATCATTAGAAATTCTTGAAATGAAAAACTGTAAAAAATTTATAACGAATTTTCTTGTTCTTGAGCGATCGAAAGTTTATTCTAGGTGATGAATGGCATAAAAACACTGAACTTTTACACTTAGTGAGTAAAAGATAATCCAACAAGTGCAAGAAGAGCTTAGAAAACAAAATATTTTCGTCAATATTTTCTGCCATTTCATGAAAGAAAACGTTTTTCTGAAGACAAAATGCATTTCTAAATGAAGATTGCAGCTCACAAATTACTGTTACTTTAAAAGGTCTCGAGTTTTTGTCTCAATAAAGCGTTATCGAAGAATGGGAAAACACTTTAACCTTGAATGATACCATTTTGTAACATTATCAAACGGAAAAGATGATAATCTTGAAATGTGACTTTTCTCTCAGTGATTTGCTCTTTAAATCTGAAACAATCGTTCAATAGCTTTGTTTTCATAATCGTCTTATGAGTCTCTTGGCTATCATCAAAACTATTCAACATCATTCCAAATCTATAACAATAACACAAGATGTGTTAATGCAATAAAATTTAGTGACAATTGTAACATAATCACGAGTAAAAACAAAACTATTAGAATCCAGTAAATGATAGCTTTTGGACACTTATTCTCATTCGCTTCCATTAACAGGTCAACATTAGAAGTCGAAAAAAACGAATGGAAAAGATACAAAACTAAAAATGATACAAATGACAGTTGGAGTTTTAGAACTGGAAACTTATTAAAAGAGCAAAAAGAGCGACTTTTCAAAGTTATACAAACAATTGAATAACAACATTATCACGAGGATCAACAATTGATTTACTCAACAAATCGTTTCATCTAAGTAACCATTAAATGCAATTTGTAGACCAACAAAGTTTGCAGAAAAAAAATTCACCTTTTTTCATAATCTTTCAATACAATTATTATTATAGCGCAAAATTGCGTACAAAACTTTGCCTTTCAAGGTAATACAAAATGAAAGGCAAAAATAACTTTACATGATGATAAGTATGATGTATGGATTTGGTTATATTGTTTGGGCATAAAGTTAATAACAATAATGATAATAATGATGATAGTTATATTCATTGTGTCAGAGAGAGAAGCCATTGAAAAGTCAAGTGAACTTTTTTCCTCTTTTTATGTTGAAGCAAAAATGTTACATCAACCATGGAAACATGAAACTCATGACTAGGTTTACCTTAAATTTCTGTTTCTCCTTCTCCTGTTAATACTTTGGTTTATTAGTCAAGCGTATTAAATCCAACCTAATGCTGTGCATTGAGTAACCTACGAAATGAGGTAAAGTGAACAAAGAATGGAAAAATTCGAAAAAATGTTCAACTAAATTTTAAAAACTGTCCAAATGAATATTCAAGTTGATATCAACATTTCGATTAATATCTTGACTTTGTTTTTAACGAACAGAAGAGTTGATTGAAAGCTTTGGAAAGTTTGAGAAGAGAAAAAATGGAAACTTTTTGCATTCAAATGTTGTTTTTATTCACTCCCAGTGAGAATTGACGAAGTAAATGAAACTTTTTGTTCTTGAATAAAAAATGATTCAACAGTTTTTTTCTCCATTCAATTCTATTATCATGGATTTGGAAGAAGAGATAATTGAAATTTTGTTTATACTTTAAATCCATTTTGATTGAAAATCAATTTTGACAGTAATTTTCTTTCATTGCTCAGTTTATTTCCCATAAATTTCATGGATTATATTAGTTGCTCTGAACATAGCAAAGGGAATGTTTCACCATGAAATATTATCTGTTCAACAATTAACAGGATCAATAATGGCATTTGAATAGTGAAAATTGGTCTTCATTATTGGATTAATATCACGCAATTCAGAGAATGGTAACTGTTATTATCAACACAAAGTTGATTATCATCATTAATATCATCACCATTATTCAATGAAAGAGGAAAATATAATAATTTTCACTCCCATTCCTTTCTGTTGAAAGGATAACAAGACTTGATGATGATACAGAAAATCAAATAAATTGATCAACTTTAATTGTCTAATTTTTCCTAATGAATTTATAAACATTAAGGTTTCACAAAAAATCACTGATCATTATAACAAAAGTTAATCATTAGATTAGTTTGAACAGCAAATGTTGAGGTAAGCAAATCTTGCAAGTTTAAGTTTGGTCACTCAATAAATTGATAGTTTTTTCTGGTTCGAGATTGAATTAAGATCTCATATGCTTCTGTCTAGTCGTGATCGACTCAAGAGCAAAATATAATGAATGCAATGCTCTCTTATCACATTGAGCAACGAATGTCAATCTTTTTCGACGAATAAACTGTTCTACAAGGAATCGATCCTTAAATCACAATGAAAATGAAAAATCAGAAAATATTGCAGTTCGAAATGGATAAACGGTCGAAATTCTGACTTACCGAGATTCTCTTCGCATTTTCCTTTGTATTGGATGGTTAAAGGTGTTTGCAGGTTACATGAGGTAAAGTTGAGTTGACATTGATTGGAATACGTTTTGTTGTCATTCGCACAGATTGGATCGAAAGGAGTTGAATCACACTGAAAAGTATCACAGCGGCAAATTGATGCGATGTTATCTGAATAACTATCAGGACTACAATAACCTCCAAAGGCACAGGAACAAATTCCTGTTTACAAAAGAAGAAAAAGAAATATTGAAATTAATGTTCATCAAGGTGAAGCTCATGATGGTTTGCAAATTGGACCTTCACCTAAAATCCAAGTTAACTAGCGATTCACGAGTGAAGCTATTAGATTAAACAGTGTTACCCTTAAGGGCTACATAATCATGTTGTGGTTTGTTTGTCACTGAAAATATACAAACCAATAAATGTAAAGGTTACCTTAAGGCTATTATTTTATTTGGATAATGTTATTAATTTTATTCTGTACAGTTTCAACCTTGATTTGACCTCATTTCAAGTTGAACATTTTCTCATGTTTGGGACAGAATCGAGGGTTAATGTTTGCTTCACTTGCAGTGAAACAACTGTTTGAAAGTCAGAATCCGAATCAACTAATTGGCGAATAATTGTAAACACGAAGGAAATCGGTTCAATGTTTCCTTTCAACCAAAGAAGAAGTTGTTGGTCAGATTGCCAAGTATTTCCTTTTATTGCTCAAGACATTCGAATGGAAGCTTTCATGCTATTCAATGGAATTATCAAATATTCTCTTTCACTTCATCACATTTTGTAACTTTCTTCGTGTTATTTGCAAGCCGGAACTTTTGGTTGCAAATGTCATTTCACTTCTACTTTTGATAGTTGAAGATGTTTTTTGATACCAAAAAGTAAACATGAAATGCTATTCAACCACTCAAGTTGAGCTACAAAACCAGAATCTTTATCTGAGTTTAGATATTTTCTTGCAAAAATGGAAATAGTTATTTCAAAATTTTTAACATAAAATGACTAAAAAATCGGCAATGAAAGAATGTAAAACTGCTAAAACTCGACATTTTCATCATAAATATATAAGCTTCTCATTAGCGTCGAGTTGTGAGTCGATTTGATGATTGTTTCAATTAACTGAGTATGAAGTACTTCGGTGACTTCCATTATTCTTCCTTCACTCAACTGGGTCTGTCTTGTGCATTTCCACAGATTCATCAATGTTTCCTTTAGTTTCTTGTTTACCTAGTTATTTATTAGCTACAAATCATCAGACTAGATTCTGTTCGGATCTAAGAAGCAAAGAAAATGGCAATTAAGTTAAGCTGCGAGTAGCTGATTAAGCAAATTAAAGCTAATCAATTGGAAATCTTTACATTAG
Source organism: Tetranychus piercei (assembly GCA_036759885.1). Taxonomy (NCBI): domain Eukaryota; kingdom Metazoa; phylum Arthropoda; class Arachnida; order Trombidiformes; family Tetranychidae; genus Tetranychus; species Tetranychus piercei. The sequence continues at coordinate 393,307 of CM071877.1, forward strand.
ACTCGTCATTGAGAGGATTATCATTGATCACTAACTAGCATTTTATATTCACATTGACAGTTTTGATTCGGTGATTAATCACAGGAAAAATCTGAAGAGGCGAAAGCGATCATCTATCGACAGAAATGGGCAAATCAAAGATTGCAGATAATTTATTAATAGCCGAAATTACTTATTACAATAAATCAACGTTAGATTATTGCAAGTCAAAGCTTGATTTGCTAAACAGGAAAACTGATCTGATGATATTTGAATTAATTAAATTTATAAACAAATCGAAACATTGTTTAGCTATAATTCAATTCGATTAGTCTCTGTGTATTACAAACTTCTGGATATTGAATGGAGTTAAGAGGAAATACATTAATGCATCTGAATTAATCAATTATGAAACGTGTTTCTTTTCATTCTGACTCAATGTTAATAGATATTTGCTATTTACACTGTCATTTGCAAGTATCATCATGAAAATTGGAACAGTTTTGGTTTTGAGAAAAAATAGATTTTTATTCATACCTTCGTATGATGATAAACTTTTTTGAAATGGAAGATCTGATAAATCCATTGATCCATGGTTGTGATGAACATGAAGGGATGAAACAAGGAAGGGAAGAAAAGATAGAATCAAAAATGATAATTAATGGAAATGCATGTACAATAATCAACTATTTATTGCAATGTTTTCTACTTTCGTTCATTCACAGATATTAATGACTCTGAATGGAGCATAAATTGCAATATTAATAACATTTATCAACAGACTTTCAAAGACAATCCCTGGGTTTCCATCTCGAATGTTCATGTTATTCATTTATATATCATAAATTAAACTTTCGTTAAAATCAAAGTTGTTCGTAACTTTATCATAATTAGGATAATTTGCGTAATTATCTAAAATTCAAAGGTAAAGAGTGATTTTATTAGCATTTGTTATTATCTGCTGAGAGGAAACTCAATGTTATTCTTTGAGATTCACTGTGTAAAATTAATAGAAAAAGTAAATGAAAAAAGAACAAAATCTCGAGGAAAACTTGCTTTCGATTTTCTTTTTACTTTATCAACACTTAACAATCTGATGCCGTTCATGTGTGTTTGGTGACTTTCAAGTGCAAACAACTCATCATTTCAAGTGTTAACAAGGCAATACTTTCACATGTTTACACACTTTCAGCTGAAATCAAACAAAATCAATTTCAAAGACTTTTCAAGTTGTTTAATAACAAAGTTTTTCACGAACTTCAAACAATTTCACAGATTCGAAGATTAATCTGATATTCCAAGATTGAGAAATAGAACCATACACTCATGTATCAATGAATAAATTCTAATTCTATTGCCATCCTAACCAATTCGAAATCAGTCTCTTTGCGCGATTCTAAAGTTCAAAAAAATTCAATTCCTGGATGAACTTATTTATTAAACTGCATTTTGTCCAGTTTATTAGGTAAAATGATTTGATTGACTTCTAATTATATGAATTTGCATCGTACATTTCTTCATGAAGATTCACTATTCTTGAAACGAATCAAATGAACCTAAATATTAGATCAATCATTTTCTTCATATTCTACTATTCTTCGTATTTCATTTTAGAACAAATACAATTTTCTTATGAACCATTAATTTTGCATATTCAGATCATGGAATCAGAATCAATTCAAGATCAATTGATGATCGATCAAGTAACCAAAGTTACACTGAATGAAATCTAACAGCCTTAATGATTCGTCTTTATCATTACAAATATTCACTGTCTTCGATCCTTTAACACCTAAAACTCATCTGAAAACTGACCCCTCATAAAATGAACCTGACTCTTCAAGTTATAAAACGATTATTGGTTGATCAAGTAATGACCAAGTATGATCTTTATTTGAATGTCAATTTTCAAAATTGAAAACCAAAGCGAAATATAACATTGAAAAAATGAATTTTGCATGAAATTCGTTATCACATTAATTGGAAATAATGAAATGTAACATGAATTTCATTAAATGTTGCACTTTTATCTTTTCACCATTTGCATTGATGAAAAGATATTTGACTGATAACTCATTAGGAAATGTTTAAGGTTTTGTCAAGGTTTATTCCCTTGAATAAATTTTAACCCAATTAACACATTAACTGCTAATAACTTAACATTCACGTTCCTCATTCAAACATTATCATTATTTATATGAAAATGGCAATGTTATTGTACAATAAGTGATATCAGTTTATAAGTCAACTGTAAATGTGTCAACCTAATTAGACTTGGTTTACCCTTGAGTTATTAATTAGCACAGGTTAACAATATATGCGATCCTCATTAGAACAGTTAGTTGTTTAATTTTCGCCTTAATTCTTTACACTTTCCATATTTGATTATAATTATTAAGAAACATGTAATGAGTAAAGAGCCATTAATCAGCATTAAGAAGCGATCAATTTCTTTTCGCTTTTGGTCGATGGTCAATTCATTTATTCATTGAACCAAATATTTTAATCAATTTCAAAGATTGAAGATGAAAAGATTCTTCGATAGTTTTCAAGTTTGTAAATGAATCAAGTCGACATACAATGTAATCACAGGTGAGAAGAAAAGAGTTTATAAAAATGTAATTGACAAAAGCGTTCAAATAACAGCAAATGAAATGTAATTGTTTTCAAATTTTCGTTTTTTTCCATCAACTTTTCAAGATTACTCGAGATTGTCTCATGTGGCTTCATTCTGCTGATTTAATACAAAACTTGAAGTTTTATTTTCTGTTTTTTCTGTTTATTTTTGAGTTTCTGTTTCACTGTTTTCAATTCGACTTGTTATCATCTTGTTATCAAATGATTTTCAAAGCTCATTAACCGTCAAATTAAGGTGAATATCCCGCCATCAATTAGAGAAGCCATTTCATTGCAGCATCTTAATTAGTAGGCAAGTTTGTTTTGCGCAACATTTCACTTTCCCTGAAATCTTTTAAGCTTTTATCATCATTTCCATCGAACATCTTCTCAATTCCGTGAAAAGCAAAAGGATATTTTTCATTTTTACACTCCTATTTCCTATTTCCTTTTCCTGTCTCCTTTTCAATCAAATCGCAGCCAAGCAAAAGACTCATTTAATACATTCCTGTAGACTCACTTCGCCTTGCACAGAATACAATTTATAAAGATAAACTTGGATTTTCCTGGTCATCATCTTCCATCATCTTTCATCGTCGCCCATCATTTCAATATCAACTCTTTCCTAATAAAAATTGAAACTTCATTCCAATGTAAGATAATATCATTAGTCCACTAATATCAGTTGATTAATGAAGCATCTCGAGTCATTCAACTTTCAGTCAAACATTTATTTACTCAATAATTTCCTCTCATTTCAAATTATCTCAGCTTTCAATCTTTCATCTCAACTTTGCAAGATGCAATGAATGAACGGAAAAAAGTTTCAAATGTAATAAAACAAACTTTTTTCATCCAACATTCAAATTCAACAGTTAATTACAATGATGAACCAAAACGATAAGTTGAACTGAAATTGTGTCTCGAATTTTACCTTTTTTTCCATGTTTAACATTATCATGCAAAGTGTTTTGGAAGCAAAAATACTAAGCAAATCCAATGCTAACATAACATTGATTTTCACTGGAAAACTTTGTGCGTGAAAAAAATTTGCTTAAAAAAGAGTTTCGCTTTTTTGTTTTGATTATAAGGTTTCTGAGCTTTTCACAAAAGCTTAAGAGTGTTTCCCTCAGAATTTGGAATTTGATGGAAATTGTTTAATTTTATTGCGCATTTTACACTTTCCATGTTTGTTCATTGATTTCCAAAGCAAAATCCCTGTCATCTATTCTTCTTCTCCAATCCATTCCTCTATCCTTTCCTCATCTCAACTTGATACATTTACTTTTCTCGTCTTCTTTTGTTCTCTTCCTTCGCTTCTTCACCTTATCATGTCAAATATTTACGCTGTAAACAGACCAGTTACACTCTCAGAAGAACAGACAAGATTTTGTTTTCCCTCTTCTTCCCATTCCTTGCAACAGCAACAACTTGACTCAACAATCTTAAAGATTTCACAGGATAAAACGATGATATATGAAACTCAATTTTTACCTTGTTTCTCTTCTGCATTACTCTCGCATGGTTTCATCATTATCTCACCAAGTCAACACAAGTTGAACCCACAATTGTTCATCATTGATATTCAACCTTGTCTCATGGATTCTATTTCAAGTAACGACAGTTGACACTGGAATATCAACAGAATGCCATATTTAAGTTGCAATTTCGACAGAATTTCAGATTCGACTGAAAGAAAAGAGTTTCCCTTTCCCACCTTCCGAACTCGAAAAGATCGCTGTTCCACCATGAATGCAGGAATATGAAATTTTCGAGTTTCGCAGGAATAGCAAAACATTAAATGGTTTTAATTCTATTTCCTGAATCATTCGTCAAAATCATTCATCGAAAATTCCCGGCATAAACTAAAGAAAGAATTTAATAGATAATTCAGATTCATTGAACTTAAACTATAATAGAAAAGGCTGGACATTTTATGGCTAAAAATTCAATAATTGTCACTCCCTGTTATCATTCCCAGATTGGATTCCTTTCCTCAAACTCACTCGAAAATCATTCTGAGTTCAATGATTTATTCAAATTAACCTATTTTGAGTCAACTTTTTTGTTCTTATCTTGACATGACAATTTCGTCAAATAAAATCTGTGAATTTGGTTCGAGTTGAGTGAACAAGATAAAACTGAATCTTCTTAAAGCTTTGAATGGCAATGAATTGTAAAGATGAGATAATTTACCTTTTATTTGTTAAAAACCTGTTTGAATTGGATTCAATTTTTAGACGATAAGAGAATGAAAATGAAAAAACAAGAGATAATTCAATTGAATACAAGTGAATGAGGAATGGGAAAAGTGCGGATAAAAAGAAACAAAGGAAGAGGAAATGAACCTTCTATTCAAGTCAACACTTATTAATATTGTTATTGTCTTGTTGAGAATAGAATAAGAATCTGTTCAGAATCTTGTTCTGATGATAAATAGATTGTCTCTTTGTGTGATAAATAGTCCAAGTGTCTTAAAGTTGATACAAAATTAGTTGCTAATATGATTATCATTTTAACACAAGTGGATAGGAGAAGGAGAAGGAAGACAAAAAAGCGAGTTGATGAAAGAAGGCAAAAAAGTTGATGAAATGTCCATGATGAGTTGATGGAAGAATGGAAACACTGGATCGGGAATGAAGTTAAGATAACGAGATAGAGATTTGATAAGTAATCAATTTGATTGATATCGTTTTCAAGCAATTTTTATTGCTTTGGTTACCTTCTTTTGCTGCATCACAATCAATCCATTTATCATTCAGCGAAATTCAACCCACGTTTTCATAACATTTTATTCAATTTATGCAAACATTAATTGCCATTCAGTCTTGAGCTGTTATTCACTTCAATACTGAACTTATGATTTCTATACAAAATCGTTAATTTTTCTCAATTTTTGAAATTAAAAGAGGAAAACTCAAAGGTTATCGTTTTCGACTATGTTTCTAAAGGGCGTTGCGTTTAATAAGGTTCCATAATCTTTACCCAAATGTCGATAAAGAAATAAAGATGGAATCATCTATGCATCTTTATCTTTTTATCTACATTTGGGTAAAGATTATGGAACCTTATTATTAATAAGGTTCCATTTAATTGCGTTGTTGTGGTGGTGTTGGGTGTTAATGGTGTTGCGTTTAATAAGTTATAAGTTATTAAACGCAACACCCTTTAGTTAAAATATTAATCAACATTTACTTTTCAAGGATGAAAAGGTAGACTACCCAAGAGATAAGGTTAAGTTGCAAAGGATAGAATAGAATGACGGATTTTACGCTTCTTACTGCGGCAGCTTCTCTTATTTCAAAATATTCTTGCGGCCATCTTTTCGTGAATTATCAAGAACCTGAATCCCATCGAACGATTCAATGCTGCGCTTATATTAATAGTTTCAGCGCAGTATACTGAACCCAAGGTTAATACCACCCTTGTTCAAGCTCAATTGGCTTGCCGTTAGATTTGCGCCAAGTCCTCGTAGATTTGGAAATAACCCGAAGTTTATAATTTTGGATGTGTTCACCCAAATACGCTTTCAAGAAGGTTACATCTTTAGTGGTCTTCCTTTCATGAAATCAAGTCTTAACACATTGTGCAACAAAAAAGAACATAATATTAACACTTTGAATCTAGAAACATATTTATTCCTACTTTTCCATTTCGATCACTTTATGTGATTCAACTTAGATTAACTGTTGACTGTTAGCAAATTTAATTTAGCTGTTTGTTTGAATGACAACTGTCTATTGACTAATCTATCCATATTTTCATTAATTCAAATTTTTATCAATCACCAATCTTGGTTAACCCTTGCTTTCGATTCAGAGAAATTAGTTTAATTAGTTGGTTCTATCATCAATTTGAAACTTTCAATAATTTTTGCAATAGTCACTTGCTGCAAAACAATTCGAGAAAAAATGCATCATTATCTCAACTTTTTTATAAATTAACCATTCGTTAACCCTGCAAACACTATCAGATGTCAAGTCGATATCAAATTCTGTTCATTGTTGCTCTTTCATCTTGCCTTGTAACTACTTGCTAATTGATTTCAACTATTCATTATTCAAAGAAAAAGTATTTATCAGTGTCTTTATATTTGGATTTAATCATGGAAACCAGGGTTAACACTGCCCCCGAAGTATCCAGAAAAACGACATTCGGAAGTGACGCAAGGGTGGTGTTAACCCTGGTGCCAGTATACTACTTTTCATTGAGTTTATCAGCTCTTCATCAGTTTTTCATTGCGCTCATGAATAGCTCACTTTCAAGAAATTTGACTGCTTGAGGATCAAAAGATGACCCATGAGGAAAGCGTTTGGGTCCGAGACGAATACGATAGAATGATGAGCATTAGGCAATATGGAAGAAATCATTAGAACCGCTATTATAATAGAACAGTTCAAATGGAGGACAAAATAGTCGATAGCAAAAGTGCGACAATATCAATTATCACCAAAACAACAAAGAAAGATTTCTATTATTATTAGGGCATCCGGTAATGTTTTGACCTCGCTATGAAGATGAAAGTTTAGACAAAATTTAAAGAAGGTAATTGCCATATAAGGTCACACACTGCTCCCATCTCGCAGGTAATCGAGAAATTCCATCTGCATACCATTGGGCTGGCTTAGAATCCAAAAATCTTTGAACGGCATCCTTTAGCGCATCCAGCGATGAATATCGATGACCTCGAAGGCTTTTTTGAGATGACTGAATAACCAGTAATCACTGGGGGATAGATCAGGATAGTGTTGGTGGTCAAGGGTATAACATTCAATTTGCCTGATTTTCTCATCGTTTCTCTCGCTTTATGAGGTTTCGCATTATCTTGCAGAAAACCAGGTTTTCGCACAGACCTTTCTGGCCTTGTCGTTTTGATTTTTTGTCAACAATGAACAATGAACAATGAACAATGTGTTTTTGAACAATGTCAATTTGTTTTCGGTATTCTTCTTCGTTAATAGCCTGTTCAGGTTCCATAAACTTTGCATTAGTAACTCCGAAGTAATCCCACCAAATAACGAGCATAACTTTTTTACAAAAGCGATCGAGTCTTGGTCTTTGTGACACCTCTTGCTTCGAAGTTACCCACTCCATTGTTTCTTGTGATGTGCCTGGCTGATAAGTGTAACAGCATGTTTCATCTACTGTGATTAAACATTGTAGAAAAGTATTAGGTTGTTTTTAATACACCTCCAAAGCCTTCTTGCTGAATTCAACTCGAGCATCTATATTTGCTTCACTCAAAACATGTGGGATCCAAGTTACGGTTAACTTTCTAAGGTCAAGATATTCATGGAGTCTTTGCTGATGGTTTCATGAGATGTACCAAGGATCGAATATATCTTGTCGATAGAAATATTTCTATCAACATCAATAAGTCGTCTAACATCGTTCGACAAACTAATATAGTCTATTTCTGAAGGTATCCCAGTTGAACCCAGATTTTCCAGGTCCGACCCACCACAATTAAATTAGTTGTACCAATATTTTAAGTTGAATATGTAGGCGCTTCATCGCCATAGATATCACAAATTCTTTCGAAAGTTTCTTTGAGGGACAGGCTTTGATCGTAATGAAATCTTATCACTGCACGGTATTGAACGTTAGCCATTTTGTTTTTACTAAAAATTAACTATGATAGGAATGTCAGAATGAGGTGTAAGTTTGTGACCTAGGGTTAAACTAAGATAAGACGCGAAAGGGCATTTTTCTTATAAAATATTGATGAATAAAACCACCGAGTGTAATTCATAGTTACAATTAACTAATATTTAGGTTCCAATCAAGGTGGACTATGACTGTGACTTCCACTGTTCGCCAATCAGGTGATATTAAATTCCAATTCAATTTCAACTGCTAAGATATGGGAATTGGGGCCTGTTCGGGGCTAAATAAGCGTCAATTTGATTATATGCAACTCGCAAAGACAAAAAAGTTAAAAATTCAAGAGACCTTCCTTGCTACTATTTTGAAGACCAGAACGCGAAGAGATCGTTTGAGTGTGGGGAAGGGTTTTAGCGCGAAAAGCGTGGAAAAAATTAAACAAAAATGACCCCTATTTTCAGTTTTTTATGCATTTTTTGATATGATAATATGCATTAAAGGAATTAAAATAATCACTAATCCCCTGCCGTTCCTCTAAGATTTGGCTAGGAACTGTAGTAAGTCTTTTTATTTCCTTAAACCACATTCATCATCTTACTGGCCTCCTATCTTAAATTCCCTTTTTACTTCTATTTTCTTATCCGTCTCTAAATTGACTACCAAGCCAGAGTTGAGACAAAATGAAGATCAGAAGTAGTAAGTAAGGGTTATATACATAAAAAAGAACGGCCTCAACTACCACATTTCTGATGGAAAAAGCGGGAAAAAGGTATTTTTATGTATATAGCTTATAGTATATGTCGCCCTTGTTTACTACTGAAGTATGTTTAAATGAAAATAATTAATAGTCGAAGGGAACGGCTGAAATCTTGCTGAATAATAGTTTTCCTTGTTTACCTTGTATAATTATGAGTGTATCCTTTAACTAAAATAGCCATGTCAAATGTTCATTAGTGCTTTAAACTTTTACTTGATCACTGTAAATCTCGCAACAATACTATTTCTCAATATGGCTTGAACTTGGCCAACTACTTATCCGCAGGCAACGAGTAAGAGAGCATTAAGAGTGACATGGGCCTGACAATTTTGTATAACCTTTCTTTTACTAGGAGCTGCTTGCGATTCCGATACCGAAATTTTATCCCCTGATGAGTGGGACGTCTCGATTCGTGGGCCCAGTCAACCTTAGCCTGTTGATACAGTTGATTCGTATGGAAGTTCCTGAGGAGGTCATGGTGAGTTCTGAGTCTGATGATCCTGATGACTCTGATTATGAGCCAAGAAGGGACAATCATAGGATGGTAAATAGACGAAAAAGAGTTAGAGTAAATAGGAGGGCCCGAGACCTGAGCCAGAGCAACAGGAGCCTGAGTGAGTGGAATCCTCACCACAGATATTAGATCATCCGTTGGAGCCCGACGCGATGATAGAAGAACCTCAGCTGGGTCCATCGGGGTCAACAGGGGTCTCCCGAACTATTTCGTCAGAATATCGCTATTAGTTGGTGTCCAAAGCGAAAGTTGGCAGAAATTAGATCCACTAAGGGAAGGTTGACCTACGAGCTCATTATAGTTCGGTATGGGCTTCTTGGTTGTTCCTTCAATGCTCCCCGAAATCTAAAGCGTTGGAGGAATATTTATCGGCATCTAGACACCCACGCTGAAGAGAGTGTCTTAATAAATTTTTTAAATGGTTATGCATTGAAAGAATATTTGAAAAGAAGAGCTAATTGGCTAAGAATAAAATAAGTTTGCAATAATAAAATTTTTTTAAAAAAAACGTTTTTTTGCCAGTACGTCTAAGGCGTGTAACGTTGTGGGCGTTTTCGGGTCCTTCTACTTCGCCGTATTTAGGTTTCAATTTCGGTTTCGGAGCTATTGGGAGCCGTATCTTCACGCTCCATTGGGCCCGACTCATTCTAGTCATATTCTTGCACATGCTCGTTTGAGTTTCAGTCCGCTTCAGTAGGCCCCAAGGTATTTCTTTTTGTGAGTTGGCCTGTTACAATAGGTGATGGGCCCTCGGTTGAACTTGCCTCTGCAATTAAGACTTCAGTCGTCTGATCAGACTGAAATTCATATAACTCAAGTATTGAGCTAGAAGTCATGCTGCGGACTCTCCTTGAATGGTTTTATTCGTGAGACATGTACGGCCATACTTTTGTGTGGTTCGTCCGTACTCTTTACAACTCTGTATGGGGTTATGCCTATTTTATCTTACTCGACAAAGCGACCCGCGTAATTCTGAAGTAGTTTAGTGGCTTTGCCCTTAAATTTTCTTGGCCAGCTTATCATGACCTTATCACCTGGTTGGTATAGCATGGGCCTATGACGTTCAGTATAGGGACGTCGGTTAATTTCTTGGGCCCTCGATGTTTTGAATAATAATCTCTAATATCATTTATCTCTAATATGTTGAATTATATCGATTCCTTAATTTTAGCATTTTTAGTCCATAACTTGCTCAATTATCCTTTTCTAAATGAACACAACAATTTGAATCAATCTACAGAGTTGTTATCAAGCTGATAGCTTAAGATTTTTCACTCTAAAATGTCACTTCAATGCCATCAGTTGTGAGAGTGCAATTGTGATACATTTGAACACCATCAACAGTCGAATGTCAAGTTGATTTTTCTTCGCTTTTTACAAAACAATATTACAAAACTTCTGAACAATATAAATATTTATGAATTGTTATCAACTCTTGATTTATATAATAACAAAAAGTAAAAAGAAAAGGATGAAAGGTGAAAGAAAAAAATGACCAGATTTTGTCAGTTTATACCTTAACGAATAAATATTTTGTGGAACAATTTTCTGCTCTTTTCAACTTCACCAACCAATTTTCACTCATCAAACTTTTTGCCATCATTTCTTAAACCATTTACTCATCTTTTTTGTTCAACACTTAATAAGGTGAAAAGCTGTCAGAAAATGTTCAACTCTTGATAAAGAACAATAAGTTTCAACCAGAAATGCAAAATTTTTCATTTTAAATCTTGTTCCAAATACTTATCCTGTTGAATTTCAGACGTTATTAACAAATTGATATTTCGTCTTGTTCATAGTTGAGCGAAGAGAAGGAAAAAAATATTGAAAAGTAATTCTTCAGAGAATGATATTCATTTTGAAATTAAATGATTCTCTATCAATGCAATCATTATTCCATCAACATGATTTATTGAATCTTAGTTGAAAGTGGAAAATTGTTCAATTATTCTCATGAGTAACATTAATTCTGACTTTTCTCCCTTCTTCATCACAATTAACATCATCCAAGTTAGTAAAAAAGATTCTCAGAAAACAGAGAAAAGAAGAAAGTTGAAACAATTTAACAATTTAATGATTGATGCGAAACTCAATGAACTGAACTTCCTTGAATCAATCGGCAAAACTGTTAAAAAGTCTGAAGGCTTTCATCTTCATCAACAAGTTTCGTTGTTGATGGAAAATTAATTTCATTTCAATTAGCATTTCACTTGAAAGTTGATTCGTTCATTTGGAAAGTGTCTCAACTCATCAGATGCAAATGTGAACAATTTACTGCAACAACTTCTCAACTCATTCCTCGATAAATCATGAACATTGAATCCATTGTCATCTCTGTACTTGCATTGTAACCTCAAGTGCAAAATGTTGAAATTTAATAAATAATAATGGAAAGAATGAAAAGTGAATTTCCAAATGAAATCAATGGTGAAGTTGTGAAGGAAAAAACCTTTTTTTTCTCGCCTTTTCTTGTGTCGAGAAGCAGTTTACACGAAAAAAGGTATTCAATGTGGTGACAATGAGTTATCATTGAGCAACTTTTTCCATCACTTCTTGAATAAGCACTGAATGAAATTAAGTGTCAGAATATTGCCAGCACATATTCAATTCTTGTTATTAATAGATTAACTTGTTTTCCTTTTATATTCAGTGTTATTCCAATCAACTGTATTGAACTGGAAAAATAACAACTTTGAATTGTAAAGAAAGCAAGTTGAATAGAGGAATGGAGTAAAAAGAACAGAAATGATATTTCAACAGGAAAAGGTTCATTTCCATAGAAACTTGAAACGTGTTCATCTGCAAGAATAAAAGTTACTATTGTTTCCATATCCATTTCAATGTGATTCACACATGAATAATGATGATGATAAACTGTGTAGGTAAACAGTTTTCAGCACGTTCAGTGTTCTGTTCATTTATTAATGTCAAACGATTTGCTAATAGAAACCAAACGAAATTTTTATTTTCCAGAATTTTGCTCTTTCGTTTTGCAAATTGAATAGACGCTGAAATAACCTTCAAACCTGAAACTCGATGAATACCTTTGTCTCTTGTTTGCTCACAATTTGTTAGTTACTCTGTCTTATTGGATTAATCTGATTAAAATCTTTCTCTTGTTTTCCTTTTAATTCATTTTCTTTTTTTCTTCACTCAAAGCCAACTGTTCATTGATACGCACATCTCATCTCGACTCGCAAAGTTGACGTCAAGTTGAGCATAAAAAAGGTTACAAACAGATGAAGAAGAAGAAAATGTTGAACGAAAAAAACGGTGCATTTTCTTAGGTAACTTCCTCAGGGAATTGAGTATCATTTTGTATGATTTCAGAATGTGAATGTATACATATGCATGTGTGAATGGATTAAACTTGAAACGCATAAATCCCAAGAATAAGATACCACTTACCATTATTAATAGAAAAGTAATAAAAGCAGAGAAAAGGGGAATTTTACATTCATTTCAATTGAAATACAATTTTTTGCTTCGCAAAAATAAACTAATCAAAATGATAATAAAATCATTATTGAAATTGTTGTCATTTGAATGCATTAAAAGTGAATCAAAAATGATTTTTCATTTTATTAGTTATTTCGTCATTCGGTGAAACCATTATTAAGACTTGCATATTGAAGACATTTACATTTGTCAATTATTTAATGAATAATTTATGGTGAAATTTCCAATAAAACAATTGATTTGCATTGTCCTTGTTATTCATTTAATTGTCGACAATGAAATGAGGAGAAATGAGGGAAAATGAGGGAAAATTGTGAAGAAAAGAGAAGCAAATGAAACTGAAGAATGCATCGATGAACAGAAAATTTGATCAACACTGAAGAATGAAATAACTGTAATTTTGAAAGTGCTATTAAAGTGGTAAAAAGATAAGACAAAAATGATATGAATAATATCCTAAAATCAAATACAATGAGCCACACAAGAGACTTGAATGTAATAACATTGTGAGGAGACGAAGAGGTGAAAAGGTGAAAAATAGGATTCAAGATGAGACTCGAAATGAGATGATGAGCATGAGATGCTGGGTTATGGAAAAGTTTAACCATTCAGATTGTAATATTTCGCTTCTTTCTCTTTCCATGATAAATGAGAATTCACATTTTTCTTTCTTTTTTATATAATATCTATAATATTGTTTCTCCATATCTTTTACTATTGAATAGACCTTTGGGAATCTTTTTATCACATGTAACTCTCAATGACCTTATCTATTATCTAAGATGAACATGATTTTTATTCATTATTGTGATGGAAAACTGAGTAAACTGGAAAACATTTCGAGTTGCAATTCCTTTATCTTCTTCTTCTTTTTCATTTCTGTTCACTTTTTTATTCATCTCATCTTCACTTTATCTTATCCATTTTTTGTTCTTGTTGTTGCTTCTTCGTTTGGTCAAAAAAGGTGAACAAAAAAAAGATTGAATTGGAATATCGAATTAAATGAGTTATCTCTTTTGGCTTGCTTCTTTTTATCAGCAAAATATCATGGAAACGATGAAAACATTTGCTTTTCATTTTCAATCAAGTATTGAATTACTTTTCACTATTACTTTCCTTCATCATTATCATCATCTGGTTAAACTTGTCAAATTTTATTCATTTGTTTCAATTCGTTTATCTATTTGCAAACTTGAAAACTTGCTTTGTTCTGGTGAATTATTTCTTCTCGAGAAAATCTTTTCCATTCAATTCCAGTTCAACTTCATTCGCATTCATTTTTCAAGGTGAAAGATCATCAAAGTTGCAAATTTCAAAAAGCTTCAAATTTTCCATAATTTTAAATCTTATTTTGTTATAAAAGTTTCTATTCATCCAGTTAAAGTTTGGTTCGTAAGATTTCAGTTATTTTTAAACTTTTTACACCTTAGAAGTGTTTGCTCCTGGAAATGCATAACTTTTTAGATTCACTTCTTTCTAATGCTTTATGTCCAGTCATTTTACATGGAAAAGGACGAATTCAAGCAATTTAAATGCTAAATTGAAACAAGGTGAGAGAGCAAAGGTGATCAAAATGTGAATAGATTAGAACTAAATTTCTTCGATTTTGTTCTTATGTACATCCATCCACGAATCAGAACTTGAATAACTCATACAGTGGGGCATTGAAATGAACATAACAAGAGTAAGTTTACTCGAAAGTTAGATATTGTCATATAATTCGTTGACCAATTTCGCCATGCAAATTGCACGCAAATACAGAACTAATTAGAGAACAGGTAAAATTTTAACTGTGAATAGCTTCGAAACCAAAAGTCTATTGATTTAGATTTTCAAAATTCGATTATCGTTAGACAAGGGTTAGACAACTGCCTCCGTTCGGTCTATTTTGACCTTTCGGATTCGTTCTGATCTATTATGATACATGCTATTAATTAATTGAAATCTAGGGCATCTGAAGATCCCAGAAGAACTAAGAATATCTCTAAAAGCCAGATAACGATGGGATGGATCAAGCAGCTGTTAACGAGTTAACAAACTGGACAAAGTATTTCCAAAACAATTAAGAGTTAACGATGTTCCTAAGGTATTTACTGTGTTAACATAAAGAGTAGGCTAGAAAGATTGGAGATTTAAACTCGTTTCTTCTCAATTGGTAAACATTAATATCAAAATGAGACTGTTTTCGAATCTTCAGAATTCTTGAGAAAATATTGAAATAAATTTAAATTATCGACAGTTTACTTCCCTCAATCCTTGTTGGCGGTAAACGGACTGAAAAAAGTTTACAATAAAATTAAACATTCTTTTTAAAATTATCTCTTCAATGATTTACAGTTTTATTTATTAATTGATAAGACATTAATTCAAATTTTGCTTCATTTCTTTACTTTAATAATTTATTCATCACTTTATACTTGTATTTTCACCAACAAACATTGATCAAGTTTGATGAATATTATTAACATAAAATTTTTTACATTCACCAGGAAAAGGCGATAAAAGTATAGAAAATGATGAATAAATTGAAGGTTAAAATTTTGTAAACAACAACTTTTATTACTTTCATCATCATTGGGAGTAATCACTCCCAGTTTAACTGATATCATTGAAACTCGCTTGATAGGATTACATCGAGGATATTTTTTAATACTTTTTATGGTTCAATTTAAGCTTTTATTTTTCTTGTTGTCTTTCTTGCTTGGTTAATATAAAATTGGCCTTTGAAATGAACACAAAGATTTAACTCATTTTGGGTTTTCGAGCCTTTTCGAGTTACTATAATCGTTTATCGTTAATTGAAACTGACAATCTAACAATTTCAAATTCCTTTTTAATCCAACAATTTTTTTAAGCAAAATGTTATCAATTCAATTGCAAGAGTATTAAGGTTATAAAAATATTGGCTAATTCAATAGCTTTTCCTCGGTCTTAAGTTGAAGACTTAAAACAGGTAAAGTTTAGTCTCGAGGAATGATAAACATTTCAATGTCCATTCAAGTGAATAGCTTTCAAGATATTTTCAGATTTCATATTTTCTGATGTTTTCCAGACAAACATGAAACAATACTGAACCTGATTACTTTAGGAATAATCTTAGTCAAACTTAGAAAGAAACTTGAGGTTGATGTGAAATCTTTGATTTATTAAACATCTGATTCCTTTCAAATTCAACTCTAACCAAGTTTGGAATATGAATTGGAGAATTGACGGATTTGAGAAATTAATTTTACTTCAATTAAGAAATCGATGGAAATTATGAATGTTTTGATTGCATGATAATCTTATAATCATTATTGGACTGAAAAAGGGAAGAAAAGTATTGATTCGATTGTTTCAAGAAAAGGAGCAAAAAGTGTCTCTTTTCTGATCGATGATCAATGAATAGGAAAGTAGAAAAAATCAGATAATTTTTCGATTCTCAATGGAACCAATTGTGATATTTACATTTTGCATTTTCTAAAAATTGCAAGTTCCAAGTTGAACCAATCTGTTCATTAATGCTATTAAAGATAAAGGTTTTCATTTGTGGATCAAGCAATTGGACTGAAGGCCAAGAAATGAGTGGAATGAAAAACACTTGTTAAGTGATTTATCTCGATTGAGTGAAGGAAAAGTTGATTAATTATTAATCATTCAATAATGGTGAATCAAATAGAGAAAACAGTCGATTCAATTGATTGGCATTAAAGTTGTGAGAAAATGAAATGTAATAAATCAATTTTACCTGTTGAAGGTTTTGCATTAAAGTTTCATTTCTGAGAAAAATTATCTATCAATGGAATTTCCTGATCTTTCAGAAAACTTAAATTTTCTACGAAATTCTCAATCAAAATTCTTGATTTTCGTTCGATTGAAAAACACTTTTCAGATGATAATCAATAAGGAATTCGACTTTGAGTTGTCTGCATTCGATAACTGAGGTTCATAAACACTTTCGTTCATTTCAATAGATGGTGAAATGCAAAGTCATTTCATGCTGTTGAAAGTCACGATTCATTCCATGGAAAGTAACAAGTTTATCAAGAAACATTTGGCAGTTCATTTGGTTCCCTTAATTTGAACATTATAATTTTACCTCTTTATGTGTTCAAAACAAAACAATTTGTGTTTTTATCCTCAAACATCATTACCTTGAAAAATTGGTTTACTTGATGAGTTAAAGAGTAACTTGAAGGAAAAGGTTTAAAAGTAAAAATCAAGTCACGTAATTGATTTTGTTTAATTTAGATTAGATTACCTTTTTATGAATCAAATTCAATCTTTATTTTATTAACTTTACTATTAGAAAGCAAAGAGAGTAAAAATAAACTCAAAACAAAACTTGAAACTCTGATAAGTTACCGATTGAGATGAAACTGTTGAAACTGTAATTCAATTTTGTTAAATGATTCAATGATTAGCTTTATTACTAAAATGAAGACGATTTTCACTTTTACACTTTTCACTTTTTGCCTTCAATTGTTTATCTTTTTTTCATTTCATCTTAATTTGATTCCAGCCTCACTTTTATCTTCCCAATCAATTGAAAGCAAGTTTTATTCAATTTACTCAATTTTCACAAATCATGAAAATTATCCATAAAAGCCAAGTAAATGCAATTATTCATTGCACAGTTGGACCATAATTATCAGCCTTTTTGTGTGTTTTCTTTTTTGTATCAAAAGCAAGCTTAACAGGCAATATTTTGGCTTTCATGGTAAGGAAAACCAATATAATCTGAACAACTGTAAATATTCAAGTTTATCGTTACAAATGATTTAATGATTGGAAACACAGAGATTGTCGAGAATCGATGAAAAAATGAATTTGAAACTTACATTTGATGAAAAATATTGACGCGATGACAAGTAAAACAGTTGTTATTGTCAAAATTGTTGCGACAATTATAATTGGCAGATAACTTACACCTTCATGGTTAATTGGTGGTTCTTTGTGCAACTCAACTGGATTGTAAGAGTAAATATTGTTGGCCAATTTATTGTTACAATTTGTACTCGAGTGACTCGATAATTTAACCTTATCATGATGATCAAGCACATCATTTGAATGTTGAAAGTGGTTTACATGTTTACAGGGTTTATCACAAGAGTGACAGGCAGGAGTCAAAGTTGCTGATCCTGTTGGGTAAGAGCTACTCGGTTTGGTTGCAAAGCGTACGGTTGGTCGATGTTTCACTGACTTCACCGATTTCATGGGTAAAGTCGTTGATGTTGATGGATGAGAGGAAAGGAGTGAACAGTGATGGTAATGCGGATGTCCAGAGGTAGGTAGAAGGGTCAATGATGATGATGAGGGTTGTGTGGTTGAACACAAGAAACACGGTTCATTTGGCGTTATCTCACAAGGTTGCTGGGAAAGACAATTGGTTGATATAAACTGTTCAACATCACTATTCCTGTTTACAGTATTTAACCTTTGCTTGTCCATTTTATGGCAACAGGAGTCACAAAAGGAATCCAAAAATGGTGCTGATGGATAATGTTGATGTTGATGTTGATGAGATTCAAGATTATGATGGGATAACAAGGTATCAGTTACTGGTACAGTTGTATTACCTTCAACCGGACGTAAATGGTTAAAGCTGTTTTCTGATAATCCTGGTGATGATGAAGGTTGATCATCTGTATCTACATCACTTGTCTGGAGTTGCTTTTGTTGATGATGATGGTAATGTTGATAAGTAGGGTGAGAATGATGATTTAGGTAGTGGTGACAAGAGATAAAATGATTGTTATTCTGGAGAGGGTGACTGAAATGAGATGAAAGATTATCAAGAGTTGAATTGGACTGTTGATGGGAATAGACTCGATTCTCATGGAGTTTACTTTCATCATTACACTGATCTTGAGTATTACCATTATTACCATTGAATTGATGGTAACACACTTCCAATGGATTAATAGTGATATGTTTATTGATTGAACAGTTAGGATCAACTGATGATGTGACCGGTACTGTTGTTGGTGGTGAAGCTGATGTTGAGTCGAAGGTTTGGTTTCCAGGTTTTGTTGTT
This sequence comes from Tetranychus piercei, assembly GCA_036759885.1. Classification (NCBI taxonomy): domain Eukaryota; kingdom Metazoa; phylum Arthropoda; class Arachnida; order Trombidiformes; family Tetranychidae; genus Tetranychus; species Tetranychus piercei. Next base: position 412,252 of record CM071877.1, read on the forward strand.
TTCACATTTGATTGCATTGAACTTTTTGAATCTTCGTAACTGACACTGGAAATTTCATTTTTATCCTTCAATGGTTCAATGTTTTCTCTGTTGATCGACATTAAAAGACTTTGATCAACTTCGATGAAACACGCCGAGTCAATGTTTTCAATCAAAATTTCTTCCTCTTCTTCTTCGGGTTCATTTTCATCTTTTCCTTCGACATTTCCATTGCCATTTTCATCTTCATGTTCATCACCATTTTCACTGCATTCAGTTGAACTAAAGTTTGTTACCTGATTTACTGATTGTTGATGTTGACAATGGTGATGGTGATGATGGTGAAGGTGATGACCATGTTGATTGGAGTGATAATGATTCCCTGGACAGTAGATTAGCGATGAATTACAAGAGTAAGGGTTAAGGTTATTTAATGGGACAGAAATGATTGAATGATCACCTTCAAAGTGAACCCTTTTACATTCATGGTTAGATACAATTGGTGAGGATGAAGATAATGATGAAGGTGATGACTCTTGGGTTTGTTGTTGTTGTTGTTGGTGGTGTAAATGGTGCAATTGGTGTAATTGGCAGTTATCTTGTTGATTAGGCATGACTTTGATTACGTGTAGGTCAGTATTGTTAATGGAGCAAACCATTTTATCCAGTGAAGAATCACATAATAACAAACATTGAGATTAATAAATATTGCAATGAAATTAATAATAAACAAATCTTGAAATCACATAGAATCGGTTAAAGTTGAAATGTTGAACTTTACTGTTTAACTTGAAATTTTGTATTACTTTAAATTGACCGCCACTTGTATTGTTTCAGTTTGTTTGTTAAGTTTATTAATACATCTTGGTAAGTAAGATTAAATATTAATAAGTATTATTTTGATAAAGTTTTATCGGGGCAAAAATTGTAACAAGGCAATTGGTAATGGTAATAATAGGTATAAATGTTTCCCATCATGCAACAACATTATTAAAAGAGAGGATTAAAGGTACCGGTCGATTTGAATCAATGGCTGATAATGATAATAAAGTGAATCAATTGACTGTTTCAGTGAAAATGAAGCAGAAAAAGTTTCATGTAAAAAGATTGTATTGATAAAAACTAAGCTGCATGATAAACAAGGTAAGACTTGGAGTTTTTTTGGGTCTCTATTTTTTTCTTCTCTCTCGTTCTCTCTTGTTTTCTTCTTTGGATCTTCTTTTTGTTCCGTTGATTACGTCGACTCAACAGATTCACTGGAGCAAATGTTATATTATTTTATATTAAGGTAAATACTGATGCTTTAAAGGCATGCTCATCATTATCATTGGTTATATCATTGTAAAGAACCTGGATTTAATTGGCAAATTAAACTTCTATTCTATTAAATTAAACCAGAAAAGGCGGTTAATATATTAAGATAAGAGGAATTTGAGTCGTCATAGAATTATATTCAATTGAACTGGTACATTTGTAATAATAACAATTGAATTTACATGTTATTTCATGTCTACACTTGGAGCTGTGAAAGATTGAGATAATTAAATGATAAGATGATTGAATTATTCACATTTTGATTTTTCTCTTGCATCAGCTCACGGCTGATGATTTAATTTTTAGCGAATTATATTTACAATTGGCATTTTTCTTTAGATTTTTTTCAATCTTTTTTTAATTATTGATGGAATATGGTTAGTTTATGGAGATTTTAAATAACTTTGTATCGACCCTTGTTAATTGGTTGATAAGAATTTTGAAGTTTGACAATCTCTTCTTTGATTAAGCGAATGATCTCGTCTCGTGCCTTCTTAACTGAAAGTTCAGATGTACCTTCAATAGCAAGATAAAGTTTCCTTTCCTCTTTACCATCCGGTGTAAGACCTGGTTTAGCTCCGGGGGCAATATATGTCCCTCTGACTGTAATACCAGACTCAGAGTATTCAGATATTTGAGCGAGAGCTTCTTTACTCGTAACTCTCCATCTTGCCTGTTGTGGGAAATCATTAATTTCGAGTTCTTCTTCGAATCGTAGAAACACATCACTACCACTTGCATGATCGTCTTGATTAGCGTCATCTTCATTGTATTCAGAATCTTTGGGAACATAATTAAGTTTTGCATTGATCCTCTCTGCTTTAGCTTCTGCAATTGATTTAGCAGACAAGGCTGAGGATAGACTTGGACTTGATTCACCTTTAAGGAAAGCCTGAGCAGCAGAGGTCGTTTTTCCACCTGGAAGTTTGATTCGAGAGGCCAATTTCTTTGCTAACTCAAATTTAGCGTTTGCAGTATCTGGCACAACTAATGGAGTTGAACTTAAATTGTTTCCATTGTTGGATGCTTCTCCGTTTGCTCCTGTAACTGTTGCTGTTGCTTTTGTCTTTGAAACTTGTTTCACTGTTTGTTTAGGTGCAAGCATATTTTCAATTTCTTGATCGATATCTGCATCAACATCTTCATCATCAGAATCTTGGATACCTAAAGCGGCTTTTTGAAGTTTCTTCTTATCAATGGCCATTTGAGCTTCGGCTTCATCGAACTTGAATCCTTTGCCATAGAAACCTGAAGAACTTTTCACTTTTTTACCTTCCAATTCCAACTTTTCTTTATAGCTGCGCCATAAATCTTGTAGTGCTTCTGGTGGAGTGTTACCTGATAACTCAAGAGCCTTTATAATATCACCAGCAAACTTGGCTTGGTCTCTAGTTATAAAAGTGAAAGCGAAACCTTTATTACCAGCTCTTCCAGTGCGACCACAGCGATGAACATAGTCTTCATAATGATTAGGACAGTCAAAGTTAATTACCAAGTAACAGTGTTTCACGTCGAGACCACGAGCTGCAACAGAAGTTGCTATTAATGCTCTTATACGATTATTTTTGAAGTCAGATATAGTAGAGTCACGATCTTGCTGATCGATTCCTCCATGAAGAGCCAAACAGCTATAGCTAGCATGCATCAATTCACGTAGGAGAGTATCAGCCTTTTCCTGTTTATCTACAAATATTATAGCACTGTATTCTCCTTCTAAGTACTGTCCTAAAATTTCCAACAATTTTAAGAACTTATCTTCTTCTTCTATAAGAATAACTTGTTGTTCAACATCTTTACACACAACAGATCGTCCTCCAACTTGAATTTCAATTGGTTTATTCAATATTCGTCGAGCCAAAGCTTCCATTATCCTTGGAAAAGTAGCTGAAAACATGACAGTTTGTCTATCAGGTCTCATGTTTTCAATTATTCTAGTTACCTGTGGTTCAAAACCCATGTCGAACATACGATCGGCCTCATCGAGTACCAAATATGTGCATCGTCTCAAATTTGTAACACGACCACCATTAGCTGCAAGCATGTCTATCATCCGACCAGGAGTACACACAACAATTTCAGCGCCAGGTTTAAGAGCTCCAATTTGCTCGGAAATAGGAGTTCCTCCATAAACACAAACAGCTCTCAACTTTAAAGATTTAGAAAATTTTCTACAATCAGCCCAAATTTGTGTAGCAAGTTCTCGAGTTGGACTCATGATTAGAGCAATTGGACCATCCCCAGGGGCAAGAGGAGGTTGATCTAAAATATGACGAAACATTGGAATTAAAAAAGCTAAAGTTTTACCGGAGCCTGTTTTAGCAATTCCAATAATATCACGACCAGACATGATTGCTGGTATAGCTTGAGCTTGGATTGGAGATGGTTTGGTGTAATTGTGACGTTTAAGGATGTCCATAACTTTTTTACTAACACCGGATTGCGCCCAAGTTTTAATTGGCTTAGGGCAACCTTTTCCTTTAACTTTGATTCCTTCCAATTCTTCTCGATAAGCTTCAACCTCTTGAGGTGTCATATTTGCTAGTTCAGGAACTTCAATGTAAAAATTTTTTCTGAAAGGAAGATAAGTAATATCTTCTTTTGTAATGGTGAGAAGCTTTTTCGTTTTATTAACTTGACTCTGCAAGTTAGTGTTCATTGCTTCTAAATCTTCAGCTGAAGTCGCTTCTTCTTCTGATGAATATTCCAAAGCATCTTGGTTCTGCTCGAGTAATTCACCTTTTTCCACTTTTTTCTTTTTAGAAACACCGAAATAAACATTCTTGTCCTCTGCTTTACGCACAACACTTCCTCTTAATTTGGCCAAATCTTGCCGGATAGTTTTCATATAAGCATCCAATGGGTCCTCTTCATCATCCTCTTCAGTGGGATTGGTAGTTTTTGATGGTTCACCATCGGATAGATCCATATCAATATCGTCATTCATATTTAAAAAATAAAACGCACAATCAAATAATCAGAATTTGAAAAAAATAAACTTAAACTTATTCAAAGAAACAATGAATTTCTTCCAGCTGGTAGCCAAGTAAACTACTCGTTGTCAATGAGTTGTTTGTCAGTGAAACTCATTGAATGAGCCGATTCAGCTGAAAGAGTAGGAAGCGGCTTATTTTAAGCCTATTACTCTTCGATTCAGCTACCATTAGCCATTATCGATAATCGATTGACAATATCAGCTGAAAACGATGTTTCATTTAATTTCATGAAGGACATTTGTTTTCTTTCTGTTTAAGTCTTATTTTATTTCAATAATTAACAGTAATTAAACCAGCCATGCCGGAAAGATTTGATAATATTCCAGAGCATTCTTACAAAAAGGATGAGTATATCATTGGTCCTTTTGGTCGAAAACAAGACAATTTTCCCCGTAACCCCTTATCAATTTTGACTGATTTTTTGAGCATTTTGTATGATAAACCAGCAACTTGGCTTCATGGTAAGTATCTTGTCTTTAATACATTTTGCTATTTAACAGCCTTTAATTTTTCATTGGTATTCTTGCAGATAAAGTTATAGTCCCTAATCGCAAACAGAGTGTATATTATCATTGGAAATTTCCTCGAGTTCCAACCGTTGATGAATGCTATGTTGATGATTATGCTTGTCTCTATGAAGCAGATATGCAATACAAAAGGGACAGGTAATACTTATACTTAACGCTTTTCCTTGAATTTTTCATTTGTTTTATTATTAAATATTCTTTTCTCTCTCAACAGAATGGTAGAACAAAATATACTAAAAATTCTTCAACGTAGGCAACTTGACTGTGAATCATCATTTGGTGGTATTGAATCTAATGCTAACGAATGGTGCAGAGAACTTAAGAAGGACTTAGAACAAGCTCGAACCAATTACATGATAAAATGTGTGCACTTTAAATCTCTCAAAATAGACAAATCCAATCGTTTCAACATCAGATTTCATTATTTTTTATCTATTCTACTTTTTAGATGGTGAGCTACCAACCGATGGAACCTCCAGGTTGAATTTAATGGAAGCTAAAACAAGGTCTGCTGATGTTTACCTCAAGCAGAAACATCGTTATATCTGGGAAAGACGACAACAAATGAAAGAAAAACAGGAACAGCTTGATCAAACTCAAGAATCTAACTGAAAATTATGTAACTATTTAATATGTTGAAAATGTTTAGATGCTATTCAACAAGCTATTGCATTGTAATCTTAAGTTAGGTCTTTAGATATTGACTGTTTTTGTCTAAATTGGCCTGTAACCGTTAACTCTTCGCAGTCATAAAAGAATTTTATGAACCTTTGATGAATCAAAAAGGAATTTCATTCTTTGATTGCTTACATTGAGCCGAGAAAAGAATTCAATCAAGACTTCATCATGAAATCGGAAACTTGTTATTTTCAATGGATAAAAGTTATCAGACTACAAGTCTTCCCTTAGCTACTCTTTTAATGGTATGTGACATTATATTATAAGTTGCTGCATTTTTGATTATTCATTCAAAATTATAGTTAACTTATTGGTAATTCATTTATAGTCAAATTATTTAAATCAACTCTGATCTATTTCGAGTACATTATTTTCAATTTGTATTTTAAATGATCAACAGTGGTTTTAAGACATTCACATTAACATCGTTTATTCAATAAGTAAATGAAATATTACAACATATTCGTTTAGATAAAGACAATTTCTAAAGGGTGACAACAATAAATGGGTTTGAGAGCTGAAAGCTTAATGAAAGCTATTGGTTATAGATAAACGGGTAAAAAAGATAAACAAAAATGGTCAACACCATCTTTCAGCGACACAAAGCATCTAAAATATCTTTTATCGTTTTACTCATTTATCTATGACCAATAGCTTTCATTAAGCTTTCAGCTCTCAAACCCATTATAAATTGTCACCCTTTAGAATGATTTTCAACATCATATCCATATATAGTGAACAAGTTACAAAAAATGATCATTTCGTATACAATTACTGGACCGGTTAATACGTTGGCTTAACACAACAACATGAAGCGCAATACGAATAAATTCGATTTTTTCATAGCTTGCCTCACAATTCACAATAAAAATAAGCAAAAAATTTAATCTATATCAAAAGAAAATTTTTCGATCGGTCATTTTTGAAAATTTATTAATACCTTGAATTTTCACCGATCAGTTTGCTTTCAATTCTTCAACCAGCTTTACTAAATGCTCACTTAATTCTGCATGCGATTTTGTACTTCGGATTTTTTCTCCAATGGCTTGTACTCTTTGAATCATTTCTTTGTCATTCAGGATTTCATCAATTCCACCAAGTAATTCTTTATCTGTGACATGATATGGAGAAAACGCTTTACCAATCTTTTTGTCAATTGCTCTTCGAGCATTATCATGCTGATCACTAAATAAAGGTAATACAATGCACGGTTTACCAAAATAAAGAGATTCAATGAATGTATTATTGCCGCCATGGGTTATAACCAGGTCAACTTTAGGAAGGATTTTTATCTGTGGTAAATATTTACCACCAATCATGTTGTCATATAATTGTATTTCATTGTGATAAGGTCCTTTTGAAACAATGAATCGATGTTTTGAGGCACTCATAATACCAAGTAGCTTTTTCATCAGAGTAACATCAGCACTTCCCATGGACCCTAAACTGAAAAGGATGACTTTATCATTTGTTTGGAAAAAAGATTCATCAAAATCTATTGGGCCTTCTTCAGCTTCTCTAACCATATGATCAACTCTGAACCATTTTTCAGGCTTTGGCCCTAATTCTGTATAATCCAAGTCTTCTGGGTATGAATAAAGGTTGAGGTATGGTGAGATAGCTACCAATTCAACTGGATGAGGTTGAACTCCTTTTGTCTTCAAATAAGCATCAAAGTCAGCTTTCACTTCGGCCATTTCACGGTAAACAAGCGCACGAAACTCTTGAAACAGTTTTGGATCATCAGTTGCTCCAAGTCCTGAGTACCGTGGTGGAGTGTTAGGTGCATCATAGGCAAATAATGGATTGGCAGAATAAAGCAATAGCCAGGGTTTACCTGATTTTATAACAGCAGGAACAGTAACATAAAAATCAATCACAATCAGGTCGGGATCAACTTTGTCTATAACCGAAGAAACTTGGTCATCAATTCTTTTCACATAATCGATAAATTCTTTTGTATCATTTGCATAAAGATCGATAATTTGCTCTGTAGGTGTTTTGGCAAATGATGGTGCACAGGCACGTACCAACTCAGCCCATCGATCCAAAGGATCTTGAGATGAATTTGCATTTTCAGGGTCCGCAATAAACTCTAATGCAAATTTATGGCCAGTTATTAAGACCGACCAATTTTTAGGGACAGCAAACACAGACTCGTGGCCAAAATCACGTAGCATTCGAGCCAATCCAAGACAAGAATTAACATGCCCATGACTGAAAGAAATTAGGTAAAATATTAGACAAAAATATATTGAAGTTTAAAGGAAAAAATTGAATAAAACCAATGAAAATTAAATTGATGCAAAAAATAAATACAAATAAGGTCATTGCGAGAGGCGAACCAGTACATAAAGAATAAAACAATAATATGCAAAAACAGGGGTCCAGGTAAATATTTTTGACAGTGACAACATTGAAGGAAACATACATTTTGGTATCGAACTTTTCCAGAATAAAAGGTTTCTATTCAAAAACGAGGGTTAAAATTCAACTTTGTATTTACATTTTACACAATTGAACATCAAAGGTAGATTAATTAATCTCGTAACTCACAGCTAACCAAAAGAAAACAAATAACACATAAGAACGAAAGATGTTCAATATTTTGGTAAACATACCCATCCATAGGGAAAAATAGGAGCTTCATTTTGCGAACAAGTATGCGTCACTTAATCAGTTGGAAATATAATTAATGCAATATAATAAATCGGAGAGTTTAATCATAAAAAGAAAAATAAACTTATTGAAATATATTGAAGTGGTTCAGTAGATGATTGGTTGAAGTATTTAACCATGAAAATAATAACAGCCAAGTAAGATTCACCTTTTTCTTATAAACAAATAAACAGAATTACATGTAATGTTGGCAAAAGGAGAGATAGGAAGTTGAATGGGAAAATAGGGATGATGGAGATGATGGAGATGATGATAACTGCAACGATGAGAGTGTGATGTGAGATAATAAATGGTGACAAAGAACCAGGATAAACATATTTATTCAATTGTATTCAACATTACTTTTTTTCATTGGTACTTGAATCATCACTGAAAACAGAATTTCCTTCTTTCTGATTCAATCATATAATACTTTCTCCTTTATCTGGCCTCTTTCTAGCCACCATGGTTTAAGCAGTCTCAAGCTTTCTTTTCATCCAACTTGGCTTCTCCATATTATGTTTCTTCTGGTTCTTTTATATTTCAACTGGTACTCATCTTTCAACCTTGTCAATTCCTCTCATCAGCAAATTGATCTTCTCATCACCATTCAGTAATATTTACGATGCACAAGATGTAAAAGCAATTAACTTGAATTGTTCCCCCAATTCATCAGGTTGTATTCCTTCTTCTGTGATTGTCCTTGTCAATTTCTGGTTAAACTACAAGGTTGAGTCAAACAAGATGAAATATGGTTTACAACAATTCAATGGAGGAAAATTTAGATAGAAATTCAATGAAATTTTAAAATAATATATCAATAAAATAAAAATAAATTAACACAAAACAAGTTTTCAAATTTAAAAAAGTAAACAAGAAAAAAGAAACCAATCACAGCACTGAGTCACACTTGGCTTGATTATCGCGCCATTAAATTATTTTATATTTTGGCAAAACGTTTTTCAAGCAATCTCAACTCTTAGTTACCTTTGATAACTTTTTTAATTTATTTTGTTAACAGTTTACGTAAACTGATGTACTTCAATATAAAAAACAGCAACAAGTGACAAAAAGTAATCATGGTCGACAGGTAAAGTAATTTTCAATAATTGAATGGGCAATTTTGTGATTCTTGCTGATGAGCGATTTAAAGCTTTTATTTTTTTATTATTTTCGATCCAGCTACAAACCATTTCAAACTATTATATTTACTGATTGCAAAATGGAAGGACTTGTCAAGTAATCCATACATTTCATGCGATACATAATTGTATCTTTTATCGTCGGCTATTAAAAGATGTTACCAATTTCGGACGAGACAAAGCATTCATTGTAACTTTTAAACAGGAGATTTTGTAAAACATGGCAGCAATGACAAAGCTGCCAAACTGTTTTAGGAAAGGAGTAAAATATTTGGAAACGTTAGACTTTTGGAAATAACAATGAAGTTTTGGTAAATGTACAAGAACAGTGTAAAATCAATCATGTTAGTTTCAACTTTATTCAAGATGATTGACAGTCAGATGAATAAAAAGAGGCAAAATTTCTAATCCAGGAGATTCTCAGAAATAGATACTAAGCCAAAGTAAACTGGCCAAGCTTTGTATTTAATTAATCTTGTCTGATCATCTTCAACTGTTAAACTCCTAATTAACCTCGACATTTTTATCATGCCATTAACCAAGCTACTGGTGAAAAGCTAGTAGCAAGTTAATCAATGATCCCTCAATTTATGAGACCAATAAACTGATTGGTTAATTAATCATTGGCTTATTCTTTATTTCAACGCATCTAATGATTATTATCCCTTCTCACTCACCAACTTAGTATCAAAATCCTTTTATTGAATCAAGATAAAAAACCCATCAACATCAATTAACGATATTATATTTCAAGCTGTTCAAACTACACTGTACATTAATGTTACTCTAATGAGAAAAATGTTAAATATTTGCTTCTTTCTCCCTGAAAGCTGCTAAATTTCGTGAAAATGATTGAAAAATCGTCTAAAAATATTATCGATTAGCTTGAAAAGACGATAAAATAATGAACAACTTGAAAGTTGTCATTAATAGGGGAAACTGCGATCAATTCTTGAATCTCATCTGGCAATAATATCACGGTCAATAGTAACATTACCATTGATACAGAAGTTGATGATAACTCACTCAGTATTATATTCAGGTCACTTTTTCCCCTGCTTATATACCTTAACAGATCCATGGAAACCTTGAGTTAAAGTCTAAACAAAAAATATTTTCTATCAAGATTGAAATGAATGTTATTCTGATGTAATCAGACTATAATAATCATCAAAAATATTGAATGAAACAGGAGCATATTTCAAGACCAACAAATTATCATCATCACCATGCTATCAAAAGATACTGTTTTCATCGGACGTTGTTAAAGGTGTTCAAGTGTGTGTGTTTCATGGATATTTAGGGTTAAGTAATGTTCCTAAAGGATTGTATCTCAACAATTTTTTTCATTGTTTTCACCATTCCAAGGTTAACTCAATGCAAAATAATTGAAGGTGAACTCGTTTCCCATGAGGTAAGTAAAGATTTTAAATCTTTCCAGAGATTATTCCACTTTAAATAATCAAACCTTTACTCTGGTCACAGAACTGGGCATTTCTTACTCGTTTCTGTTTCCTATCTAAATCAGGACGATTCAATTACGAGATAACTTATCCATATGTAAGTACATATTGTCTGTAAACCATCTGGAAAGGAAACTTGAAATAAACTTTGATTCACACTTCAATCTGATATCTTTTTTTCGTTTCTTTTTACAGGATTATCAAATTCAAAATTTGCTTCTTTACTATGATTCTCGTCGTCAATGGCCATCAGTTTACAAAACACCAACAGTGAGTTTTCATTATTTCAATGGAATCAAATTGAAATTTAAACATTTTTATTTTCATTCTGTTTAGACTTGTGAGGAAAAGGAAAGCGTTTTGTCCATGGAAAATGGTCAAGTTATCAATTTAACTTCTGAATATGTTTATTCCAATTGCCGTTTACAAGAGATTTTTGATGAGAATACAAATGAAACTACAAAATTTTATAGATGTTCACATTATAGAGTCTTCCAATCGGCCAGGGAACGCTGGTGGTTCATTGCAGTCAGCAATTGCCAATCTAAAAAGGTATCTGATCAACGACAAAGTCCATCAACATTATTAACCTTAACTTTCTTTTAAAGGGCCTTAGGATGACATATCGTATAACCATGACAAACGATGACCACAATCCGCTGTTGAAACACTTTTCAGCAGATCAATTCTGTACGTTTCCAAGTCATTAGTAATAATTTATATCAACCAGGCAAAACAAAAACAAAGGAACAGGAAGATATGGATATCATTCTGGACTTATTAGGATTTCTTGCAAATATGCTTCTCATTGACCTTAATTACCTTTTCTTTTCCTCCTTTCCTCAGATATTCTGCATACAGATGTGGTATTCACAGTTCTCTATCTCATTCTACTGATAGCCTCAATATTTGAAGCATGTAAGCAATATTCATCATTATCCTATCCAATGTTTCGCCAATCAAACTCTTAATGGTCAATCTGTTTACATTTCTTCTGTTTCAGATGCTTTGTACACTCGTCATCTCTTTCACATAACTTACAAATATTACCTTACTTCATTGACTTTACAATTTTCATCTTTAGTCTTTCTTTCAACCTATTATATTATTCTTGCTGATCGAGGCTATTCACACGAGGTTTTAAAGTTAATCGGTAATTCTGTCAATCATGATACACCGATCTTAGCAATTAACATTTCTATTCGTTATTTTCTTCGTGCAGGTAAACTACTGGAAGCAGCATCAACCTCTCTATTTTTACTGCTCTTGATACTTTTAGCCAAAGGTTATACAATTACTCGAGCTCGATTGAAGAAGCAAACATCAACTAAAATCAGTTTATTTATGACTTTGCATACTACAACTTATATCGCGATATTTTTTTATGAGCAAATGGTAAGTTATTCAGCAATCATTTTGATCTGAACAAAATTTAATCAAATATAAATTCATTATGGCAACATGCATTAACATGATTGAATTTTGGAAATTATTTTCTATTAACTATGATAAATTAGTCCAAACTAAATGAAACCATCAATTTAAACCAAAAATATCAATTTTTAAAGTGATTATGAATACGTTTTTAGCCTATTGATTATTCCGACAAATTAAGCTTTCAATATGTAAATAATTTTCATTATCAATGTGATATTTGGTATAACTTCAAAATCTATTCATTGTTCAAAGATTCCTTCATTTCTAGGATTACTTGGTTGATCGGTTTCTGCTTTGTCTCCATCCATTGAACAGCTTATGATGGATGAGAATTTTTGTTTTTTCAACCAATTCTATTATATTATCTGTTAACTCATATTGATTATTAAGTCTTGCAATGTCAGTCTTAATCTAATAGCTTTAAAATCTGCAACCAATTGTTCATTTTTTACGTCAAAATACAAAGTTTTGAAAAACCAGATGATCTTACAACAAGAACGTTATACTCTCAAGTAAAGCTTATTACAGGATCTTATACTTCTGGCGCGTTTGCTATTATTTTCAATTTATAGCAATTGATTTTTACTTACATTATCTATTCACAATTAGTTTTTTGATCCTGGTGAGGTCCTCTACATGTATGAAAGTTGGCCTGGTTATGGTATAATTTTTTTAAGGATTCTAGGATGGTTTTGGTTTGTTTACTCAATTGTGTTTACCTTAATGCATTACCCATCAAAATCATCATTCCTGACAAAACTCTTCCTTCTTTATAGTGTTTGGTAAGTCTAATAATTTTTCATATTTAAACAAATATTTATTAACTAAAAATATTTAATCAACAAATTTCAGGTTTATATCTGCTCCCGTAGTCATACTTATATCCACTTTCGTTGTCCCCAAATGGATGAGAGAAAAGATCATCAATGCAGTGGAGATTTTCATTGCTATGCATGCTCATCTGGTATTTTTTGTAAGTATTGATCTATTTTCATTAAAGACAATATTTACAATTGTTGAAAAATATTTTAAAATAATTAACCCATTATCATTAATTGAATAGATATTAACCCGCCCATCAAAAGCTAACAGGAACTTTCCATTCCATGTTCGTACAACTCAGGTAAGTCAGACTCACAATCAGTTTGTCAGTATAATCTACTTTCATGCCTCACCATTGTTTGTTTTTCATCACCGACTCTTTCGGTACACCTCAAAATTTAGATCAAGGATTTTCACTTTAAACTCATATCAAATGATATGATATCAATAACATTGCCTTTTCTCTCTATCAGATTGATATAATGGCCAAAAATGGTGAAGCTGGTGGTGAGACTCTGGACAAATTTACTCATTACTCCTATGCACCATCACGTTCCAACTTCACCGTTAAAAATAATAATAGACCCGTTTTCTCAGTTACCTCATCAAATACCACTAATGGAGATAATGGAATAGTCAACGGAACTTTTCCTGGATCAACCAATATATTACTTTTCTCAACCACAGGTTTGTTTCTATACTTCAACCTTGTATTCACAATTGCAGTCTAGATCTTTAAACTTGGCATCATATATTTTTTCGAAACATTCAATTAATTAAACCATTTTACTCTTTTTAGGAACACTGAGTGGTATATACACAAGTGATTTAAGTTTGGTTGAAAGACAAGATAATGGTTATACTGGTTTACCTGCGGTTGATGCTGGAGGCAACCCTTGACTTATCAATTTGAAAGAAAAGCACTTTATTTTATGATTCAGTGTGTATTCTAGTAATTGATTTTTACAGTTCAAAAAATATTGACCAATATTTGGAAAAAAGTAATCATTCAATTGTAATATTATAACAAAAAAATATTTCAATTGAAAGAATCTCAATAAACACAATCTTTTCTCGACAATAATCAAAATTTAAAAAGCTTTTTCTGAAATTACATTTTTGATGAAAAATTGTTCAAGATTAATGTTTTTTATAGTTAATAAACAATTGACAATACGATTGTTTTGTTTTAATCTTTGTTGATGTTCATCTTAAGAAGAGGCACCATTTTTTGGATATCTTTATCTATTTAGTTAATTAAATTCGTCTAAAATTAACTTTTGATAAAAAATACAAAGTAATGCGAAAATTAAAAAAGCATTCTTATGATAATCATTAGATAGTCCCTTTTTAATAGCTTGGTTTTGCTGCGCCATCTATTGGCAAGTTTTTCTTCATGTTAGTTCAACATCTGTGAAAATCTGTAGGAGATCCAAAATTATCGGACTGAGAATGTGAAAATTATTTATGAAAATAAATAAGGAAGACGATTAAAAATGTTTATTGTGTTTAGGATATCCACAATTTTATTAAATAACTTTAACTTAATCGGCTGATCAATTAGAAGAAACCAAGGAAATCATTTAAAAGAGTCGTTGTCTCCGCTATTTTCGCTTTTTTGTTTGCATGTTTCCCCCTTCATCATCAATATCAATTTATATTTGTGTTTTGTGACCATTGTTGTTTTGTACTTACTCAAAGAAATCAATTGAAGATAAACAAACTGAGAAACAAAATCTCATCTCGCTCTTCGAAAATTATGTTGCGAGGAGAGCAATGTCAAGAGGTTTCAAATGGAAACCTTGATCTTGGTAGGAAACTTTTGGATGCTTGCAAAAACGGTGAAACTGAAGAAGTTAGAGAGTTAATGGCAAACGGAGCCCCTTTTACAACCGATTGGCTTGGTATGTTTTGGTGTTTATTTTAATCTTACCTTGTGTTGATGATTACCTGATTGTCTATCAAACTGTTTGAACTCGCTAATATTAAAAATACTGTTTAAGGTTTGATGTTAAACTCATAATTCGGTTTGTTATTCTTTGGGTATCACCAACATAAACATACTAGCTTTCCTACAAACTCGTGCTTTATCTATCATTCTAAAGAAAACCTAAAGGTTTACATAATAATTATTTTATTTATTTATACATTATTAATTAATATTCTTTTATTTTTAGGCACTTCACCTTTACATTTCGCTGCACAACATGGTCATACAGATACAGCTGAATTTCTATTGAGATCAGGAGTTAGTAGAGATACCAGGACAAAAGTTGAGAGAACACCTCTTCATGTTTCTTCTCAAGAAGGACATTTACAAATCGTTAGTCTCTTACTGATGCATGGTGCTGATATTGATGCCCGTGATCTTCTCAAAATGACGCCTTTACATTGGGCTGTTGAAAGAGGACATTACGATGTTGTCGAATGCCTGCTTGCTAATGGAGCTGATGTCAACCTTTTAAGCAAGTTTGACAAAACACCTATAGATATTGCTAGAGACTCAGGAAGATTAGACATGATACCTCTCTTAGAAGTAAGCTTAATTTGGATTGATGTAGCTCGAATCAAGGTTATTTTCCTTTTTCAATTTTACTAATGCCTCCTTTTTTTCTCATTTAGAAATATATTAACGTTTCACGACCCAGACAGGATAATAGATCCACAAGCAATGCAAACAATAGTTGTTTCCCTAAATCTAGACCAACTGTGCTACCCAATAAATCCAATAGGACAGCAAAAATTGTGAAACCCATAGGTAGTGTGAATACAAACTCAACGGTGAAAGGAACATCTTCATCTTCATCCACATCATCTTCATCATCCACAGTAACCGCCAATCTCACAAAAACAAGTGTTGATGCCTTAAAAAAATTATTAAATGGGACTGGCATTAATTTGGAGGATGGATCAAACAATGTTTTGACAACTCTGGCTGCCTTAGCCGAAGCAACTGGACAAACAACAGGCAATGTTATCAATAATAATTCCCAATTAACTGCTGAAGCATTACAGTGGTTAGATACTCATGGAGCGACAACAGCTCTTGAGGAATCTATGTTTACCTCAGCGATTGAAAGTGGAGGTACAGTATCGCTTACTGAAGCTGGTAAATTGGCTTTAAATTGTGTAAAAGACTCATCATTATCACCGACTACATCACAATCAGCTTCATCTGTGACAACTTTAAGTAATTCAACGAAATTAGATCCTGACCTTAAAGGAAAAGTGATACAGATTGTTGGTGAATTAGATCCTAATCAAGTAACAGCACCTATAGTTTTATTAAGCTCGAATTCGGATGGGACGTTAACTGAACCTACAGAGCCCATACGTATTAAAAAGATTGTTAAAGCCGTGGCTGGCAAACCATTCAGTGTGACAAACATTAAAACTACTAACCTTACAAATTCCAAATTGAATTTAGAATCAAATGGCTGTAAAGTAATCAACAGCGCCGTAGCATCGATAACATCTCCAACAACAACAACCATCAGCATCAACCATAATAACAATAATAATAACAACAATAGTGATAATGAGAAAGAGAGATTAAAAAAAGAATTGGAAAGGATTAAACGAGAAGCTGAAGAATATAAAGCCCAATTAAGAGAAAAAGAAAAGGAAGCCGAGCTT
The DNA here is from genome assembly GCA_036759885.1 of Tetranychus piercei. Lineage (NCBI taxonomy): Eukaryota > Metazoa > Arthropoda > Arachnida > Trombidiformes > Tetranychidae > Tetranychus > Tetranychus piercei. The sequence continues at coordinate 428,901 of CM071877.1, forward strand.
TATAAGAAACAGTTAGAGATGTATAAATCTAAATATAAAGATTAATATTTTCACTTGGAGTCTGAGAATTTAAAGATCAAGGACTGTGAAAAAACTGTTATATCTCTAAATTGTAACCTTATTTTCAGTTTATGGAAAATCTGCTTTTTCTTCAATTGCTGATTATAACTTCACAAGTGGTGAGCATCTTCATTGATGCATAATTCCTCATTCAAATTATATTAAAAAAATTTTTGTTCTCAGAATCACCGAAACAAAGAATCAGCCGAGATTCCATACAATCTATGTTCATCGATTGTAGACATCCATATAAATATATAAATATAATATACACACACCACAACCACATACACATACAAACAAAAACTCATGAACATGCATGGACATATTTTGATGTTTTTTCTCTACCTTCTTAGTTAAAACCCTTTCCTTCCCTTAATTTTGGATAAAAAACACTTACATAACCCATAAAGAACTCACACAAAGAAAATCCATTTTTTTCTTTTCTTACCTATCATCTTTGCTCACCTTCCTCAAATTGTCTTTACTCATATATTGCCATCAATTGAAGGCAATCCATCCTTAACTATTATATTTCAATTCAATCCCTGCATAAATTCAAATTGTTACCGCGCGAAGGATTATTTTTCACATAGCTGATTAAAACAATGTCCTGTTACATTCAAAAACTCTCAAGACTTCATTTCTTCATTTAATAATTGAATTTTTGATAATTTACACCATAATCTCTAGTAAAATACCACAAGATTTCCCCTGCCATTTGACAATGGGAGTTTTCTGAATCAGAAAGGAAATTTAATTTCAATATAACTAATCAGGGAATCAAAATAAAAATTAATTGCTGAATAATCATCCCTTCTTTACTTCATCAAATATTGACCTTCTATCTATTCAATTCGAGGTCTGGAATAGCAGCGTCTTCCTTTATTAGTTACATTTTCCGGTTGTTAATTTATTTTTGCATGTTATGCCCGTGTCCATCACCAATTAGCCGTTTCCTGAAAGGAATTGTCAATCATTTGGAAATTATACGACAATTCATCAAAATTGATGGATTACCAAAAATCGAAGCTATTGTTAGGTTAGGTTAGGTTAATTGAAAAAGCTAGCAAATAAAAGCATATTTGCAACTTTTTGCGGCTTCAACGAAAGCCGTGAAATTGCCTGTTATTTTAATGGAACAACCTGCGCCTTCATTGAATAGTCGTACTTTTTCATTGATAGTTGCGAATAGGCTTTTGATTTTATTCCATATAAACTAAGATACTTCAATTTATACAACCAGAATAACTAATTTCAGTTAATTTAAGAGATGCAAGGTTAACTTGGGTTGCAATTTAAAATTTTTGCCCTCTTAGTATTGATAATGGTTGCTAGATGGCGTTACCAGCTCAACTCGTGAAAAAATATTTTTTCAATTAAAATTGTGTTTTCAAACAAATTGAGCCATAAATTGATTATGTTTGACTTTAATTGGAACAAACAACTAGCAAATAAAATGCGGACATTGAATAATTTCTTTCAAGAAAGAAAAAATTAGACCAATTTCATGTAAACTTAATCCAATAAGTGATAGGAGTAAGAAATCCAAAGTTCAACTCACATAAGCGTTTTAATTTAACAAATCGCCTTTTTATTTGCGACTAATTTTGGATACTCATCATTACTTCATGAATTTTGATTGTTTTATTTTCCTTTCTCCTTGTGAGAAGATAGGATTCATGGTAGAATGGATTGGTGCAAAATAATTTTAACGCACAATTTTAGATGCACATTATTTGCATTAAGCATTAATTGATAATATTGGTGTTGGTCGATCAAATATCGATATATTGAAAATATTAAAGTATCAAAAATATTATTTAGGTATTGGAACTATTATTGCTACTGTTTAGTCAAGTAAATGTTTGAAACGCAGAATAAAAATGTCAAGTTCAAAAAATACAATCAGGTAGTGGATCTAAGAACGTTAATGCGTTTAATGAAAGTCAAAAGTCAGTTAGTGAATGAGTTTCATTGAATCTTTTTATTGGAGACTTTTTCTAGTGATCTTACAATTTTGTTGAAGACTTGCGAAGGCGGAATTTTTTGTCAAATTGACTTTTACCAATAGCTTTGAAACAGCTATATACTTAGACGAATTAAGTTTCTTTAAACAAGTAACTTACATTGACGAAATTATTGATCGTCGCATCTTTCGATTTTTCAATCTTCTAGGTTTTTGCCACAAAAGCGTTACCTTCGCCATATGGACATAAGAATGGATTATAGTCTCTCGGTGAAATGTGATAACTCCACTGGATGATGGATTGCAATGTTAATCTTTTTTCATGTTTAGATATTTTCTCATGTAAGATAGTTTTCGATGTTATTCTATTCCGTGTTAATGCTTTTCTAAAAGAACTATACAGTTCAAAAGAGTAGACCATTTGTTGAAGTTGATTCAATCCTTGGTTGATGCAAAGTCTATGACTTTGGCATAAATACAAAGTCATAGGCCTAGTCAAATATATTATTAATAAACAGGTAAGAGTAACATACAATAATGATTGAAAAATGCTATTTACTTATAAATTTGATCCCAAATGAAATTCTTTTTCCCTTTTCATCATACAGACATCAATGAATAAACTGATTTGTGAGCCATTTATGCAATCATTTGGATTCAATTTTCATTTGCAATGGAACCTGAGAAAGAAACTGATGTTCCTGCTCTTCCACCATATTCATCATTTCTTTACCTTTTCATACTGATGATAATGCATCATTGAAGTTCTCATTTTTCCTTTCATCACTCCTACAATCACTTTTCTTGCTCCTATTCAAAAAGTATTACTCACTTGAGAAATCCTATTTTCTCTATCCATTGCTACTTCTTTCTTCTCTTTCCCCGTGATTCTGTTTTAGGTACCACATGAAAGAAAAGACAGAAAAGAAACAAACAAAGGCAAACAAAAAAGTCAAGAGAGAATTAAAGAAACCACTTAGCTATTGATTTAATTCACTTGAGCAACTTTCAATAGAGCAGTTCGGTATGTAACAATCTAACAGCTATTATCTTCATACCACAATCATTTGACAAATTTCATGAACTCTCCTTTTCTGTAGATCATCATTTTCATTGTTGTCGTTGGCAACGTAATCACTGTTTTGCCATACCTCGACTACTCATTAAAGGCCCATTCCAGAGTTGAACCATGATTTACATCGAGCCTGTTATTGACCAATTTTCAGATGAAGAGTTCAAGCCATCTGAAAGAAGCAGGATTGTCAAAAGCCAATAACAAGAGAATTGAAAAGCCTCGAGATCGTCGATTTCACTCCCTATTGCCACTTAATGATGTTATACATTTTGTTCAAAGCATCTTTCGGGTGGCCTCACAATAGAAAGTGGTGTTACAATGAAAGTAAATGGGATTCCTATGGAGAAACAACAACCAAACAAAATGAAGGGAAAGCAAAAAATGAAAAGAGGAGCAATATTATGATGGATTATCTTCTTCAAGATTCCTTTTGACTCTTCTTTTTGTGTTTGTATGTTTTCTCTTGTATTATCATCTTTTTACTGTCTTTTGCCTTTGTGTGAAAATTATTGAGCTCTATTGGCACTTATCTCTTTCTCTCTGCCTCTCTCTCGCTCTCAATGTCATTCAATCACCCAATCTTATGCCCTTCATTCCTATTGTATCAGAATCAGGAAAAAAAACATTTCTCTCCTATTATCCTCACATTCTATAGCCTTTATCCTCCCTCCTCCTCCCTCAATCATCTTCTCACTCCTTCATTCATCTCGCCCATTGACCCAATCTCACTATCTATCGCTTTCTCATCATCATCTTTACCATCACTATTATCACCAACTTTGTGTGTTTGCTCGTCATTATCAATTTTCTTTGTTGATTGTTCCCATTTTTACCCTTAATTGAACAGAAATGATAGCAACAACAACAAAAATTCAAGACGAAAAGCATCGTTACATTAGCCCAAATTTGCTCAACATTTCCTGAATTGACTGAATTGACGCAAAACATGTAAACCAGTTTAACCATCTATAGTTAAATTTTCAATTAAACACCATTATAATTGATTATGTTGGAGAGGTTAATAATTGATGGTTAAAGGTGACAAATATACAAACAGATAAACAAACAAAGTGTTATAAAAAAAGTCCAGATAAACACCAAACAAATGAGCGGTTAAACTGGTTCAATGTTAACGTTTTCATCCATATTAAATAGCATAAAAGCATAATAACATAATAACTGTTGTTGAAATTGTTTTTCAACTTGAATACATTTTGGCTACAATTTTTAACAACAGCAACAATTTGCTTTTCAACCAACAATATAATAGAAGCCAAAATTTACACACATATTTATAACATTCCCTTAATTTATGAGCTAAATTTAACAATATTCAATTGAATTGTGAAAGTGAAGAGAGCGAAATGACTTGCCCTTTGCTTACAGTCACTCCCAGTCCATTCAATTTTTTCAACATTTCAGGCCTAAATTTTTCAACAATTTTTTCTTCTCTCTTTTTACAGGAATCAATTTAACAACACAATACTACACTCGTAAGATCATTAAACTATCAACAACAACACCGGCAACACCATCATCACAACCACCAGGATCAACAGAAACCTCAACAAAGAGAAAAATAAACAGAAAGGAAAAGTATAATTCATCCCTTTTTCAGTGATGTGGTGTTTTGTGTGTATAAAAAAGCTGAACAATACAAACATTGAATAATAGCATCTTCTTGAAAATATTTTCACACAAACTACTTCTATTCATAAATTGAACTTGATATCTACACATAAACACACATACACACAAATATCCACATGATTAACCTTTCTTTAACTTTTATTAATGAAATCAGATTCTTTCATTCATCTAACATTAACATTTAAAAAATTTACTTTTAATTATCTTTGTAACCTTACATTGACAACAAAACACACATTTTTTACACCAAACACAAAACTATTTCATTGTATTATACCTTTTCCATACAATGTAATGGTAATGTATTTTTATACCAAATATTAATTTGAATTTTTCTTCTTCTTTTTCCTCTTCTTTCCTCTTCTTTCATAATTTCAATTCAGATGACAATTGATTGGATCAACTGAAGGAGATGATGATTATGATGATATTATTATGAATAAAAGCTTCAACCATTTGAGTTATGCCTTAAGGATAAACATTTTTCTTTCCCTAACCTGATTTGTTGGTGAAATTGCAACGAATACTCGATAAAGATAAATTACGTGATTTAGCAAGCTGAGCATTTCATGTTTCATCTTGTTTTACCAGATTAATTGTGATCACATTTATTCAATCATCAATTTTTCATTGCATTTTTCCCTTTCTCTGTCCTTGAATAAATTTCAAGCTGATCAATGACGATAAGGAAATGAATGGCCACAAGCAAAGGATCTTCAGAAAAAGCAAACTCCAATTGACTTTTCATCAGACTTGCCATGAGACTGACAAAAACGTTGAACAGATTAAACGTTCAATGAATTTACATATTAATATAATGGTTGAAATGAAATGATTATAATAATACCCAGCAAGATGATGTTCAATTGTACGTTTAATTAAAAAAAGAGCACAAAATTTGACATTATACATCTTTATAATAGCTGGCTGTTTTAGTAAACATTAAAACATAATTTTGTTCCCATAGATTATAATTTTATTATTATTGTCATTTCATTATTAAATCATTATTATCATAACCATTGGTTTTGATATGTCAAGTAAACAAAATTATGGTTAGACACTTGATGTGCATTTAAATACAGTTTATTTATTTATATTTTCCCTCTCTTTTCTCATTCATTACATAACAATAATGATGAAATGAAAATATGATTATTATTATCATTGAGATTAACTTTGATTGTTACCCAAACGATTGTCATTTTTATCCCATTGACATTGTCCACTTTCAATAACAATATTAGTGAGAAGAAGAGAAGAGAAGAAACGTTTTTTTCTCTTTTCATCATTTTCTTTTCTCTTCTCTCAATCATTTAATCCACTTCTAACAGTTTCTCATTGACTCAGTCACCATTGATTAAATGAGCAAACTACGAAATAGGATTAATCTTTTTTACAACATTTGCTTGTTTAGCTTAATCCTCAACTGCTATTGATAGATTAAACTTTCCTCCTTTTCAATTCAATTCAATTTATCAACTTTGTTTAATCAATGAGAGAAATATAAAGACCAACTTAACAGTATTAACAGTGGCAACCATTTAATAATAATAGCGATGAGACTTATAAAGATTATTATTTTCTCAGTCAACAGTTATTTAACATTAAATAATTCAGTGTTAACCAGAAAAGTGAAAACAGTTTCACCACAATTGTATGAACAAAATTGAAAGTCATTATCGTCTGAAATGTTACGATTACGAGTTAACAGTTAAACCAATCATGTTCAAATTGAATCCCAATCCAAATTCAAACTAACCAAAAAGCTGAACCAAAATCTGGTTTAAAGGACTCAAATCATTGCTAAATCCACTTTTATACTATTCAATTCATTTGAAATTTTCAAAAGAACATGCATTTTCTCATTATTTTCATTGCTATTTTAAACACTTGATGATCAACAAAAGATCAAAAACAAAATTCAAATTTCCCACTTTAATCCAAATTCAATTGATGTTTAAAAGACTCTTAAGTGTCTTACTGTTAGGGATAGCATATTAATAATAGTTAGTTAGGATAAGCTTAGCTAGCTTATTCATCATTTGGCTATCTTAATCAATGGCTAGTTATCTGACGTTACTCATAAAATAGATATAAAAGCCAGCTAGAATAGAACAAATCACAATCATTCCTTGGTCAGTCAAACTCATTAATACTTTTCTTTTCAATCTACTCACTTTACCTAAGTTTCCTAATTTCACTTATTCTCACTTTATTTAAATTTATTTCCAATTGTTAACATCAGTATTCTCTATTCAGATCTTTAATAAAGTTAATTTGATTTGAATACTACACGGTACCCCTGAGTGAGTTTATTTATGGCTAATGCTTTTTATGTTCCTTTCCCCAACATTACAATTACAAGTTGAATCTATTGAAAACTGTATTCAATTGATTTACTTTCTACTTTATATTCATTAGCCAATCATTAACCATCAATATATTCAGCATTTCTTGTTGTTCATTCAATTACATTAAAAATTTAACTCAAACATTTAATGCATTTTACAGGTTTTTTCACAAAATACTCGCATTTTCAGAGATTTGTGATTCTGAAAGGAATAAATTGCGGAAAAAAGGCAACTTTTCAAGCAAATCGTTTATAAATTAACTTTTTGTTTGCTATTCAAACAAGTTAATAATATTACAATGTTAACAATATGGGAAGGTTTTCAATTTTGAAATATGAAGGGAAAAACAAAAGAACTGGAAAAAAGGCCAAAAATTAATAAAACATGATAAAAGAAGAAGCAACAATAGAAAGATTATCATGATTATTAAATTGTGTTGATTAAAATTTCATTGTTAACATTGCTTCTGATGGTGGGCCAAGTGAAGTGAGTCCATTTAAATTCATAATTATCTTGGTCAATGAAAAAGGTAAGGAAAAAGGTAAGGAAAAAGGTTTGACCAAAGAAAACCAATTTTTCTCTTTTCTACTTCTCAACCTTTTCCAGCAACAATTTTCATAGTTCAACAATAATAATAAGCACATCAATTAATCTTGTTATATTTCACCAACAATGTTACCTTTCAGTTAGCCATTATTATTATCATTTATTTTACCTTGTAAATTGTCTGTTCATTTGTTGTGATGAAAGTTAAAATTAGTGTTGAAAATCATGATAAAAATCATGACTAACCCAAAAAGCCAAGTGATTTAACTTTATTTATTTTTTATTTTTCCTTTTTTTGTTCATTCATTTCTTTTTCACATTCTCACAAAGGTTATCAAATGAAATTATGTGTATATATTTATTAACACAGGCTCAAATGATTACTTGTTATTCACGGCTATTTTCATCATTTTATCCTCTCATCATCATCATGTGAGCCACTGAAGCCAGACCCATAAACACCACACACACAGATAGCTCAACACATCAATATTGTTTTGATTCTCGTGTTTCCACATTGTGTGTTACCAATCATGTTGTTGTTTGTTTATTACCTTTCAACGGCTTTCAACGGCTAATCATGACAACAGCAAACAACAGTCTAAGGTTTGGTTGAAAGGTAATGAAAGATACTTTCTCCATGTAAGGAGGAGAGACAAGAAGATGAGCAAGATGAGGAAAAATAAAAGTTTTGCAGATTCAATAAGCGAGAGAAGATGAGAAATCACTGATTTTCTTTCACCTTTTTTTCTTTCTCTCTCTCACAATCAATCGCCAACTTTTCATCATTCCCATCATCATCATCATATTTTGTGGTTTTCAAGGAGTGGCCCACTTCCAACTTCAAGTCACGAAGTAACCTTGTATTTGCGTTGTTTGTTGATTTTGTTTTGTGATTGACCACAACAACAAATATCAATTTCTATTCATGAAAATTGTTTTCTTCTCTGTTTTTTTCTCTTCACTTTAAAAAAGCATGAAATTATTATGGTTAACCATCAAGAAGCAGCTAATTGAAAATGCTTATCTTCATCATCATCATCACTGGTATACACTAAACACTGAAAGCCTAATGGTTCAATAGCGTCTTATTTCAGCCTCTTGATATAAATAGAGTCCAAATTTACAGTTCATTCAATCCAGTTGAACGAGAGACCCAAATGATTATCAGTTTAAAATTTTTGTTGCAAATCAGAGCAAGGTTGTAATTCAGCAAAAAATGGACCAGAATAAGAATTCAAATTTCCGCAAAAGGACAAAAGAAGAGATTAGCGCAAAACACAGCATCATGAGCGAAGAGCGAGAAGTGTTTATAAAGTAGTTTACCCTATGTGAAAAAAAAACAATATCTCGATGCCTTTTTTTGGGTTAACGATTATCAGATGAATTTCAATATTAATTCCAACCATAAGTTTTGAGATCAGTTTCGGCGATAGATTCAATCAAGTCACGATTAATTTAAGACACACTGACAAGAGATGAATTTTATAATAGCTTATATAGATTTTGATTGTACGAACCAATGTTACAAAATAAGAAAGTGGATGGCAGATGTCAAAACGTCCATTATATGGTATCAATTACTTTTATATTTACTAACATGAACTTAAGCGTTTAATTCTAATCAAGTTTTCGTTCACTCAATGGCCAATTATGAGTTATGATTCTCAATAAAGCTCGAGATCTTAACCAATAAAGATAAAAGGTGAACATTTTTGGAGACGATCTTCAAACAAAAGCAATAAATTATTTTTGAAAAATACATTGTAATGTTTGCAAAAACGCAAGTTGCTAAGCGATTCTAAAAGCGCGCTCTTCAAATGACATTAATTTGAAGTGTTTTATAAATCTCAAGCAGCCCTTGAACTTGTCCAATAATGGCCCTTATAATTGGCCGAAAAAATGATTTACATAGACTCATATAACACCAATCTTGTAACCAAAAACAAAATTGGCTCAACTTTTGATCATTACTATTATTATAACGGTATATAACACTTTATTGTAAATCATAAAACACCATTAACTATTCACCTATTTGTTAGTCTTTATCTGGTTGGTTAATAGTTGTTAAAGTATAAGTAATAAATAGATTAAAAGACTTGTAACCGGAATAGGAAATGTTATAAGAAACATTTTGGGATCATCATTATTCTGTAAGACATTTCATAAATAATTGAAAACACACACAACTCCATATAAAAGTAAAGATAAAATTGCATTTTTACTCTCATCAACAATCAACACTGGATAAAAGTTTATTGTTGATTATGAAAGAATCCCAAACAATCTTCATCTTTTTCCCATTCCTTATATTTCCTGTAACTTTTCACTTTTCCATCTTTTAACTGGCAAAAGAATCATCTTAATCATCTTAATCATTCTCATCTTAACCCAACCTAATGAACAATTTTTCTCATCATTATAATAATTTATCGGTGTTCATGATGATTACTTGTATCAACTAATTACTGTCTCCATGATTTACCATCTTATTGGCAAGCGCAACCTTTAACTCGGTTAACACAATCGTTTAATCAAAGAAGCTCATCTTTTCAGTTTATGCACATTCAATGGAACCATCATCAATGAAACAAGTTTTATCAACGCGATTAAAGATATTATGATGATGAGGACGAACATGATGAGGAACATTGATGATCAAAAAACCATAATGACTCGACTCATTAACTATTTATCAACTCTTTTTTGCCTCTTTTTCATCATCATCTTTACAGTTTATAATAGCAAGGTAAACAGAATGGAAACTTTTTTTAATAAATCCATTTTTTATCTTTGTGCTAATTTTCATCATCAAGTTCATTGAGAAAAACATTCTACAGATTCTTTGCTGAAATTCGTAATTTTCTTCTTTTCTTATTTCTTTATTAATAACTTTTTCAGTTTATCCAATTGTTTCTTGATAATGTTCTTCATGCTTTGAAACACTTAACGACAAGTTAATGCTTATTTGCTCAACGATTCAGTTAAAGTTTTGCTAAATAATAACTTTGATTGTGTTTAAACGACTGAATTTACAATAAACGTTTGAAGAAACAATTTGAAAAAGAATTTCTAATTTGAAATTCCCAAATTCATTTCAAATAAATCTATAATTACGGTATTTAGGCAATGAAATCGTTCAGAAACACCAGAGCAAAATACTCGGTAAACCTCGGAACTTTCAATCATTTTTCACATTTTCACTGAAGTTAAACTGAACAAATTAATGAAAATTTAACATTTCATGATTTTTCTTCATTTCCTCTTGCTTTTAAAGGATTCAGTGCAAAAATTTGAGTTTACTTTTCATGGCAAATGTGTCTTTTGGAAAATATTATAATATAAAACGTTTCTTCAAGAATAGTTTCATTCAATTTTAAAAAGCCGCTCAGATGAGTTTTTGAACATTTTTCTGACTTTGAATCGAAATTTCCTTTCCTTTCCTATCCATAGAAATTGGAATTTCAGCAGAAAATGAATTTGATTTACAAAGTTCTGTTAGCGATTCAATTGAATATTTTTCATTCCAAAACTCACATTTTACCGTGAAAAGTAAACTCACCAATCCAAATCAAGATGCAACACTTAACATGAAAGCCTGACAAATGGATTGGTTTTGCATTAAAGGCTCATAAAACACTGCATTCAAATTGCGCATAACGAGAATTGTTACATTTAATAAATTTCTGCTTAATTTTGTTCAACACTTATCATGACGAAATAATTTGCAATAAAATTGATGAAAACTGCGAAGCAAAAGATTAAAAGAGCGCAAAAATGATCAGCAAGTTGCTTTTTATTAACATCAATTGTCAACTTTAAATCTAAACTTAAAAAACCAAATGAATACCATTTAATCATGAATCTGAATCAGTTTAGAATTTATTTCCGTTTCTTTCTCTCTCTCTCAATGTTTGAATTGACAATTCATGACATTTGAAATGCAAGCGAGAAAAGGAAAAAAACGATCACAAAACTCAAAAATCCAGATAAAAGGGAAAAAGATGAAATTCATAAAAGCATGAAGTTGATGATGATGTCTGTTTTGATGAAACTGTCATCGGTTGACTGAATATTATCTCAACCAATCATTTCCATCACAACCAATCGCTCTAAATGTTTATATGAAAACAGCTTTTTTCAGCCAAGAAATAAAAGTTTTTTCACTCAAAAATCATTTTTTCTCACCAAAAGAAAATGCAAAAGAGAAAAAATTGTAATAATAATATTTTCTTTTATCCGATTAGAGCAGTTGTAGGAGCAATAATAGTAATAATAATGATAATAAAAAGACTTATCAGCATCCGCATCATCATTGATGAATATTGAATAAGGAAGATGAGTTTCAAACTGACAACACTTGATCACAAATGAAGCTCAACTTAGCATTGTTCAACTTTCTGATTGCACAGTCACTTGATTTTTATCGTCCAAAACATACATTATTTGGGAAATAAAAATATAATAAATATCAATGGAAACATGGAATCAAGAAAATGATGATTCTTTGAATGGCGAAAAGTTTTTTCTCTTTTTTTCTTCTTCGCACTTTATTCAATCAACTTCTGAATAAATTGATTCAAGTTTGTTTTTTTTGTGTTTCACTGAGTTTTAAATTGAAAAACAAACTTTACTAATAATAATAGCTAATAGTCTTCCAAGTGAATCATATCATTTCTATTTGAATTGAAAATTATCATGAAAAGTTCGCTGCCTTTTCTTCTTCTTTCCTCAGCATCCAGTCAAAGTTAACTTGTACTTCTTCCAACTTCATCATCATATTGTACAAGTTAATTGAATGGGAACAAAATGGCAACAAAGGTCAACCAATTGTTCAATAATTTCAATTCCTTTTCCATTGTGTTCATTCAATTAACTCTCAATAAAAAAGTTAAATTCGCACAATTGAATGATATAATAAGAATGAAAAGAGAAACAAAAATCCATTGAAAACACAATTTGAATCAACTTGAACTGACAAAATTCTGAAAGGAATGAATGTTTTCCCTGAACATTTCGATATTTACTGTTGAACTCATCAATTTTATTAAAAACATTGACAAAAGCAAATCTCGAAAAATTTGGTTCTTTAAGTATCGAAGTGTTTCTGATTGAAAAATTGTTTGATTTTCGATTAAGATTAATGAAAGTCGAATTGATTGAATATTAAATTGAAGGTTTTTAAACAAGTTAACAATGAGCCTTTACAGTGACCATTGAATTGCCATTGAAATAGCACAATCAAATAGATCCTTATGTTACATCTTAAGCAATTTCAATTGTTGCCATTGAATGAAAGATGAAGAATTGCAATGAATTAAATACTCATGTAACAATGGATACACAAAAGAATCACACATTTAATAATCATCTTCATTTTCATCTCAATGCAACAATTTGAATAAATGTTGATTTAGTTTCTTAACCGACTTTTCAGATCATTTTCCCTTGTAACAAGCATCTATTGAGCGGCCAGTTGAACGCTATAACCGTGTTTAAGCCCTTTACATTTCTTCTGATATTAGATTTGAAAAAGAAGAAGAAAAACGTTAAATACTAAAAGTGCATTTTGTATTGTGTTTGATTAGAAAATTTAATAACAATTGACGACAATAAATCACTTGAAGATAACTCTTGAAACATGAAGACGAACAATGAAATGTGTTCAATGCATTGCTTTTAGTCGTCAGTTAACAAGTAGCAAGATAATTGATTGTTAATCATTATTAGCTCGATGATCAAAAGCCGAGATTAAGCTCATTGTCCGAATCAAATTATGGGTAACTTTAATAATAACAACAGCAACAATGATAATAAACTAACAAAGTCAAAGTCTGATGACAAAAGGTAAAAAGATTTTAAACTTTTCAAAAAATGTTTGTTTCACTTTTCGTTGGTTCGTCTTGTAGAGCTTTTTCAATTTTGTTTGCACAAAAAGAAAGGTTAATATACAATAAAGTTACTATGGGTAGAGGTCAACATACAAAGGGACAAAGGGCACTAAAGGTTATCCCAACAAAGGTCGAGGTGACACAAAGAGGAGGTTCAAAAGGTAGGAGAGGAGTTAATATGCATATTGTAAGATAATGGCCATGGAATGAGAACCCAGCAAAGAATCGATCATTTCTCTTCTTTTCTCTTCTTTCTCCCTTTACCTTTAAGTGAAGAGAAAATTTCTTCTGTTATTCAGTCTATTGGGTTCTGTGTGTTTGAATAGCTGTTTTCAATGAAAAATCTGTGTGACCTTCAATTGTATTGCTATTAGCTTTGTACAATTTTGTTTTGTAATGTAATACAACAATCGGGTGAAAAGCGTCTTTCGCTGTTTGGCTTGTCTATTACACTTTATTGTTCAGGTTAAACAATAAGCGCACAAAATGATATTACAATGACTTCTCTATGCGTTATTATCAACGCTGTTGAACAATTTTTAAGTCACTGGCTTTTGTGTTCACCTTCGCCATTGATTTGACTTTAAAATTATTATAATCAGAATAGCACAATGAGATCTTGGACAATCTCGCCTTTCGAAAAGCTTTTTGTAATTGTAATCATATGATATTAAACATGAAAAACTGTTATAACAGACAATATTGTTGACTAATATCAACAATCCATTTCAAACATTACTCAACTTGTTTCAAGCGTTTTTTCACTGCAACAGTTAGACTTTTGTTGTTCGGACAAAGGCAAATATTTTCGTGTTTAGAGACGAATTTAACTTTAATCTTTACAAAGTGGTCAACAGTGAAAGGTTGTGACAACTTATGTTGAGGGTTTGAGCATTGATAGGTCAAGAGGGGCAAAATATTTCAATTTATCGCAATTTCGCAAATGTTTGACCTGGACTTCGATGGATCAAAATCTTTCCAGCAAAAATTTGGAAATTTTAAACGCAAAAAACGAAAAGATCATCGCAAGAATGCAAAATTATAACGAAGCTTCGATTCTTCCAATCATGATTATACTCTTGACTTCAGTATGCGCAATGAATCAAATATTCAATAAGACTGCGAAACTTGCAAGGTATCTCCTAATAAATGAAAACAAGCAGCAAATTCAAATGCAAAACTGAATGATCCCAAAGTTTTATTGTATATTTCACGGAATTATTATAATTCAAACAAGATTTAAAGGTTGACAAAGGCTTTAAGAGGAATATACTTCGATCGAAAAAGATCTTCTAATCGAAAATCTCTACATATTTTGTCACTTTCTTTCGAAAGAAAACATTGAAACTCGAAAACCTCGCAATTAGCAATTGATGGATAATGTCATGTGTTTGCGAATTTCAAAGAATAACGAAGATATTGTAACATGAAACTATTGAATTCTTGTAAATATGTGCTAATATTATCAATGAAAAAGAAACCTTTTTTCGTTTCTATTTTTGTTCTCATTTAGTTATTCAAATTTTCTTTTGATCCATTTTTTGACCTTTTTTATTACCATTATTACCATTGTTATACTGATCGTAATTGTTGAAACCTTTGAATGGTTAAAGGTGAAGGATCAAGTGAAGGGAAAGTGCTATTTATGAAAGCACATTGAAAATATAACAGCATAATAGCGTCAACAAAAAGAACCGTAAGAGTGTTTGTTATAACAATATTACAAAAGGTGTTTTTAGTCGAACCTTTTGTGCCCAGTCGAGGTAAGTTAACCTTTTGTAAATCATTTTACATGGGATTACAATCGTTTTGGCTTATAGTTGACCTCAACATAAGATAAAGATTGAGGTCAGGTCATGGAGTGTAAAAAGGAGAGTGAAAACTGATTACAAAAGGTTAGAAAGGTTTACTTGATAAGGTTAAAAGTGACAAAAAAAGAAAAGCAGAAATGAAAGTGAAAAGAATCAGGTAAATGATTTATTGCAGCATTGCAACTGGGAGTGAAAAGCAGCAGAAAGGACTAACATTAAGCAACTAAATCATCGATTTAATCAAATGACTGCAGAGAAAATCTTTGAATTTACAAAAATCTAAATCTTCATCTCGTCCAAGAAAAGGCAACTTTTTCAATCGACTTTTGATTCGGAAAATCATTAGTTAATCGAAGTTAAGTTTCATGAACAACTGGGTTTCTGTGTTTCTTTTTCATTCCCAGGTTGATTATGATAAAGTGTTGGCAGTGGAAAGTAAAATATTGATAACAATGATGATTGAAATGAGAAAAGATGAAAGCTGGAAAAGAAAATGAAATTGCATTAAATGTATTGAAGATTAGAATTGAATCTCTTGAGATATGATTATCATGCAAACAAGTAAAGAATCGAAAGAAGCGAAGAAAAGAAATGATTTTAAAGAAAATGTCATCTCAATGATAATAATGGCGATGATAAAGTTAATAATAACGATAGTAATGATAATGATGAACAAAAACTGTGATGAAGTGACAAGTTCATGTTGACATAATATTTAACATGTGAAAAGAGATTCTCAGTTCATTTTGAAAATGGTGAAAAGAGTTGAAATTGTCTTGGAATCACAATGAACTCATTTCATCCATTTCATGATTACAATCATTTCTTATCGTCATCATCGGCCTTAAACTTTTCTTGATATGAATATTTAAACTCGAATCCTGTTGAAGATGAAAATTATTATTCTCAATCTTTTCATCCTGTTATTCAGTTGATGAACAGAATAAAAAGATTACAAAAAGTTCCAATGAAGAAGAGGAAATTTTCGAGCTCATTATTTTCACGTTACATTATAAACCATTTTTGTCAAGAAACAGCTTCTAGTTCATCTTTTATGGAGACAATTCGGCATTTACAGAATTGTCGGAATATTCTGTTAATCAGAATTTGAATGAGAAAGAAGAGTAAAAACTCTTTTCTTATTCTGCTTTTTTCTTCTCATTCAACGTTTTATTATTTCGTTTATTGAAAAATATTTTTCTTGCCATTTCATTTCAAAAATGCACTCTTTTTCTGATTCTTTGAATAAAAGGTAGAATGAAAAGAAAGTTTTTTTCCTTCTTCTTCTTTCAAGAATCACATGAAAAGAATCTTTCCTCTGAATTTTTCGACTTTTTCTCTCTTCTTCACAATTCTTTTTTCTCTCGGCCATTCTCAAACAGATAAGTCCAGGGAAAATTAAAGTCAACCTGATGATGAACCTGGACAGTGAAAAGAGTTTCTTGTGTATTTATTTTCATTGTTGAATATACAAAGAATCAAAATAAGAAAGAAAAGTTTAAAGAAGCTGTTTTTTCTTCTGCTTTAGTGTGATGCCAATAATGGCTCATGAGTATTGTTCATTTTCAGGAAACAACAATAACGGTAAAAAAAGTAAAGACAAAAAACGGTTTATCGTTGTAAACAAACATCAAACCTAAGGTAAGATATCTTATTTCATCAATATTGAAGGAATTGCAAGGTTTTACTGAAAAAGGAATGCCAAAAACTTTGAATTTAGAGTTAAGAATTGAGACCGGTGGCTACAGTGATGAAGCTAGGAGCCTAAAAACTTGGCACATTTTCTTCGCCACTTATCCTAGTAGTGATAAAGATACACAGGATAGCACAAAATTAGCGACCATTTATCAATTGACTGGACTTACATGACAGAAATCAAAGTTAATTTATTCTTACACCGATTGAACCACACCGCAATGTCCTTTATTCAAATAATTAATTATGCATTTTAACTAATACGAGGTTTGATTTAAATCAAATGATGATGTATCGCTGACCCATTCTCATTTTGTAACAAGTATTGATAAAATAAGGTATTTAAGAAATGTCTCAATAGAATTAGTTTAATAGTCAAAGTAGTTAATATAGTTAAACTGTGAGATCGTGTTAGAATCATCAATCCAAAAAATTATAAACTCGTGAAAAAAGTATCACAAAGTCAAATGAAGAAAGAAAGAGAGAGAGATTTTAAAAATTTGGATGTCGTGAGTTTCAAGTGCTTCTGCCAACACATAATGAGTTTAATAAACTGTTGAAAAAATCATCTACATCATCAATTCCAACTTCAGAAACCTCAGCCCAATTTTCTTCAGCATCTCGTTCTCCTGCTCCGCCAACTTCACCAGCCTCTTCTTCTTCGAAACATTTTTATTCACCTTCCATATCACAACAATCAGATTGCTCTCAACCTATTCAACTTGCAGAAAATCCTGGTTTTAAACTTACTAAAACAATTGCTCGCATACATGCAGTTATGCCTCGATATTCCCCATTTCCTGTCTTCCCAATTATCTAGAAAGTGAGCTAGAAAGAATAGAATTACAGAGAAGGAATTGAGAAGTCATTATTCCTACAAGATGCCCAAGTTGAATGCAACCATTTAATTATATAAATAGACCAGAAACTAGTTTGAAATCAATAGAAATTCTAGAAAACTTACAATGTAAATGCCGTTTTTATCCACATTGTAATGAGGCTTTAAAAATAAAAGATTATAGTAACCATGTTGATTCATGTAGATATAACAGAGATAATTGTACAAACTATATAGTAGAAATATGGATCAACAGTTTCACCTAGATAGTTGCATGGGTGAAGTATTAAGACTTAATGCAGAATTAGAAGAATTGAAGCCTCTACTAAACAGAAGCCTCATCACGCGAGTCAAAACAAGTGCATAGAAGAGAAAGAGGCAAAATGTAAAAAATTAGAAGAGGTACGAGCTTTTAAAAGTAAAGTAGCTCAATTGGAAATACAGAATACACCTAATCCTTCCACTAGTAATGAAACTCCTACCACCTCCAATCCCATTCGAAGCACGAAGGATCATGGTGCTCCATACTCTGTATTCACAATAAAATACCTAAACCAGACCCTCCAAATAGATAACATCCCATTAAAAGCCCCAGGCTCGGTTCTGAGAACCATTATAGAGGAGAAATTAGGTCATAAGGTAGGACCGATATTAAGAATAGACCATACCCTTTTAGAAGATAACAAACAATTATACCATCATCAGTTTTGTTATAAGCCGGTAGTGATTACCGTACTGCCTGTCAACACTCCCGTAAGCCAGGAACAACAACTTCACCTCCAAATAACCAATGTCGGACCAACCGTCTAATTTATTGTAACTGAGCAGTGGACTGCTCAGAAAGGCCGCCGGAACATGTAACAAAAATAGTTGTAATTGGCAAGCTAAACTGAGTTTAGCTTGCCAAATCTTGATTAACCATGTAACCCTGTACCACGGTACAGGGTATAAATAGAGAAAATTAATGAAATAAAACTCACTCACTCTCGAAAAATGTAAAATGTGGTGGAGATGCCGAGTATTTTTGTTACAATATTGAGCGGTATTCCGATATTGAGGGATATTCAAATCAACAAAAGCATCATCGCAACGTTTTGGCCAACGTTTTCATCCTTCCGGATTTACAAGC
The DNA here is from genome assembly GCA_036759885.1 of Tetranychus piercei. Classification (NCBI taxonomy): domain Eukaryota; kingdom Metazoa; phylum Arthropoda; class Arachnida; order Trombidiformes; family Tetranychidae; genus Tetranychus; species Tetranychus piercei. The sequence goes on from CM071877.1 coordinate 447,922, forward strand.
ATCGCTATAATAATTCAGTTATTTGTTCGCTGGTAATCAATTTCATTTTGCCAAAGTGAAGGATCTTGGTGTCTTGCGACACAGAAATTATACAAAAAATACTAGTGGAGGAGAATTTCAATTATAATCAACTCACACGCTTTTATTCAGCTTTTCAGCTTTGTGTTCAAAAATATCGATTTTTTTCTCCAATATAAGCAACCACTTTTTTGGAATAATATATTTCGCTTCTGACCATATCTCATCATCGGAAAAGTTTTTCGAATACGCTCTTGAATTTCTTTACCTCTTCCTCTTAAAAAAATGTACTTTTTCCCATTTCATTGCTAGATATACGAATTGTTAAGTTTTTTGAATTTAAAATTTATCATCCAATCAGTGATTTGTTTCACTCTTGGATAATTATTATTGTTATTGAATATACAACAATTTTCTTTTTTGAAAAAAGTTTGTTTTTACAGTGTTTAAAATTCTTTTCCTATCAATTTCTTGCATTTTTGTAACTTTAGTACATGATCTGCAGTGTATTGTTTTTAAAATAAGTTTTTTATGAAATTTTTCAAACATTTTATGTAACGAGAGGCTTTGCATGGATTATTCGTGTTTTCAGTAACACACGGATCATCCGGTGGTATTTTAGATACCGTTAGCTTAATTTTTTGTGTTTTCCAGAATCTTTCTCCGATGGAATCCTTTGTCCCTTGTCTGTGCTATTTTTTGTAATACAAATATCTTTATAGAAATTATTTTCATTGCTGGATATGACATAGAAGTGAATAAAAAAATCAATGTAAGAATAAATTTTTATAAATTAACAAAAAGAAAGATCATTGATGCCATTAGTAATAATTTGTGGATGTAAATCATCCAGTGTTGAAGAAATCTCTTCTAGAAATAAAATGTTTGATTCAGCATCGATTAATTTGATGCATGCAACCAAATCAAATTGTCTCTCATCGAGACTTTTCATGTAGCTGGTTAACATAATATTCAGCAACTCCTTGAATGGATTAAAGCAAATACTTTTTTGAAATAATATTTTGTCGGTTCTGACCATCTCGCATAATCGGACAGAATACGCTCTTGAATTTCTTTACCTCTTTTCCTTCAACAAAAGTACTTTTTCCCATTTCATTGCTAACTATACAAATTGTCGATCGAAGTAAGTTATCGCTTTCAAAACTAATTCTTTCCGTATTTTTTATAAAAGTTATTCAAACAACTCAAACACACCCATTGTGGAATGTAATACTCAGTATAATTAGAAATAACAAAGAAAGTTTATTAAAGTAAAATTATTATTAATCTTATATACAAATGCTTGACAACCTATCACAAAGATTATTTATTTATTTGTATTTAATTAAATAGATATTTTTATAAATTAGAGGATGTGAATATTGATCATTTACGCAATTACCATAGTCACACGTATAATAGCTCTGTGCCTGCAAATGCGGTACGTTCATCTTGCAGTCTAAAGCCCTCGTTTGAGATCGACCATGGGCTAAATATCGAGACTGCAATTTTAACATGGATGGAATTTTATAAAAATGTTGTAATGGCTCATTACACAAGTTTCCCTTGAAACCCAAAAAATGCACGTTAACTTTAAGCACATTGCTATAATATGCATAAACTACTGTAGATGTTTCAAAATCTGAATGCATACATTGCTTTGGATCGGTTCACTGTGATTGGTTTGATGACGTAACTCTGATGATCGAACGATGCCTGAGATGCAAAGAGTCTTTAAACGTTGAATGATGATTTAGTGCGTTTATGGAATCGCTGACAATAAAATTCTTTCCAAAGCTTTTTCTAGTTGACTTTGTTAAATTTTATGGAAGGAAATGAACCCTTGCAAAGCCAGTAGTATAGAAACATACACTTCTGTGGTACAAACCTGAAACAGAACCCACTTCTGGTTCATTCACAATGTATTATGACGTCATAATTGACCTTAAGACCATCTTTAAGCGTTCAATTTTCGGTAAATACCATCTTTCAACGGCTAAAGTTGATTAAACCCATCTTTCAACGTCATAATTGACATTGAGACAATCTTTCAATTGTTAAATTTGAACATAATCATCACCCTAGAGAAATAATCAATCATTTGAATTTCAGTTTGCAGTTCACAACCATTATCCTTCAGATTATTTCAAAGAAAAAATGACCTAATTTACAAAATATGACCAAAAATAAAATTTTATGCAAATTATATATATTATCAATCCAAGCGTATCAGTAATTGTTCATCGCAACATCCTCTATCATATTTCATGTGAATTTAAGATTTATTTCATTCACGAGTAACGGGCTTTTTGCACTAAAAGTAAATACAAAACAGCCTTTAATCAATACATTTATGGAAAGAATTCAGCTCAAATACTCATTCATAGAGTAAATAGAATAAACTTATCGTTTACCAGTTTAATGTTAACACATGATAGCTGTATTGAAACAGAATTTACGCATTAGTTAAGTATAAATGTAGGATAAATCAAAGAAAATTTTAAACCCAAAAACCATTTAATGAAATATCAAAATAAAAAGATTACTTTTTATAAAAGCCAGAAACCCATTCATTGCGAATTGCATCTGGAATATCAAAAACAATTTGACCTGTTTTCGCCTCTTTTTTCCATTTGTGTTTGTCAATGCATTCAACAAATGCCCAGACTTTTTTTCCGGATTCGGAATCTTAAGAGGACATTTTTTCCTATCATACTTTCCTTCTTATTCTTTTTTCTACCGCACATTACAATTTACTCGCACAATCCACTCGCAATCCACTCCATCCACACGCATTACTGTTTCCCTTTCGCTTTATCTTAAAATCCAAATATATGCTTTCTACAGGATTTCAAAACATCCAAAATGATTAAAAGTTACCCTTGAAACTTCTTTGAAACTTCATTTTATTAAACAGACTACAAGAATTTGTAGAGTCCCAGTCGACCCAGGCAGAAACGTCAGAAACAGGAACGTTGAAGGAAATGGTCAGATTTTGCGTTTAATATATTTATAAGCGTTACATGCTCGTTGAGATTTCAAGTAGCAAAAAGATCAACTTGTTTTCGATCCTTAACCTAACGCTTTCCTTTAACCAACCTTCTAACCACTGAGCTAACAATCATAAATAAACAAGTTAATTTTGTGAAGACTATTGTTGAAGCAAGTATAGCTACTTCAACTTGAATGAAAATTATTGCGCTAAACGCTAAAAGAAAATTGTGCTGAAGCAAGCCATTTTATACAGCTACTGTGTTATTCGCCTTTAAGTCTTCAAATTGAGTTCGTCTATGTATTATCTTGCAGAAAATATTACATTTTTTACAAAATAAGTTTGATTCGAAAAACTCATGATTTTCCGTCAATTACGCTCGGAAGTTTGTATCAATTTCGAAATGAACATTGAACAAAATCAACCCAGAAAATGCATTTATAAATTACCCAATATCAATAGCACAACATTTCAACACTTATTCATCAAACCAAATCAAATACGAAATAAACAAATTGAACCTTCATGTCTCCATACACCGCTAATCGATTAATGCAATTAAACATTCCTTTCAAAAATGATTATTGCTATGCAACTTTAATGAAAATTATTGACTTTTCATGTTAACACTTGCACCTTTTAATGCAAACAATGAAATGAAAGTGAACAAATGATAGCGTAATAAAAAGATGCAAAAATCGATGAATTACCAAAGTTATCCTTTTATCATTATCATTATTCAGTTTTTGTTGATTTGTTTATAGGATGAGAAAAGTGAAAAGATTTTGTTTGTTTGTTCAAGATGAAAAATGGACTGAAATTATGATGATGAAGATGAATGCAATAACACTTGGAAAGTAAGAAGAAGAAGAAGAAGATGAGGGATTGAATTGAAATGATGGGAGTAAAAATACACTTTTTTATTGGATAACAGGTTACTGTTCATGAAAATGCAATCCCAATGCTCAGACTCAGATAGTTGAGAAAGAATGAAAAGAAAGAACGAAAAAGAATTGAATAAAGTTAATTCAATTGATTGTTCATCATTATACTCATCATTATTATTTCTCACCATTCCATTATTTTCGTGAGTTGATATCGTAATTCAAAACGATAACCATTTTGTGTTGACCAAATATAAATACAACAAAACTTGTGTTCAAAATGAGTTGAAAGTGAATCACAAGTAAAGAAGAAAAAATTGCCGAATAATAATAATTTAGACTATTTTTTGGCTCTTCTTAGCCCAAGGGTTAACAGAAAGGATAATAATGATAAAAGTGATTCTCTCATGATTCTCATCTTATTCAATAACATCCTATACTGAATATCATAATCATTATCATTACTTTTATTGCCATTCATTTGAAGAGGTTAGAAGATGAGAGAAGAAGAAATGGCGAAAAGTTGCAAAAAATTAACAGATTGAACGGGTTCATAGCTTTTGGTTAACTTTTAGTTGTCATTTCATGAGGATCAAGATAATGAACATTGAGGCCAACACTTTATCATTATCATTATTATAGGAATCAAGATTTATTCACATTTCATTATGAAATGGAAGAAAGAAAAAATAGAAAACTTTGTTATTTTTTCTTAGCATTTTTTCTCTTCATGTTATTATCTGTATTTTATCAACAAAAAAGCATTATGAAGGTGATGAAAATGTTGAGAGACGACAGAATGACAATCAGGCGATTATTATTATGGAAGGTGAATGATGAAGAAAAGGTTATAAAATGATTTTAATTTAATTTGAGCGTTAAGTGAGTCGAGTGACTTGCAAAAACATCATCAACATTTCATTCATTTGCTTCTTTACCGTTCATCCTCATCTTCCCTTCCCACTCTTCCTCCCATCATCATCATCTTACATGTTTTTTGTCGTTTTTTACCTTCTTATTTGACTTTATTATACAAAAAGACTTTATTATACATTTTTTTCTGTAGTTTTCTCATGATAATGATAGGAGAGGGATTCTGTAATGATAAACATTCAAATATTCAGTAGCTTTATGTTTAATTGTAATGACTTTTTTCAATTTTCAAATCTCAATTTATGTTGTTTTTTGTGCTCTTTTTTCATTTGTTGTTTTTTTGTGCTGTTTTTGTCTGCTTTTGGCTCAAGTAGAGCAAGCAAAGTCTTACTCGAAAAGCCATTCAATTTCAATTAAAGCCTCTTTACCATCGTTAATGGCTTTTTTCGCGCTACTATGCTTTTCGCTGTTAATGTTTTACTTGCTTCAAGACCGCCTACTATCATTACCTACCTGAATCTGTAGCTTTAAGTTTCAATGAATTTTAACGTTACTTCAATGGGTAATTCAACTGATGAGATGACTATTGAGTACAGTTGGAGTAATGATAGTAAAATAGAAACGACAATAAAGTTAAATTTAACTTTAAACATTGGCTGATTGTAGTGACTGGGTTCATCAAACATGGTCAAACAATTAGAGCTGAACTCAGATGTCAAGATTAACTGTGAAAAGGATTCACAAAACGAGTGAATGTCGAATGATAGGAAAACAAGTTCATTATAGAATTGAATATGAACAATCAATATTATAATGGAAATAAAGAATTGATAACAAAGCCATTAGAAGTCAGTCACAATTAGCTGCTTGACTAAGTAAAGGTTGGTTTCATGGAACTGAGGATCTTGTTGGTCGATGCTCGAACCAAACCTTGGCCAATAGCCTGGTTGAGGCAAAAATTGATTGAAAGATATAGAAAACTCGAAAGCATTTATGGACAAAAACAATGAGCAAAAATGAAGTTCAGTGTAAATCTATTATTAATGATTGAACCGACGAGCTTATCAAGTCATTCAACGACTAAACAAACTGAGCTGCGTTTAGAAGAAAAGATTAACGTTCGAACAGCTTGTTTTGGTGACGGAAGTTAATTGTGACTTTTTGTGTTCTTAATCGTTGATCGATTATTTTCACTCAAAATATTGAGTCAGCTGAATGTATCGTTGAATGATTTTTAGATTAACTAACTTCATTCACAAACTTTACGAAATTGTTTGAATAATTCACAAATCTTGACTTGGAATTGTCTAATGATGAACCTTGATGAAAGTTTCAAAAATTCAGTTTTCTGCTTAACAAACCTAGAACTTTAAGTTTCATCTGATGAAAAGTTCAAAACAAAAAGCTCAATACTGTGTATTTCAATTCACAACCGATTGAAATCAATAAAACATGAAGAGTTATCAATTATTAATACTTGTGAAAATTTCTTATTGAATTATTATATAAAAAATGGAAAAACTTTGATTTTCGAAATTCATGTAGTTTCTCTTCTCCGAAGGACATTTTTCCTTTATTTTTCAACTCTAATAGTTGAATCGCTCAGAATTTTAAATGAAATGACCAAAAGACTTGTATATAATTTGATGAAAATGTCATCTTCTGTTGACAGAAAATGAAAATTTGGTTAATCTTTTCTGTTGAACGAAAAGCAAATGAAACAATTTTGTTGATTAACTTGAGACAATTGAAGTTGAATTGAACAAAACATGCGCTTTCATCGTGTATTGTAAACAAAAAGCAGGCAATAAACAGCAATATTGAACAATAGCAACAAGAGAATGAAGTAAAGAAAAAAGTAACAAAATATTTGAATGAAAAAAAAGTGATAAAATATATTCCATTTGTTGATTCAATGAATGGCGAGAAAAAGGAATATTCTGAACTGCTATTCATTTCCTTTGTAATCTAGTTAATTATTATCATGATTTTTGATGAAAAAAAGAAAAGGTGAAAAGAGCAAACAAAATTTACTTTCATCTTTACAAAAAATAATAATACTTTTCAACTGGAAAAATGCACAATCGAAGAGCGAAATGAAAGTATCATTGATATAAAAACGAATCAACAAACAAGGCAAAAAAGGCAAACTAAATGCGAATCAAAGTGTATAGCAAAAGTAATAATAATAATCAGTAAAAATAAAAGTAATCATAATGATAATAGAAACTCCCAGTGATGATGACAATAGTTGTCAGAAACAAAATAAGACAAACAGACAATGAAAGTCTCTGAAAATGAATGAACAAAAAATATCTATTTTTGTAATAAAAGGACCCAAAAAAGTAGAAGGAACAACAAGATGAAAAACAAAGTCATAACAAGTGAATAGGAAATAGCGAAAGGAGATTTCGCCTTTTGTTGCCTTATTATTATCGCCCAAAAGTGAGCAAGAATTCAATGTTTTCCTCTATTATTATCATTATTTAGTTTACTTTTCATAATAAACTGACTAGTAATTTAAGACTTTGCCTTTTCAACGGTAAATACACTTGAAATATGAGCCTATTTTGTCTTTTGCCTTTTCCTTTTTTCTTTTCTCTTTTTATATCAATCTTGCGCTTTGTCATGAAGATGATAGTATTATCTGTTTCTTTTCTTTTCTCTCTTCATTATTCTTCGCTCAATAGTTCATCTTATTTCGAACTATCAGTTTTTCATCCTTTCTCATCCAACTTCCAATAGCGACTGCAAAAAGTTCAATATTCACACCTCAAGATGTTGACTGTAGATAGAAACAGAAGTAAACATTGATATTAGAGAATCACTTTTTTCTTTCGTTTTTTCTCTCTTTTCGAAAAGTATAATGCTTGTTATTAATACATAAAAAAGCGATAATAGCGATGATAATAAACGATGGTTATAATGATCATGGTGATAATACAGTTTTATATTCATTCAATTGGTATAAAAGTGACTCTTCTCACGCCTCGTCGTTTTGTTTTGGATTCAATCCAATCTCTCTCTCCTCACTGTTTGCCTTGTTCAAGATTATCACTGTCAATGTGAGCAAGTCACTGGGATTTGCTCTGGGAGGGAAAATATGAAAGTGAAAAGTTGTGGTTGACAGAGACACACGTTTTCATGCTATTATATCAATCATTTATCAATCATCTTTGTTTACTTTTGTCTTTTAATTGAGCTCAATGACAACTTTATCAATGGAAAGCTTTTCAAATTCAATTCCATTTTATATTAAACATTAAATTCTGATGCACATTCAACTATTGGCTTATAATTCAAGTTTTGTTCTTAACCCGTTAATTTGTCACACAAAACAGTGTAGATAAAGTCTGCTTATAAATCAATACGATCGCGATGAATCATGGTTCTTCTAGATCAGAATTGCTGAATTCTCGAAAAAAATGAAAAAGTTTACAGATTTCGATTGTTCTCTTGTCACTTTAGCTTCTGTTGCGGTTCAATTTATCGCTCTCGGAATTCCTCTTGAGAATTTAATTTAGGCTTTCATTGATTTCGATTACTTTTTTTTCTGTTTTGGGCACAAGTTCCTCTGGCTCAATTCGAAGCTCCAATTAGAGCAATTTCATCATTTGAAAGGCGATTATGGCTTTCAAACCATTCGATTCAATCTTTGAGAATATTATTGCGATGAAATTCCATTGTAATTTAACCTGATTTTCGCTCGAAAAAATCGATTTATTGTTTTCTATTTTTAAAATTTGTTTTAATCTTTTCTTTTTTTCATTGTTTCGCTCAAAAGAAAATTGAATTTTGATTCACAAAATTTGAAATCTTTACTCTTTTGCCTTACATTGAGTTTTACCGTGTTTAATCGCTGCATTAATTGCTTTCTGCTTGAATTGGTTAAAGTAATTTGCAGTTCCCTTTGCCTGGAGGTTTTGGTTAAATGATTATCAATTGATTCAACTTTGTCAACTCAATTAAACTTTTCAAGCAAATTTTGATGGAAAAACATTTCCATTGAAAAGTCCATTTTGCGGTGAAAAAAGTTGCGTGAAAACAAATTGTTAACTTGGATTATTAGTTAACTGTTGAAATGGGCGATAAAGATTGATGAATGATTTATATTCAAATACAGAAGCAATGAAATGCATATTGAACCATTAAATGGCAAACTATCAATAAAACCCTTTTTGTGTGTTTGTGTTGAAAGTAGCACTTATGAATAATAAATTGATTATCATTGCTTTTATCATTTCATTAAATTTGTTTCTTTACTTTCTTCAAATGGTTCTGCTCGTTGTCACTGAAAGTAAATATCACTTGAATAACATCTATTATGTACAATTAATGACTCTAATAAATTATATTGTTGCTCAATAAGAGATAATAAAACGACTCCAAATGATTCAATAAAATAAATTGCAATCTTCTTCACAGTTGACAGTGTAAAGTTGATTTGGTCAGTAGAATCACTTTAATGCTTTTAAATGTACAGATTGAGCTCACTTTGATTAACATGATTTAATCATTAAAAATATTGAATCAGGCTGAAGCTGGCAGTGAAAAGTGTAAATTGTAAATGAAAGTTACTTTTGATATTGAAATTGCAATGGGAAACAAAAGGTCAAAGTAAATAGAGAAAAGTGTTTATTTTGATTGAATCATTGACTTGAATGGTATTATTGTTAATAATATCAATTTTGGGTGAAAAGAAAAGGAAATAAAATATCAAATTTGTTTGTGGGTTGATAATAATAAATGAATGCTGTGAATGGTGATGATGAAAGGTGATGAAGCTTGCAGCTATTTGTTGATGCATCAACAAATAATATTACATTGAAAACAGAAAGAAAGGGAATTGAAAAGAAATATAATGATAATAGTTGAAGATGGAGAAGATGAAGAAGATGGAAAAGTAGAAACAAATTGAAAGACGAGTAAATATAATGAATCACATGGTGCTTAAAGGGATGCAAATGGTTCAGGAGTGAATCAATGGAAGACGATTAAAGGGAAAAGAGAGAAAAAGGTTTCAATAAAAATGCTTTTTACTTTTTGATTAACAATGAAAACCTTGATTCTTTGCTGTGTTATCATCTTGTTTCAAAAAGTGCAATTCAATGGTTAATATTTACAGATTCAGACTGGGAATAAATAAAAAGAAGTGAAATAATTTTCTTCTCAAGATGAGAATGATGATGATGATGAGCTTTGATTTGATTTGTCTATTGAACAGTGAAGAGTGAAAACACAAGAGTTCAGGAAAAAAGACAAATTTTTTGGTAAATGAAACTAAATGAAATGAGAGACTCAACACTGAAATATTGGAATAGGCAACATGCAATTTCCGTTTCACCTTTAGGCTATTGTTTACATTTAAAAGACTTTCTATTATTATTATCGTGATTATTATTATTGCTATTATTATTATCACAGTGTTTTAGATTTGCCTCTCAATGTATTTCATAAGAATCCTTGCAAACTCCATTTGACGAATGCACAATGTGAATAACTTTCTTTCCAATCTGTTTTGTGGTAAATTCAATTTTTATTTGTCCTTTTCTTTTCTATTTGTTTATTTTCATCAGAATATTCATTGACAATTGTTTTCTGTCTTTAACCTTTGCTTTCAATTCGATTCAAGTTTCATTCTTTTGCTTTTCATGTCCTTTTTGGTTAGTTTTCATCCAGTTTGCAGTCAGTTGACAGGTTCTATTATGAGGCAGTTTTTAGATGCTTTTCAACGATTTTGATGATTTGCGAGTTTTGAGACCTTTTAATGAACTAAGGCTCATTGGTCCGTGTTTCAAGACGGGTCGGATAGAGTACCGATCTACTGACCACAGAATCACTAGGTTAACGTTAACTTGCCACTTTTACCAACAAACCACCAAAAGCCAGCCAATCCATGAGTTGTTTCAACACCAGGTGCAGAAACAGACATCATCAACGAAAGACTAGTCGGATTCGTTAGAGTAAATGACAAGCATTGTTGACCCTGCATAAGCAGAGATTCATCTCCAATGTGACTGTGGTAACAGTTGCCAACACTAGCTCACAGGCTAAGTCTAATAACGCAAGGAATATTAGTAGCTGTGAAAACTAAATGCTGATTAGGTGTGTGTTTAGTACACCTTGCTGTTATCACTTGAACAAGAGTTTTGCACTCTCCTTCACATTGGTCGTGGTTTGAGCACGAGAGTTGAGATCACTGTTTCGTTTACATCGCTCGCAAAATCGATTAGTCTAAAGATGATACAAATTATTCCTAATAATAACTTACTAAATTAGAACTAATAATGGACGCTACTCAAGTATTTTTATTTTTCTCGCGTGTTTGAAGATCTCACCATAGAGTTTATCCAAAAGTTCATTGAGACACTTTGACATTAAGAAGGCAACTTCTTAATTAATGATTTATTTCAATGGCTCTTTATTGTTCAACAATCACCTTTTCATGATCCGAATAAAAATGTGAAAAACACGATGCGCTTCATAACCAAAAACAGTCTTAAATGACGCAAATTTCGAGATTCGCGTTTGTAAAAATTTAAATGCATTTTGACTTCATTTACTTTGTCCCATACAAAAAGGTATAGAAGTTACCTGTTGAAGTGCTTTTTCAATTTTCAACTCATCATTACCATCATCAACAAGTGACATTTAAATGTGCGATCGTGTAATCAAGTATGAGCGCTAGAGAAAAACAAGTGCAATAAACAAGCAAAAAAACAAACAGAAAAAAAAGAAAAAAATTTGTTTCTCTTCAGGATAATTGAATGTGCAAAGTAAGTTATCAAGTGGCAAAGATGATGAAAGAGGAAGAAACTGTGATAGAAAAAAGTCAAAAAAAAACAATTTACGATTTTCAGTTTCAATCAACTTCTATTACCTTGAGAGGGAATTAATGTGTGCTTAATGTTCGCATCAGTCTAATGGAAATCGTATCATTTCAACCTTTCATCATCATTAACAACTCATCATCATTATTATCATTTTGATTATCATTATTACTAGTAGCAGTATAGCCATCATTATCATTATCATCTTTACCTGTGGTCTTTGCCTCTTATCATTATCCTTGTTAATCTTGAGCTTATTTTTCTTCCTCTTTTCGCACTCTTTCCTCTTCTTCAGTGACAATACAATTGGCGCTTTTCAATTGATGCGTTAAAAATGTTGTGAACTATTGATAGTTATTACGGTTCTTGGTAAACAAACAATGTTAATAACACAGTGCTAACAGAATCGACTGAAAATAGCATTTAATCACAATGAAAAGGCCACTCAAAGAGTTGACCGTTTCACTAAAGATTCATTCCAAGAAGAGGCAAGTTGGCCATTCACTTAAAGATATTGTCTTTTTACCTGTTAAACGATTCGGATCGGTAAACCAAACAAGTTAGTCAACAAATAAAAGTTGACCTTTGCCAACGGAAATGCAGGAGTTGCTTTCTGTAAAAGTGTGAAAATAGTCGCAGTTTTGCGCTCTTCATCTTTCAATTTACCCATTATAATGTGACATTAGAAGCTAAACTTTTCCTTCACTTAGAAAGTAGCTTTTTAAAAGTGCTAACACTTCAAAAGATAATCTCATAAAAGCCAAAAATAACAAAAAATACTTCTTCTTAATCAATCTTTCGCTGGAAGAACAGAAAATGAATCAAAACATTCAACGAATCGCACATAAGCGTTTGTGTGTTTTGAGAGTTTTGTGACTTATCAATTAAAATCAAGTGAAGATCGACCACCAAAAACATCGACGATCGTTTCAAAATGAAAGATCACAGAAAATTTCAATAAAAATTGTAATCGAAACTCGTTAAAGTAGCTTTCAAGTTTGATTAGCAAATCACAATCTCGATTAAAATGCTAAGAATGTTGAATAACAGTTTAAAAAGTTTCGTTAATTGAATCAGGGAAATGATAGGTTCAATGATGATGAGGATGATGAAGCTTAGGAGGAGGTTGGTAGTAATTGTACATCACTTTTAATTGTTGAAGAATGCGAAAAAGAAATGTGTTTAAACTCAATTGTGAATCGTTTTTTGTTGCTTTTCTTGAGAAGAAAAATTGTAAAGAAAAGAAATGAAATGAAAAAGTAAACTTGCAATTTTGATTTATCTCTTTCATTTAACTTTTCACTGTAAACAGTATAAAAACAAGTTACAACAATCAACAGTCAATACAAACAGCAACAACAGACTTCATCTAATGGATAAAAAAGCAACAGTTAACAAAAGGTTGTAAAAGCACAAACCAATCAATTGGAAATAATAATATTAAAGAATACAAATTTGACAAGACAATAAAGTGAATGAAATACAAGGAAAAAAGTTACAAAAAGTAATAAGAAACAAGAACAATCATGTTAACCAGAATCAAGTGTGCTTTCATTCAATGGGAATGAAGAACACACTTTAAAACTTTTTTTTCTCTTTTTGCCAGTTTCTATTTTCTTTGAACACTTTCATGATGAGAATAATGACGATGAGAATGATGATATTTCATTTGATATCAATGCTTGAGGTCAGTTTTTCTTTGTTGCTCTTCTTTATCTTCAAACCATTCACTGATTACCAATGGACAAGAAAATTTGAAAATTGAAAGTTTCTCTTCTTCTTTCTTTTCGTTGATTAGGAAAAGTAAAAGTTATCATTCTTCAATTGTTGTCTACTTTTCACGTCTTTTGATTGAGTGATTTCATTTATTTCCCTTTTCGCGTTTAATTTGTTTACTTTTGGCTTCACGTTCATCAGCAAGCAACAGCTACTTGCACTACCTGCTATTCAAGGCTGAACACTTTTCCTCTCTTTAACACGTAATTACTGTATTGTTGTTATTGTTGAGATGCTGTACAACACTTTGATTAGGCTTTTATCAACATTATTAAACTTTTCAATGAATCAAGTGTTTGGCAAGGCGCACACACTTAAGTTTATCACTTTTCTATGCCTTTGCCTGTTGAGTTACCAAAATTAACTCGTCAGTCTGTGACGATTTGTGTCATCAACAATTGGACGAAAAATGAATTTAAGTTCTGTTTTAATGTGTGTTCCGTAATATTTATGCTTCGTTATATTAGCATAATAGCATCGCACCTTTTAAAATGGCACTTAGGTATTAGATTATGCCTTGTATTCTTGCAGGATAGACCATAGTTTCGGCTGTTGGGAAGTGACCCGGTTAAATAAATCAAAGCTTTTTGAGCAGGATCTCAGCTTGTGGGACAAGTGGCCATGGAATTCAGATCCAAAGCTTTCGCTGAAATAATGCACACCATAAAGTCTACTTCTAGATCTCCAGGCGAATCACACAAATGTCACATACATAATGGTCTAAAGCATTGTATTATGAGCTATTAATATTATATCTATGAGCTAGTCACAGAACCCAGGGGTCAGGATAGTTTGGCCTGATCTGCTTGGTTATCTTCAGGTTCCAAATTTATTAAGTCGATAGTCGTTGAGCCATTACAAAAATTTGTTTATAATATGTGAAAAGACACAGCCTATCGACGCGATTAGAATACCAAAAGTTGAATGGCAAGTTTTGTTTAACACTTAATCAGGAAGAGAGTAAAAGAAAAGCTGATATTGATAGAGAAGGAATACGTGTAAAGATGAATCTTAATTAGCAATTTTATACATTCTGATCTAATGGAATCGAGAATTGTGGCAATTCAGCCATGCTTTATTCTTAAGAATCCAACGTAATAACGGATTTCATTTTTCGTGAAATCATTTCAATTTCAAGGGTTCCATTAGTTTTTTACAATGAAACTGGAAGCTTGTATAGCTGTTGTTGGTTAAACTTGACTGATAATTTGGTACGGCTTTTGATCTGTTTTATTGAATGGGTAACAGTGAATGAGCAAGGGTTACATGATCAGGTCAGTCTAGATAAATAAAGACATTAAGATGAACCTGAAAGATCTAAAGTGATGAACATTGATAGCTTTTGTTACGCTTGGGATGACAATCAATCAAGAGCAACAAACAACTCATGACAGTTTCTTACCTTTTTTGTCATTTATTTTTATTCTCAAACGCTTCTACTATTATTATCATTATTATTGCTTTCATTATTATTATTATTATTATTATTATTATTTTATCGTTTTCATCAGCAAAAATGAAGTTATAAACAACGAATGAAAAGCAAACGGACAAAAATAAAGTAAAAAATTGCAACGTTGAAGACAAGTTATAACTTTTTTCTCTTCTTTTGATGATCATTTTTTATCACTTTATTATGATGATGAACATTATCATCATCATCACTTTTCTCATCTCAAAGTCTATATTGAGTCTATTTCTTGCTTCTATCAACTGCTGATTGTGTCAAATGACTTACAATAATTGAAATGAATTTAAATTGATTGTTGTGTCTCTCTATTGAACCTTATCAATGAATACATTGAGCAAGAAATCAAATGGTTAATCTTGAAGCTTTTCAAATATTTCATTAAAAAATTACTGAAGGATTTCAAGATTAGATTGACATTAACTTAAACCTCGACTTGAGATCCTTAGAGAGTGTCACTTCATGAGAACATCATGAAAAGAAGAAAAGTTAATAGATTCAAAAATCAACTGAACCATTGAAAGGTTCAATATCAACAATTGTGACTTTTGTCTCAAAACTAACTGAGGAAACAAAAAATTGAATCTTAAAACAGTCAAGTTTTCAAAATGAATCAGTTAAACTGAACAAACATTGATTTTGATACACAAAAGTGTTACATTTGAATCTAGCTCGATCCTCATCTCGATCATCCTCTTCCTCTCCAATGAGTTGATTGTGAATAGTTTTGTTAATAAACTGATGTCCCACGGTTTTCATTTCTTGCCATTTAATGTGGTAACCTTATTGTTAACAAATGCTCAAGCAAACCACTTATGGTTTACTTTGCTCTATTCATTTTGATTCTCTATTGATCAAAGTTAACCATCCTCAAGGATGATGACAAAGGGATGATGATGAGGATGAAGAGTATAAAGCAGTGAGACAATCTCAATGATGAAGGAGTGATTATTGTTGAGCAATGACAAAAGGTGATGAACAAGAAGAAGACTCAAAATTATTGTTCAACCAGAAAAGTAATGGAAAGTTGATGAAGATAAAGAAGGGAATAAGCCATTGATTAAACGAGAGGTAAAGACGATGATGAGAGTGAGTTGATCGAGAAACATTGAAACATTTCATTTGTGTCTTCCAACTCGAACCAACTCCCGATCAAGTCTCAATCAAGTCTAACTTTCATCTCTTCTTGCGCTTAAAGGACAACAGTGACTTTCTGAGGCTTTCAAGTTTAAAAGCAGTTGAACTGCTTTCTTCAAGCTTTGGATTAGCCAACAAGCCTAAACAATTAGCTTTTACCTCAACATCTTAACATTGTTTTTATGCAAAATCAACAGCCAATTTAGTCTTCTGAGTTTAATTCAATCTTTAATCAGCTTCTTGTCTGATCAACTGTTTATTACAAAAAGTACAACAATGAAGATGACATGGAAAGGAAATGAGCTTCCATCTTCACCTTTTCATGCATTATTTTTGTGACATCTTTTCTTGTTCGCGATTCGATAAAGTTTCAAGTTTCAAGAAAATCCATTTTAATCAGATACATCTTTCATTTGTTAGGGTTATCTTTAATCGAATTGAGTCAAACTGAATCAGTTGATGTAAAGCAAAATGAAAATAATTAAGTCAATAAAATGATGAATGAAATTATCAGTTTGCAATGAAAACTGTGCATTGTTAATCAGTTTAAAGGCATTTAAACGTTGAATTGCAATTCACATTGAAAAGCATGGCAAACATTTTGATTAAGCATTTCATTGGTTGTTCAGGTTAAAGGTTACCATTAAATATTGAAAATAACCAATTGTTCAGCCAAACTAAACAAGAAAAACGTTCATTCAATTGTTTGATCAAATTAAAATGAATACATTCTTAGCCTCACAATTGGGTGTTACAATTTCAATTGTCATAGTTAATCGATTCAATTCACCTGATTAATGGATTTACATTGCAAGGTAAAATTATCAGTTTAAACAAAGTAAACTCATTGTTGTAACAAGATTGCACTTTGATATAAATAAAGAAACCATTTGAATCGCAAATCAACTCATTGTTATAAATAGAAATATTAAACAAAAAATAATAAAAGAGCAAAATCTTGCAACAAAATATAAAGTGAATTTAATTTAATTGAAACTTGAAGTTAATAAAGTTTGTCTATTGAGCCAAATCAATGACAAAACCTTGACTTGAGCAAAGGTAAAAAAGTTGCTCAAATACGGTCAAGGTTGAGTTTCGTCTAATTTCATTGCTAATAACAATAAATCACGAATTTTGTTAATTTCAAAGATAACAATCAGATAATGAAGTAACCATGAAAATGGGATAAAAAGATGAACAAACGTTAATTGAATTACATGTTTAAAGCGAGAATGAAATTCAATTAAAAAAGGTTTCTTTTAGTTACATTTCAGGCTTTTCATCTTATTTCCCATTCTAAATGAAAAGCTAAATCAAAAGGTTTTTGTTGATGATACAATTGATTATAATAGTTTACTCTCAATGTTCACCTTTATCATCTTCAATCAACTTGATAGCACAATGATGTATTAAGCTGGGAGTGAAAAACAGAAGTCATTAAATACTGGATAAGAAAAGTGATTCAAACGATTTCTTCTTTTCCATCTTATTGCTTATCTTTTCATCTCATTCCTTTCGAGTCTCTTCACCTTTCTCTTTACCATTATCATCATCTTTTTGTAAACGATAATTTTAAGGTAGCACACAATAGCACATTAGAACGCTGATGAAAGGTAAAGATGAAAAACAGAGTCTAAAGTCAATCCTCTTATCCTCCTTCTTTCCCTCCTCTTTTTGCCATCTTTTCATCGCCATCATCTTCCTCCTCTCTTCATCTTGAATATCCATAACAAACCTTCAGAGTAAATAGCATTTCTTTTCGCAATTCAAATAATGATAGTTATAATGTTTGCAAATTCAGAGCCCTTCTTGACTCGGTCAATGTTCAATCCCAATATCATGGTCACAATGAAAAGCGACTGTTTTTTCATTGTAAACGCACAGATAATGAATGAGTTGTTCAGTTTATTTGCCAGAAAAGATCTTCTGTTGATCTTTTCAGGGTTAATATTATTATTGAAATTCATAGTTGATATTGCTTTTATTGTTCGTTTATAAAGGTACATCTTTGTCTCTGTTGGTTCAGGTTATGTCTTTAGTCACTTGCAGATGAAAAGTGAATTAAAAAGGTGTTGACGGGCCACTTCTTTCGGCCTCTTCTCTTCTTTTGGTCAAAACTTTTCTTACAACTTTCTACCTTTTTCAACTTACTGTAAGCTTCAATTACCTGTTTTCCTGACTCTAAACCCAAACCACTTCAATAATAGGACATTCATTAAAAGTTGGCAACCTTTGTCCACCTCCTTACCTTTGCTATTGACACTTAAATAACACAACATTTTTCACTTTCAATGGTAATAGAGATGATGATGGTGATGATGATAATAGTAATGTTGATTCGGAAAAGAAAAAGAAAGTGCAAAGAAGATTGACTTTCATCTTTACAGATTAATTGAATGGAATCACTTTAAGTGATAATCATTTTTAGTGTTGACAGTTCCAGAGTTTAAAGTTTAACTTCAACATTTCAAGCAGGAAAAGCGAGCCAATTGATAGAAAGCTTTTTGAAAGAAATGAAATAAGAACAAAAGAGTTTGTTTTCAGAATTCGAAGGTTCAATTGTGCAGATCAGGAATTTTATTTCGATCGCTATTTTTCCACTTTCAATTCATTCTTAATGTCAAACTCTTTCAATTTATTATTAAAACTTCGTTGAAGATTAACCATTTGTTTATTCATCGGATTGAATTCGATGAGAAACACGAAAAGCTATTCTTTACTGCTTGTAACTCGGACTTTAAATGCCGCTCTCGATAGAAAACCTGAAGACTGACTCTTTGAATAGCCTTTGCTCTGAGAATGAATAGATCAGAAGATGAACTCAAACCTTTACTAATCAACTTTCATTAGATCTTTATTCAAAGACTAATTTAAAAATAAATGTTAGTAGTAAAAAAAGCCAATTCTTTGACTCTTCGCGATCGCAATCAGACAAATAGTAATTTGTTTACAACTTTAAATGTCTTTTTGTCCTTTCTGGTCATTCCTTTAACTCTTGAATCATATAATCAGAAGAATCGCCGGAAATGAAATAATTTCACCAGAATTTTAATAGAAAAATAAATGCGCCATTCTATTCATTATTACCATCATTAGAGTCAAGTTTCCCTTTCATTCCTAATATCGCTATTCAGTAAACTGAATAACTATTGAAACTAATGATAACACAACACATAAACACTATTGCAGGATCGGTCTATTATAATTGTAATATCATCATCAGCATCATTATAATGCACAAAAAATGTACAATTTTCTTTCCATTCAATTGTGAACATTTAACCTATTCATTGGGTGAAAAAACACAAACACCATGAATGGTCAAGCAAGGAAAGTGTTCAACAAACACATTTATTGGAACGACGAGGGAACACAAAAAGAGATGAAATAATGATGATAATAACAGGATCCTTTTGCATATTTTCTCAGTTTCCTTATCCGGTCAGAGTTTCAGAATTGATAACAGTCATAAAGCAATAATAATGTTACCTCAATGATGCTTATTTCATTATTATTGTCACTTTATATTGTTTGTGTTTGGTTTTTTTCATTTTCACTCTCAGTGTCGATGAATAACAGAATCAAACAAAATAACATTACAATGAATATATAGAGAGATGATGATATTAAGTGATTGTCTTCAACCTTCCGGTCAGGATTTCCGATCAGTTTTATAGGATTGACAACAAGAACAAATCCAATCACAAGACTTATCATTCCTTGTCAGTTCATTTTTTCATCTTCATATTATCTCTTAAATCATATCCATTATGCTTTTGGATCAGTCAAGTTGTACTGAAAATTATCAATTGATATATTATTTATTGCGACAATAAGAGAATCAAATGGAAAACTTGAAAACAATCGCAATATTTGGAAACATTTTATTCTTTTGATAATAAATTATCATTGTTTGATCAATGGTCACTCTTCATTTTCATCTTTAAATGATAGCCAATGAATGACTGAAATCTGTTAACCGTCAAAACTATCGAAACTCAAGTCGATTGTTCAAGTAACGATTATACCAAAATATTGTTTACAATAGCGTTGTTTAAAGATGAAAAGGCTTTCAAAGTTTCGTCAAAGTCAATTGTTTAATCCAATAAAGTTGAGTTTAAATGTGCAAAGTTTTCAAGTTTTTTTGCCAACTCAACTCAGGGAAATGAATGCAATTCACAGTTGAAGCGAGAATATAATGTCCACCAGTCGTTAGGATAAACGCAAGTTGAACTCAACTCAAATCACTTTCACCTATTACTTCAGATGCTAATCTAACTGATTCAAAAACTGCTTCAACATTTTATTGTTTGAGTCTTTTTACATAAAATTTTAACTGATTAAGGGTGAATCCCATCAACTATTTATTGAAATTAAAAATCTCAATATGTCGTTATTTATGACTTGGTGTGACATTACACCTTCTTATCTTCTTTCTTTGCTTCTTTAAATTTAAAAAATTAATCTCGATTGGATGAATTGAGATTTGATGGGATTCACCCTAAATAGCTCCTCAATTGGATTCAAAAAAGGTGAATAAGCTGGTAAAAAACTAAATTATGACCAGCTTGGTTTACAATTTGCTCAAATTGGTCGGCGTGATAAAACCGTACGTTGTCCTTGACTAAGTTTGCTCCTGTAATCTCATGTTGTTCAAGATGATTCAAGAAGCTCTGGAGATAATCACTGAATCCAATTGTGTCATATGCTTCTTCTTTGACCTCATAGTAAAACAAAGCTGTATGATTAATAGCAGCACAAACTGAAAGATTTTTTTCTCTTACAGCTTTGACATTTTTTTGCATGTCCATAGTTAGCATGTCCAGCATGGACTTGAATACCAGTATCATCAATGAAAAATATTTTATCTGGATCTTGATCCATTTAAATAAATTTCATTGCATATTGAAATCTTGCTTCAATTTGCTGGCTTGAATTTCTCCTTTCAGGAACGACTAATATTCTTTTGAATGAATAGCGTAGGCCAACTAAAAAGCGACGAGCAGTTGAAACTAAATTTCAATATTAAATTGATTTTTGAGTCGATAGACAAGATTTTCATAAGTTAATTGACAGTACTCTTCCATCCAATTATCCAGAGCAGTTACCATCTCAGGTGACAATGATTTTGATCTATGAGCTCTTGGAAGCTCTAATTTTTTATTTTTTAGAAACCTAAATACTACTGTTCGCACTGAACTCACATTAACATTTAACATAACAGCGATATCCACGGCACCCTGCCCCTTTCTATGGGACTCGACAGTCAATTTTTTCACATCTGAACTTATTTTCACCATGATAAATGAATTTGAAACTATTTCACTAAATTTTACACAAAATAACTAACACTGAACTTGTCCTGAACTACCTTATACACCTTTGTATATAAGGGTGACATTCGTATATGTACAGTCACCTACCAGATAATGCACATAAATTTTTCAATGGCCCCTCTATGGGGGTTAGGCTTCATTTGTTTACATTTATTAATGTATTTTTTCTTGTATTATGAACGATGCCTTTAAGAAATCTAACATTTAATGAAAGAAATAAATTGATTGATAATGTTCAAATTGATAAATTTAAAACAAAAGATGTTGAAAATAAGTGTCAAGTGTCCAGATGGACAGTATCAAGGTGTTTAAATGATTCAGACAAAATTGAAGAAGCCATTCAAAATTGACTAGGAAAGAGAAAGAGGTAAGACAATTTTTTGTTCCAATACCAGCGACAAGTTGAATAATCTTTTCTTTTCTTCTCTTTTTTTCAGAATTGTAAGAAGACCCGAAATTTTGAATCATGATGAAAGCTAAAAAGCCAAAGTGTTTTTATGCAAATTGTCTCGACAATTTATCTATACAATTTTCACATCAAGCAAATGCTATAAGATATTGAAATATTAAATCATTCATGACTCTACACAAAAAGTTATAGCATTGTATTACTTATGCTGTCAGATTTGATACTTGATTTATAAAAACGAATGGTTACTCAAACACAAATCCAATGATGTGTAATAAGAAAATTCATTATTAAACGAATTAACTTGATTTTTTCTAGTATTCAATTAGTGTATATTATAGCCCATGATGTAATCTAATTATAAGTCAAAGAATGATGATTGTAAATGACACCATTCTCGAGATATCAATGTTCAAAGTTTTGAGGCCAATGGCCAAAATCAAGCGAACTGTTGATAAATTAAAAAAAGTGTTCAATCACTGATGTGAAGCATCAATTTTTATCGACGAAAAATAAGTCTCAGCTCCCTAACTCTTACGGTCACAGAAAGCGCCAGGTTTAACCTAAAATCGAAGTGATCTGTTGTACATAAAACGAAAACTTCATTTCTCAAAATGAGTGCATTTTCTGATTGCTCATCAAAAGTAGCACCAAAAAAATAAGTTAGATGAAAAAGTCTGGTCTCATAACTGAACAAAAGGCGATCGAAGTTTCAACTTTGACCTCGATTTTCTCGAAAACTGTCGATCAGAGAGACTTTTTAATATCATTAATAAACTCAGTTTTTATGCCCCTACAAACCCTGCAAATCGCAATCCTTAACTCGAAAGGAAAATTTTCTGGCCAAACTCCTTTTTGCCTTTTGGTACCACTTCATTAACTCACCCACTATTATTACCGGTATTATTAGGTCATTTAAATCAAAATACTTATCTCTTTTTGTAAGAAAAATTCTCTCTGAAATCAATTCATCTAAACATATTACTGATATAGTCAGTGCAATTAATTTACTCGATGCCTTAAACTGGCTTGATACTGCTTGGAAAAGTGTAACAAGCGAAACAATTGTAAATTGTTGGAACCATTTTGGTTACAAAGTTAATAGTCAAACAATCTATGATAATAATGACTGTACAAATAATCTAAGTAATTTGTTAAATAATTTAACCATTCAAACTCAACCAAAGCATATTTGTTGTTCCTCTCAAGTTCTCATTGAACAAGTTACGTTCGACTATGAAGAATACATTGAATAAAGAAAAATTCCTATTCTCACAAAACGCTCTGTAAATAAGCTATTTTCCGAGTGGTGCAGTATCTGGTAGGTGACTGTATATGCCATTTCACCCATTGACCCTCCATTTTCACCTTTGGCTAAAGCATTTCATTCTTTTGACCAGGTATAATCTCTGAGAAGGTTAGCATAAATCTGCATTTCCTTCATTAGAACGTTCATTTCAAAAATGAAATTTTTCATTTCAAACAAACGATTTTCACTGTAATAATTGAATCAAAAAACTTCTTGAAAATAGGAAATTGAAGCATACTTTTTGTCTTAAATAAAAAAATAAGTTTTAAGTTAAACTACTTATTGCTCAAGTATTTTGTCCAAACGGCAAGTTTCTTCACCTTGATCTCTATTCAATGACTTTTACGCAGTGTGCATGTTCACATTGAACCTACTTCCAACTACCCTGTAACCTGCAAAATCCTATATCAGCTTTCATCGAATGAATGAAACACAAAATATCTTTTATCCTTCATCCATCCAAATACTTAATATTGATGTCCAATATAAGATCAGCCAATGCGTTGCATTTAGAACAATATTTGCCCAGAATTTCGTATTCTACAAAAACGAATGATAAACAGTCAAAGAATTGAATGGACAGAGAAGCGGATGAAATTGAAGACTAAATAGATAAATACTATTTAGTAAATAGCAAGTTGTTTCCTGTCCATCATTGACTCTCATCATTTCAATCTTTCAATCATTTCACCGGTGATGAAGATTTGCCTGTTTTATGTGTTAAATTGCAATCATTGTTAAATCAAGTGACTTTGTACGCTCAATTAACCCACTTTGCAGCACCAAAATGTTATCCCAATGTTTTTGTTTTGTTTTTTTCCTTTTCTTCTTCTTCTTCTTCTTCTTCTCTTTCATCTCTCATCATCTGTAGTTTAAATACAAAACCTTTTGAGCAAATAATAATACAATATTAACAATGGTTCAACCAGGTAACCAAGCCTGTAATAATTGTAATAGGCTAAAGAAAGAAACTAAACTCAACAAAAATGAATAACAAGGAAAGGTAATGTTGCGCTCCTTTATCAGTTTGGACTTTTGTTGTTTGATTATTATTTTATTACAGCATTTCATTACTCTGCTTGGTTGATGTTGTTGTTAATGTTATTGATGCTTATTATGCTTTAAAAAAAAGTTGGACTAACAATGATAATACAAAGACAATAAAAAGACATTTAAAAAGGTAACATTTAGTGCAAGTTAAACAACAAATTGTTGCCTTTACCTTTAGATTGTGATAAAGACAGTCAAACAAATTGGTTCAGTTCAAGTCCAATCGCGATTCAAATTGATAACCTTGTTTGATTAAGGTGCAAAAACATTTGATTATTTGAACAAACAGATTGTTGGAAACAACATTAAAGGAAATTTACTTGAAATTATAATGCAATTACATTCAAACCTTGTTTCAATCGACATTTAAATTTTCCTTTAATTCTCTTTCTGTTTCAATGAATTGAGATTTTCAGTCAAATTAAATCAATTGAATGATTAATTAGATTGATTCACATTTGGTGGTAAATTTGCGCTCTTTGCTAATCAATGTTTCCATTCAATTTTCGTTCCTTTCTTTCATTCATTGATTCCAATGAAAAGAAGGACAAAATACATTTATCAGCCAATTTATTCAATCTCAATGATTTAATGATTTTAATGACTCGGAATCGTTGATCGACTGGTTAACGGATAATCCTGAAGCAAATGGTTGCTTCAAAAATGAATTGGTAAAATATTGGGAATAAAATCCAAGTAAATGTGACGCTGGAAACGGAGGCATGAATCTTGGAACACTGTTTATTGCTCCATTGCCAGAGGCAACTGCGGCCGCTGCGGCGGCGGCTGCTGCTGCTGCTGATGCTGAGGCAGCTCGATGAGCATCTGAAGATGAATTGGGATTCGAAGAGGTTGATGATGTTGGTGACTGTGAGGGTGGTGAAGGAGGTAAAGCAGGTGCTGAGGGGTTGTGCAGTGAGTTTGCATGGTGTGATTGGTGAAGATGCAAGGAATTAGAGAAAGATCGATGGAACCCGAGAAGATCAAGAGGTGCTTGTAAGTATGGCATTGGACAGGGTTGTTTGGACATCATGGGCTTTGGTTTACGACGAGGTTTATACTTATAGTCAGGGTATTGCTTCATGTGAAGGGCACGCAAGTGTTTTGCCTCTTCAATGAAAGGTCTTTTCTCATTCTCATTTAGATGTTTCCATTTGGTTCCAAGACGCTTCGATATCTCGGAGTTGTGCATCTTTGGGTTTTCAAGGGCGATCCGACGACGCTGTGCTCGTGACCAGACCATGAATGCATTCATCGGTCTCTTAACTCGATCATATTCCTTCTTGCACAGGGTTGACGATGAAGATGAAGTTGATGAAGTTGATGAAGTTGATGAAGTTGATGAGGTCGGTGTTGATGTTGGTGTTGATGTTGGTGTTGATGTCGGTGATGATGTCGGTGTTGGTGGCATAATATTCAATGCGTATTCATTTGCTGCGGCTGCAGCTGCTGCAGATGAAGTTGGAGCAATGGTGAAGGAAGGGTGATGCGTTGCAGTTGGTGTGACTACCGTTGAAGAGGATGAAGAGGATGAAGACGTTGGTGGCGGAGGTGGCGGAGGTGGCAGAGGTCCAATGGTGTACAGATTTGGAAAGGTGTGATGATGAGAGTGTAAAGATGGGTAAAGTGAGTGATGAGATGCAACATGATGACTAGGTAGATGAGGATGATGGTCCATTGCACTATAAGTCGGAGGACCACTCAACACAAATGGATTGTATTCCCGTTCAACTGCGGCCATGTTAACAAATTCACAGAGTAAAGATGAATGTCTTGAAGTTGTTGGCAGCAAAAAAACCTAAAGAAATAGGAGGAACCATTCCAATGGATGCCATCCAATAAGGTAAAAGAGGAGACTCCTCGAGGTGGAGTTTCCTTCATCATCATCACAGTAATATTAAGCTTTTGTAAATCATACATGAAATCACTAAACCTACAAAAACTGTATTTGTTTTTTTGAACAAGTTTGATTAGATGTTCAACTAAATTCAAATCGTTGAGTTTTCTAAGCAAAAAACATCTCAACGATGCCAGATTAATCGACTAAATATTAATATTAATGAAAATGTTAACTTAATTTGACAAATTGTAAGATTAACTTGATTCGCTTTGATAATCCAATAAGAAAACATGAAACTGAATGGATGAATGAAATTGAATTGTCTTCTGAATCGCTATTATAATACATAAAACATGATTATTGTATGTAAATTTTGTTATAAAATTGTTATGAAAATAGAAGAAGAAAAATATTGAATTGAATGGACTAAATTAACATAAACTGTTGACAGATTAACATGATTAACAATGTGATCCAAATAAAGTGGATAATCATAATTTTTAACATTTGATTGAATTGTTGATTAAAAAAAGTAAAATGAAAGCAAACCCAACAACAACAATAGATTAATGTAAGATGTAATACATTAATAAGCAAAACAGAAACGTGATATCGAATTGAAGATTGATTGTTAAATCAACCAACTTTAATAGATTCATGAATCATGATTAACCTTATCCACACAATTAGACTTGGAATGAACAATTAGCTTCTAATCATCAACCAAACTCGCAACTTGAAATTGAAAATCAACAATGGAATCGAAAGGAGAATCTGGAGGAAAAACAAAATGCTGTTGTTGTCATTGGTACAAGTAAACAGTGACAATATTTAAGAGGAAGAAGAAGATGAAAATAATGATGCCGATTAAGTGAAGCTCAGTGGTGTATCTGACAAGTATTCAGCCTGATCATCATGTTGCCATTGATGGAATGATGATAAACTTACGATTTTGAAGAGCAAACAATCATCCTTTTACTTCCTTTCAATATCAACATATCTTTTATCATGAAACAGCTTGTTCTTGGTTGCCTTATTGACAGTGGAAGATGTTACTTTTTTTACCATTGATTGTCCACCATGAGATGATGGAAGGATGAAAATGATGACAAGTGAGAGTAAAAATGACATAAAAAGTGAATCTCAAAAATGGTTAAACAAGTTGAACCATTTCCTGACTTAAGTAGAGATGAAAGAGAAATGAAAAGAAATTCTTTTTTCTTCTTCTCCTGAAAAGAACTGAAAAGATGAACAAGAATTGCATTTATTTTCTTTACTTTCTTTCCTCATCATTATCATCTTCTTCTTCATCATTATACAAAGTATTATAGATGAGAGAAGATGAGTTACCTTTAGGGGGTCATTTTGCTGGTCATCTTTATTGGTCAACATTGACAAGGTTCAACACAAAGATGGAAACCATTTCAACATTGATATCAATTTTCATCACTTTAATCAATGACTGTTAACTGAAAAGACCATCAATTTACATCACTTAGCGGTCACTTTATAATTGTCATCATCTTCATTCTCAACATTATTTGGCGATAAAAATCTTACAATTGACATCGATTTAGACTCTTATTTCATTCACTTTTATCATATTAATTCTGAGTTCATAACTTGATATTTATTTGTTCTTGTTGCTTTTGACACTTTCATGGTCCAACCGGAAACGAATCGTCAAATAGCGAAATAAAAATATTTTCATTTCCAGAAAAGTAAAGAAAAAAGTTTCTTCTATTTTCTTCTTCTTTTTTACTTTTCTCCAAATGTAACTTCAATTTTATCAATATCAAATGAAATATTGATTTCAACATTTTCTTTTCCACCTTTCTCATGGTCGACCATCTCATCTGGATAAATGGCCCTTTGGCCAGTTCCGGTCAAATCATTTCCGTAACTTTTTTTCGTGTTAGACTTTGCTTCTAACTCTATCCGGTTATCAGGATGCAAATATTAATAACATGATATTATCAAATGAAAGGCAAACATTATTATTGCATTTATTTCAGTATAGAGGCTATCAAGTTGACTCTAACTGTTAATGTTTACCGTTGATTGTTTTTCAATGCAACTTCACTTTATTGAATCACAATTAAGCGCAGTTATCATTGTATTATAATAATAATAATTAATCCTGAAATGGTTTATTCATCTTATTATTTTAATCTAATGTTTATGAGTTTACTCTTCGCTGTGCAACTGTATTATCACTTTGGTTTGCAGTTAATGAGGAAATTTAGCCATTAATCAATGATTATTGTTGGAACGGTGTTTTGCATTAGTTTAACAGAAAGGAAAGGTTTTAAGCGATTAAGATAATTGTTGAGTGCTGGTTAAATGTGAAAGGTGGTGGGATTATGATTAGGCTTTGTAGAGTGGCAATTGATTGTATGGGAAAGGAGTCACTTCAGGTTGATTCATGAAACTTTGAAGAAAAATTTGTGAAAATGTAAGGATTATTGTTACTGGTAAGCTTGATGTTTTGTTTGAATTTAGTTATCAATTTGTCATTTGTTGCTTTTATTTTAATCCTAACTTCTGAAGCATTTTGATCAGTAAATATTTGATGGGTTTACGGTTTCATTACGAGTTGACTGTATTATTGTCACTGTAAACACTTTTTTGCTCGCCTTGTTGTTTGAGTTTGAGATTGTGTTTTAAGATGACGGCCAATTGTTTGATTGTTTTCACAATCATCACAATTAACTTGTTTGCGTAATTGATAATCTACTTTGTCTTGAGTGATGATCACCGATCAAATGAAACCTTGTGCTGACAGTACAATGTTGATCAAGAGTAGTGAAAATAATAAGAGCTGTTACAAAGTCGCAGTGGTAAAGTGAAGGAGAATGAAAAGTGAAGTGATTTTGGAAGTAAGAGTAAATTGTAAACAAATATTTTCACCATTAATTATTAATAATTAAATTTGAATGGTTAACAGATAATTTGGTAACTACCATTGAATCTTGATATGAAATTAAATAGGATGAGAATACACAATTAGCTTGTTTGTCGCACTATTTTGTAGTTCATTATCACTTTTGCATGAAGAGTAAAGTAAAGAGGATTAAGATTAAGATGAAATGAATTATCTTCTTTGATGTTCACTTCTTTGTTTCAGTCTTTTGTAATGTTAGATATAAATGAATAGAGTTGATAAATTGTTAATAAATTGTAGTTATTAAACACACAAACAAAAAGATATCCTAAGATTAAATCACTTTAATGTAAGATCTTTTAATGCTAGATGTTGAGGTTGAGTATCTTGAAGTTAAAAGTCTTTAAGGTTAAGATATTGGATCCTTAAAAAGGGTCCTTTCTTCAAACTATCACTTGAATTAATCATTTGTATTTGTTAGCAATAATAATCTGTGAAATTGACAAGATTTGAAGCTGATTTTAGTATTATATCATTATTATTACAGATTGGATCAGATTATATTTTATTATAACAATTTACCTAACAATCTTTTAGCGTGTCTACTGTAGGACCATAAAGAAATTTCAATTAGGCTAATGGAGCTGTTGGTGAAACAAATGCATTTATCAATCAATTTAAATCACGTATTATTTCCCTAGTTTTAACACTTGTAATCAGTTACTAAGTGTAAATACAATTCAAATCGAAAGAATTTCGAAGCCCATTTTGACAAAAAGGCAACTATTATTATAGAAATGTATGCTTTCACAAGCAAATAGGTGATGACTTTTACCAATCACATGTGATTTGAAAATCAAGTTTCACCTTTTTTACAACCTTTTTGTGCTTTACTGTTTGATTGTAGTGGATTCCCGGGTAATCAATGATTTTTATAGCTCAACTATTAAGATGATTAATTGTTGAGATTTAACAACAATTGACAAAATGTATTATAGCATATGATCAATCAATTGTAGGCAAGATTAGCATTAAAGTCAAGTTTGTATAGTAACTTTGTTTATGTAAATGTCAATGTAACACTGAATAACATTTAATCCAGTTCCCATGAAGATTAACGGTTTAACTTGTTACAGTTTAAATTAAGTCACAATCAAAGAGTTTTAATTCCGCAGGGAAAAAGCAGCTCATAATTTAACTATAATAATCACAAATAAATGGTTCAAAATGTAAACTATAGTTGACTCTAAAACAGTAACCAACGGAATAGCGTAAAGAGCCAAATTCAAATCACTAAAACTCGCTAATCTTAATGATAATCAACAATATATTTACAAATCTTAATCTGCAAAAGCTGTGAGCGTTAGACATAATCGATAATATTATAATCATTTCATTTTAAACATTGACAGACTGATATTGCCATTAAATTACAATCAATTGATTAATTGAGTTTCCAATGTTGATTTCATTCTCTCATTCATCATAGCTTTCACATTTTGTTTCATTTCATCAATTTTGTATGTTTACCTAACCAAATTGTCCACAATTGTAATCTGCGTCTTGATTAAGGGTTAACAATCATAGATTGAAGTCTACGACTGGTTAATATTGAAGACAATTAACATTGAGCTTTCCTTTTTGGCCAAATAATTGAATTTCATCCTTTTCAGGCTTCTTATGCATTTGTATAAGGTTGAGCAGGTTGATTACTGATCCATCTTTTAATTTAATATACCTTTGATTGAGTTTACAAATTATTGCACTTATTATTAATAAATCAACTAACTGTAGTGATAAATAACATTAACAGTTATTCAATCTTTCACTTTTGCTGCTTAGTTATCATGAATAAATGTAATCTTTTTTTCATCTCCTTTCCTACTTCTGTATATTATGCTTAGCAAATTGAGTAAATCAATTTATTTTTACATGCTATTAATCAACAATTTATTAATCACGATTGAACCAATTGTTATTACAAAACTGAACAAATTTTGATTGATTTTCAACTTACAGCATCATCTTGGGAAACCATTTACTCCAATCTTGATTATCTTGTGAACTTTATTTCAATCAGCATTTCAATCTGATTGATAACAATCTGGTTAAAGTGTGTGTGTGTTTGTTTGCGAGCAAATTATTCAAATTCAAATTTGGTCCTTTAAAAATATTATTAATCACTTTAAACAAAAATGTAGTTGAAAAAACATGAAGATTATCATGATAATTGTGAGCAAAAATTTGCTTCTAAGCATTTTCAATTGAATTTTTTCTATTTTGTGCTGTAAAAATAATGATGAAAATCATAATGAAAATAAAGATGAAAAAATGAAGCTCCGTAAAAATAGACCGAACTGTATGCTTACTCTTATTCGATGAGAGTGACTTTGTTGGGTTGAGAAGTTCATGTCAGTGTCATGGCTTTTCATGATGAAATTGAAAAGGATAATTATAAAAATGATGACGATGAAGGTGCAAATAAACACAGCAAAGATTCAGGAAGATTAAAGGATAGCAAAATTTCCGTGAAAAGAGGCCGATGCTAAATCTAGTCCGATGAGAGTGACTATGCTATGTTGGAAAGCTTCTGTTACTTGATCTTTTCATGTTGAGATTTTGATAGTTATGATAATGGTGATCAAGAAAATAATATGAACGTAAATGAAGATTCAGCTAGAATTCAGTAAACATAAATTTGATGCAACAATAAAGAAAGACAAAAAGGAAACTTTACCGTGGAAACATAATGCTTTGGATGTTAAATTTGATGGGGCTTTGAGTTACTTTGTTAGGTTTAAAATTGATGACTGCATTGGTTAGTCAATGAGCTTGGGGAAAGTGACGATGATCATGATCATGATTATGATAAGAGCTGTTGAATCTTATGAATTGTCTTGAAAAGCTGTTGAAAGAAAAATGCTTGAAGGCAAACTTTGGGTTCTAAGTGTATTGCAAGTTAAATAGAGCAGCAAGATATTGAAAAATAAATGAGTAAATCAAAGTTAATCACGACTTTTGATTTGCCTAGTTTAACAACAGATTTAATCTTATTTATAAGCTTTAACTTTTTACGGTCATTTTTTCTTCTCATTGCCAATCAATCAACAATCACTTTTCGTTAAACTTTACATCCATTTAATTAATCGTTAAAGCCTCAACATTTACATTTGTTTTCCTTTCATAATACCTTTTATTATTACTTTTATAAATAATACCTGAAGCATTTAAATTGTCTGCTTAATTGTGGTTATTATCATTATCACCCTTACAGTTAACTAAATTACTTATTATTATTATTAATGATTTGGAAACTCACACGAACTAATCGATTACTTGTGGTTACAAGCGTTGCTTAATTAGTTTAACGTTTAATTAACAATTGATCAATGAATCTTGTTTGTTTGTTTTTCAATATTTTACTTTTCATTTGCTTTTATCATTTTAAATTTTAATTAGTAAAGGTACTAAGTTAATCAATTAAGTTTTACTTTGCATTTTGTTATTCATCGCATTTAATCAAATGTTGGGTTTATTCAAATTGTGCACTGGTTTTGCGTTGATTTTTAATTGTATTTTCATGCTAATCCAGTTACAGTTGTAGATACTCATTTAAGGTTATGTAAATGGACAGACTCTCGATGATTGTGAGTCTAATCAAAAGGCGTAAAACTTGAATAATTCAGTTAATTTATTAAATGAAATTGTTAAAATTTTTAGAAACAAGTTAAGCCAAGAAAGGATTGAACAAGTGAATAGCTGAATCAAATCTGGACTATCAAAACTTACAATTACTTAAGATTTACTTCAGTGTTTTGAGGAAAAGTGCTCTTAATCTGTGCATGCAGTTTTCACAAGTGAATAAGGAATAATTTCATTGTGCTAAGCTAAAATTGGACAATTGAGAAATTTGATTATGATTTTGAGCCTTTTCTTGGATGAATTTTAGATCAGAAAAGACCGCGCTGGTGCTTGTTTCATTTGGTAATCATGTTTTATTAATTCAATCATATATTTCAAATGTCTATACTCTTCGATAGCGAAATTTCCTGGGTTTTATTTTTGTAATTTTGCCATCAGTTCAAATCAAATAGAAGCGAATTGAAAATAAAGGAAAACCAAAATTATATGATTCTCCAATCGTTGATTCCAAGCACAGTTCACGGGCGAGAGATAAGCCTAGAACACCTTAAAAATCACCAGAAGATGAATTTAGGTCCAACAAATTCCTATTTTGCAGTGGCCTGGCCGGCCACTTTACTGCCAACTGCCATCTATTGGAGAAAAATCATGACCATTTGTCTTTTTATTGACTGTCAAAAAGGTAACCCTGTCGACCTCTGTTATTTTGTTTTGGACACAAAATAAAGAAAAGTTAAAACAAATTGATGATAACATGAGTTAACAGAATATTTGCACAGACTGATTGAAAATTCAGTTGAATTACAACTCTAGAAAGACTAGATTTTTAATTAAAAATTGTTACAATAATCAAAATTAACATCATCAACGTTGCTCAATGCATTGAAATACGAATTCTGCGTTTGATTATGAACCTGGATACACAGAAAGCTCTGGCCATTTCAAGTCCCTGTAGTTAATTATGTCCATAATTTAAATGTGAAACCAATCAAAATAATTGACAATATCCGAATGCTCAAGATCGTTGGTGTTTCAGCAATAGTCAATTTTCTTGATAATACAGTATCTTCAGACTAAACTTACATAGAGACGTGTTACAGGTAAACAAGGGGCTTAAGGGACTTTTGGCTAATACACCGACAATACCTGTTATTCAACATGTTGAATCTAATAAAACTTTGAATAATAGGTTCCAAGACTTCTATTCTTCTCGGTAAATTGTGTAATTTAATGAATAATCAACTAATTAACTCCTAAATTTTTCACTCTTATAGTCTGCTTAAAATGAATATTATGTTGACTAGAAAAGCATCGATTGTAAAGTGAGAAAAAAGACAGTTAATATTTAATCAGACAATTAACAGTTAATCAGTGAGTCAATTATCGCTTATTCTCTTTCTCACTCTATTCAATTGATTGACATTATCTTTATCTTTGAATATTGACTTTGATTAACTGTGAATTATTGTTTGATTAATAATAATGGTATTAATAAGAAAGTAATGGAGAGGAAGAGGAAAAGTAGTTTGCCTTTGATAACAGTAGGTAACACACAAAGTGTTTTTTTCATAACAATTTAACACCATAATAAAACAGTTTAATGGTGTGTGCGTGTGTATTTAATGTATTTGTTGATTATTATGTCAATCAATTCGATTTAATTAAAGGTGAAAGAAAAGACGAAAGCTAAATCAATAAATTAAATGAAAATTTGCTCAACGAGATAACGACATGCTTATACCAAGGGTGACTACAGACAGTTAAGAATGTGTGTTTTATATCACTTGTTGCCTGAAATGAATTGAAATGAATAAAAGAGGCAATTGAAAGTTACCAATTATTACAATAATAATCACAATGATAGTAATAATGGGTACCGATGATTAGCTTACCAAAGTTGAAGGAGATCGGGATTAGATAAAAGCTTTAGAATATACATTAACTCATTCCGCAAAGCTAATGTTTACATGGTGATATTGATCAACACAGAATCATCATTATAATCATTATCTGTTCATAATCTGCCGAACATGATAAACTGATTTAAAACAAAACAAAATAAAAAAAGATGAAAAGGTCTTGATTTTTTGTTTCACTCACGAAGTTACTGGAAGCTCTTAAGAGGATTGTTAAGAGGTAAAACATCTTAAAGACAACTTTTTTGTCGGTTTTATTGCGAATAGGAAAATTGATTAGGATTTGATTGATTCTCAACAAGTGTTCGTCGGAAGGAAGAAAAAGGCTAAAGAATAAATTTATTTATCATTCTTCTGAAACTTCAGATTTACTCTCAACAGTCCTGGTGATGAGAGATGATCAAGAGCAGTAATAACAAGAAGAGGTTGATGATTGAAGGTGGAGGAAAGATAATTGTTAGACAATGCCTTTGATCAGTAACAATAATTGCTTAGCTAGCTTATTCAATTTCCTATGAACACCTTCAATCAAGTGCTTATCAACAATGAAAATAATTCCTAAAGCTAGATTGAATTGTCAATTCTTGAGATTGACCTGAATCTGTAAGTCAGTTTCTTTGACATCCAGTTGTGATTGTTGTTATCACTTCAATTTTCAGATCTTTTTAGATTTAAAACCAATAGATATTTAGTGATTTGCCCAAAGTACGAAATAAATTTGCACAGCCAAAAATGTACAATAATAATGTATAATTACAATAGTAACATTTGATAATAAGTACACGCAATTTTAACACTCGATT
Source organism: Tetranychus piercei (assembly GCA_036759885.1). Lineage (NCBI taxonomy): Eukaryota > Metazoa > Arthropoda > Arachnida > Trombidiformes > Tetranychidae > Tetranychus > Tetranychus piercei. The sequence continues at coordinate 483,089 of CM071877.1, forward strand.
TTGTATTTAGTTTTGTTTTACTCCTGACTCAATTGCAATTTCCTATTAAATTTTTAACTCAATATAATTGACACAGTTTTGATGATGATATAAGTTTGGTTTTCCAGTTTGGTTTAAGGTATTTTTTTGTGGGTAACAATAGTTGAATGTGAATCAGCCAAGCTACTTTGTCGTTGAGCCTGACTTTTTGGCTAGTAATTTCCATGTTTACTTTAGTCATTGTACCATTAGAAGTCTGGATTTGAATGCTATTGCTGAATTTTTGTCTTTAAATCCAAATTTAATAATTAAAAGGGTTTAACTTCGCTGTTCATCATCCATTGTTAATCTTTTGGCAAATAAACTGTGGTCTAATAAAAATGATGCTATGTGCTTCATAAAAAGATCCGTTTCGTTTCCAATTTATTCTTTGCTAGATGATTAATCCAAATATTCACTTTACAGGAAATATGATCAACTAATTAAGTTCTTATTGCTCCAAATAGTTATTGTTTTGTTATTATTAAGGTTTTATCTTGCTTCTTGTAGTGTCACCTCCAATTTGTATGATATCAATGGGACAGTGAGATGTAAGAAAATGGCCTTGATTCCTCTGTTTTGAGATGATAACAATTTTTAAAGTTATTTTTACTTTGTATCATATGGGTGGGTGGGTTTCAACGATTAAGCGGGAAATTATGGAAATAATGGAAAACCAAGAGTGTATCGAGCGAACGCGAATTGAATAAGTTTGAAGTTTTTATATTTCTTCTGAAATTGTTTGTTATCAAAGGCTGATCCTGTACAACGGTTCGGTTTTGGGTAACTTTTCTCTCTAAGATCGAATATAATTTTTCACGTTGTCTTCAATTCTGGGAATCTAAATTGACGATGATTGAAATGATCAATGATGAAAATGTTAAAGATGATGATGACGATGGTGATGATGGTTATGAGGATGAAAATGTGATGATATTGATGAGACCGTTACTCGGATAACCAAATTTAAGTTGACATTCACGAGACAGACTTGACTAGATAGGCCACCAAAATTTAGTAGACAAAAGTAAAATGAAAGTCGAAACCCTCTTGTTTGAAATGCAGCTGTACAATTTGTCTACTGTGTAATCAATTTTGAATCAATAAAGTTCGAATCCAAATGGTCCTGATATCGACACTTCCAGTGAACAAATGTTTAGACCATACAACTTTTGTCTAATTTAAATGTATACATATTATGAGACATCTTGTTCATCTTAAAATAGTTATTGAATAGCAACCAATTTCAATTCCAATTATGGGAGAAAATTCATCTACATGTGGATAAGCTAAATTGTCAAACAGGATCGCATTTTAAGTAATTATGATGTGAATTAATAAAGGTTGTCCACAGGATTTTGTGAAAAGTATCCATCAGTGTTGTCGACTTTCTTGTTTCCGATTCGTATTTACAATTGATTTTTTTGTAGCAGTTTCTGGTGTAGTTTTATACGGGCGGTGACAGTTTTCATAGCGATCAGGATGATATAAGGAATGATTACTGGTTGAAATAACAAACAGGATGAAATACCAAAACAAAATCTAGAATATCGAATCGATGTGATAATGAGATCCAGTGGTTGCAAAAAAATCCAATAAAAAACGAAGGAATGCTTGTGAGAATGCAAAGTTTTTGTATAAACAGTGAAGGATAGGATCCTTGATAATTGTTGATGTATGGGACTTCATTTTACATCGAAATTATTCACCAATAGCAAAACTGCATTAACATAAGTTAACATAAATTAACACAACTATTTGATGGTGAAAATAGGAATGAAAACGGAATGGTGATAAATGGAAATGTTGATCGCAGGTAAACAAATTGAAATCCATGACTTTTTAAGAACGAAATGGAGTGATTTAGTTTTATATGCTAAATTATATTTAGTAATTGTTTCATTCTGTCTTCTCCGTGTTTGTCTGCATATGTTAAATTGACGCAATTGCGTTATTAGAGTTCAAATATATAAATAGTTGAATTCTCTTTCAAATATTTTCATAATTTTCTCGAGGATTTTGCGATGTTTCTCCAAAATTCGGATGTAAGCTCCATATACACTGTTTTATGTACTAATTTAGTAAGCCGGTGGTTGAAAGTTTCCACCTCCCCCTCCATATTGATTATTTACACCTTGCTGGGAGTACATTCCTTGATCTTGATAAGCAGGTTCATTAACATCAGTGCCACTCGCATAAGCGTAATAATCGGCTCCTGGTCCACCAGGCATGCCACCTGCAACACCACCAGCCATGTTAGGATCATCTGGATAGGCCGAGGCAAAAGTGGACATATCAGTACCTGATTTCCATCGAAGCCAGGCAAAATAAGCACAACCAGCCCAAACAAAAATGGAAAAAAATGAAAAGGCTATGGCAGTCCGTAGATTATTGATCCCATAGCCGAATTCAGGATATGGTGAACGGGACCAGGAAATACCGAGAGAAGCAAAACAAAGGAAATATAATACTGCCCAAAGACCGGAGAAACCTAAGTCAATTGCAACAATCCGGCGTCGAATTTTTATGCTTGATATATTTTGGAAAAGGCCTTCGAGAACGAGTAAAACAATGGCGGCAAGTAAGCCAATGATTCCTAAAATGGTACCGAATCGGCATGCATTGGCACTTCCATTGTATTGACATTTACCATGGTGCCAACCTTTATTATTTATACAACCAAAAACGATTACGGAGAAGAGCTGCGAAATTGAATAAAGAAAAGAAAGATTAATTTAGTTGAACAGGAAAAATTATTTTGATGTTGTCCACGACGAGGTAAGAATAATAACAACTTGTTTAAATAATGGATGTAATGAAATGCTCTTGCGAGAATAGAGACAAAAATATGGCTAAATTATTTCGTGAAACTAAATAAGAAATACTTGAGCATACAATGTCACTTCAAATTAATACAGTTATGTGTGGTAATTAATGGTTTAATTAATTAGCAATTACTAGCGCGAGTAACTCATTACTGACCCAATTCAAAAATGCATCTGATAACGTCAATTCAACAATCTACAGCTGCAAGTCTAGAGAGATACTGAATAAATTCACCGGTAAAAGTAAACATTCACTTATGGTGAGTAAAACGGTCACGTAATTATCTGACAATTAAATTATAAGAATGTATTATAAAATAAGAAAAATCATTAAGATCGAAGGGTAGGATAGTAAAATCATTGGTCAATGTCAATAACCGAAATGAAGAGCAAAAAGATAGCAAAGTCTAAATCAATCAAAATTGAAAAGTCATGTTATAAATGAAACTAGAGCAGGTATACGATATTCCCTCTATACTAATCAAATGGCGATTTAAATGACAATTATTGATCATACAGTATCTTATTAGCTTTCGAAAATTAAAATATCTTACCCAGCAGAAAAATCGTAAAATAACTTGAGGTCGAGTAAGAAAACCGATTGGATCAAATGGTTGACCTGCTTTACCAGCACCAAAGGCAACTCCACCATCCATTGTTCCAACAATTAATAATGAAAACTGCTAGCACAAAAATTAACCAGAGTTTAGGTTGACCGAGAAGATGGAGATAACACCAAGAAATAAAATTTAAAAATGGGATTAACAGTAAATTCGGGGAGGGGAAAGCTTTGGATGAAAATGGAGAAAATGAATTGAAACAAGAGAAATTAATAAGAGATAAGATTGTTGTTTTTCTTATCTCGCTGTCTTTTTTTCTTGAAAGCTCCAATAGATTCGCTATGGAAATAGAGGTTGATATACTTTATTGTTGTGTTGAACTTATTTTCATCCAGAAATGATTAGTTTCAAGAGAAATAAATTAATTTTTTATCAACATTATGTTAATCTTTATAATTGAAAGTAAAAAACAAGGTAAGGAGTTGTAAATATAAGACTATATATAAATAACAGTATATTGGTGATTGGCAAAAATGTTAGCTGATTAAGGAGAGCAAACTCAACGGATCTTTTCATTCTTCTTTCTCATCATATTCTGTTTCTCTTTATTTTTCTCTTTCTTTACTGACTTCTTTATGCTTTACCAGAATTCTTTCCCCTGCTGGTATATTTTTATTCTATCAGTTTCATTCTACTTTCTCCCTCATTCTAAATCGATACAGAAAGTTCTCACCAAAGCTTTCCATTGATCAATGAGCTTTCATTGTAATTGATGTTGTCCACGTTGTTACTCTTCTTCAAACATCTAAACACTTGTATTGCTTTGATTTTTTAATTTAAAATGTTACTTCGCAAGGTGATCATTGAGTTGTGATACATTAAAAGACTCTGTGGATAAGCTAATCCTTTGATCTAATTGTAATATGATAAAATCGATTTGCAATTATGAATTGCAAATTGGGTAAAAAAGGAGAAACAATCTGAATGTCTGCAAAAAAATTTATTTTGATGGATTAATTTGCTCGTTTTTTGTTCTATGATTAACCCCACTGATTGCAATTTCAGTCGAGTTGGATGCAGGTTTGTAAACAAAACAGCGAACAGTTGAGTAAACCAAATTCTGATGAAGAGACATCCAGATCAACAGATGGATCAGAGGTGCTATCATTTTTCGTTTCAACAATCAAAATGAACTAGAATTATCAATTTTATAATCATTATTATTATATATACAAACATATATAATAATTTACGAATGTTTACAATAAAACTTTGTTTTGGTTCGTGGCATAACAATATAAGATTCCTATATATTCAAAAATACCAGGGAGATATGATAGAGTTTAAGATATTGAAAATTTTCACTAATCGAACTCATTTCTTCGTTGAAGAAATGTGAAAATTAAACAATAATCACATCTTGTAGAGTTTTCGCATTTCAAAATTCCCCCTGATATTTTAAATATCACTTAAGATAAATTAAACTGATTGGAATTTACAACTTTAAGACAATATTTGTTTCTTTTGGTGAGTTGTGATATGATCTGGACCATCCTTTTTGTTTAAAACTTGTCCACACATAGGACAAACTACGAAATCTAACTCTGAATCCGATTTAATTTCCCAAACACCGGTCTTCTTAGGGAGGACTCCTTTCTTTTGTTTAACACTAGCTTCATGGGCAGACAGTAGATGTTTTTGTTTCCTAATATCAGGCAATAGAACAATTAAATCTAATAGAACTTGATTTAACTTGTTACGAAACATATCACAACACTTGCTGTAATAATGATTCGGTGAGATATCATCATTAAAAAATGCTCTTGAAACTTGATCAAACTCTTTGAATCGATCTTTCAAGATAGATTGGACCATATCGAAAAGATGTCGATTTCTTTCATCAAAATCCTTTGGATAAATATAAGAGTATTCAGAAGGTTCCTCGTGATTTTGAGAACGAGTGTTTCCATTTTGCTGTCTAACTGTTCCTTTCGATGATGATTGCTTGGCAGTTTTAGAGTCATTGCGATGTTCTAATGTTGTTTGATTGGAATTTTCTTTTTTGCTTTTTTGTTGATTGCTTGAAGATAAAGATTGCTTGCCAGTGTTGTTGATATCGTTATTAATTAAAGGGTTTGTTTTACTGCTAACAGCTTCGTTATGATTGTTGGTGTTATTCAATTCAGCTTTTTTACTATTTACATTTTGACTTTTTGTAGGTGGACTTTTTGGTTTGATTACTTGCTGCGCTACTGCTTCTAAAGATAATTCATTTAAATTGATTTTATTGGGATTACGTTTCTCGTAACCTGGAGGTGGTCGTAAGAGAGATGAGAAAGTACTTTGGCTAGCACTTGTTGAGCCTGACGACTTCGATGAACTTGGTTTAACAGGTATATCTTTTTTGCCAGCTTTTGATTTCGTTTTGTTCATATCACTTGCAAGTGGAGGAAAATTGTCTTCTTTGAGGAGCAAACTTTCCATGTTTGCCTCTAAACTTTGCTTTGTGTCATTTTCATTTTTATCGTTAGCATTATCATCCTTAGGAACAAGTGAGTCAACGAGACGAACAGAAGTATAGTTGGGAGGAGGATTTGGCTGAGGATTATTTAAACTTGCTAATAGTATATTTAGAGCTTTCTTTTTCTTTCGATTCCCATTGATTTTAAATGGTAAGGACGGAAAGTCATTTTGTGCCAAAGAAAAGTCTTGATTTGAAGGATCATTGTTATTATTTGAATCATTAGCTATCGTCTTAACTGTTTTTACTGAATTGGTTTGTTGAGCAGCTGGCTTCTCAGGGGGTTTTGAGTTTAATTTAACTGCATCAGCCAGTGAAATGGCAGCCAAAGGAGCTGAACTAGAAACAGAACGGCCATTTAAAATCTCTCTACTATTTCCATTCGGGCCACAGAGAGCAGGAAATTCTTCATCGTCTTTTTTCCCAAAAGTAGCAGATTCTTTAACTTTTGTACTGAATTTATGTTTGGGCTTCTTTGCTGCTTTCGAAGTTTGACCATTTAAATTATCTGCATTTGATTCTTTACTTGCGATAACTCTAGAAGCAGTGGTTGAAAGTGGATTCTCAGAGCGAATAGGTACCGGTGGTCCCTGTCGACTTGGCTCACCAAGAACGGGAAAGTCTTCTGGTCTAGGTAGTTGTTGAATCGGACCAACTGCTCCCAAATTTGATAAATCATCGGTCATCCAAATATCTTCGGGTATTGTTGGAGGATAACCCCTATCATTCCTATCACCTCTTTCCCCTCTTTCATTCCTATCACTTCTATCGCCTCTATCACTTCTATCAGCTCTATCACTTCTATCACTTCTATCACTTCTGTCACCTCTATCACCCCTGTCATTACGTTCACTGCGATCACTGCGATCACCACGATTTCGTCGACCACCACGAGAATTACCTTCATCATGAAAGGAGGCCACTACAGGGTTAAACCCTCCGGCTCTAGGACCTCGCGGAGTGGGATTGAATGTCAAGTCCAAAGATAAAGTTCGAGCATGTTTAGCTTCAGATTTGGTCAAACAGTGACTTTGAGCTTTATGTGCTTGTAAATCTATTGCTGTGCGGAAGACTGATGTAAACTGTTCATCTTTACAAGGCCCTTCTTCACAGAGGTAATGTTCCTCACGAAAATGTTGATTAAGAGTTTCATATTTGTTGTAATAAATGATCTTATTAGTATCACAAAGGTGGCAATAATAATGTTCACGGCGAAGATGACGATTCAATTCCTCAGTATCAACATATCGTTGGCTGCAAAGTTGACACGCAGGATGCCCTTGGTATGATCGATCATCAGGGTCACCATGTTTCATATGAGCTTCGAGTTGTCCAGAATTATAGTATTTTCTTTCCTCACTGAAAATTTTCAGGTTTTGAACACACAATTCACATGTTAAAAGTCTGTGTTTCTCCCATAGATGGTCTTGCAATTCATGAACGCTAGATAGGAGCTGTTTACATTTTTTACATTTCTCTTCTAACAAGGAATTAAATGTATCAAGGCAACCTTGAGTTTCAAAGTAAATCTTGAATTTATCATTAAAATGAAGTCTTCGTTTATCACCAAAGTCATTATATTTCTTTCTGAAGTCTTCAGTGAAAATAATCTAAAAGAAAAGAAAATATATGATGCAATCAAAGTCTAATATTGCTTAAATGTGAATAAATTTAGGTTGAATAATGTTCAATTATCTGCAGATTTTTGGTTTTACCTCAGACATTTCTTGACGGCAAATGGGACATTCGTTTTGCTCACAGAGGACTCTCATTTTAGCAGAACAATGATAACAAACTGGATGATCACAAGGCCCAATGGCAAAAATTGGTCGACGATGCTCACCGGGAATAGAATGACAACAAACCACACAAGTGATCCCAAACTTGTTTGATATTGCAGATGACGATGAGAAATACGATGAGTTACCTTGACGTCCCCCATCAGGTCTAGTTCGGTTAATTTGACGGCCAGACATTGTTACAAAAATCTCAAGTATTGGCAAGATGAAAAATTTACACAATTTATACAGTAAAGACTATAAAATACAAGCTGTCGGATAGAAGAGAAATACACAAAAGGGAAAAACAACCAGTGTTAAGAGATAGAGGCAGTAAGAATAATAAAAAAGGTAGCCCAAGTATTATATAAATCGAGTTAAGAGAAATGGGAAAGAAAGAGAGAGAGAAAAAGAAATCTTTTCTCTGATTACGTTTGATGTATAAAAAGAGATCAGAAGGTTTAATTATTTGTAAATTATCACAAATGTCGTGTGTTTTCAAGTTGAATAATAGTTCAGGTTCAATTGTTCAGTGAAAACTTGATAAAAATTCACTTTGAGCAACTAAGAATAAATTAATGAAAAAGGATTTCCAATTTAACTAATCAAAAACACTGTAAATTTTAGATCCACATCAACTTTGAGTTGAGAATTTTTTGAGGAGTTGCAAATTACGTAAAATTCAAATAGATGGCAGTGTTCAAATCATATGTTCAATTGGCAACAAAAAGAGCGGTAAAATTTACAGTTTCCAATTTGTTTATAAACTGAACTTTAAATGATTCAGTCTCGATTGATTGGATAGATCCGATTCAGTAAGTAATTTGTTCAAAATTACTTTTGAAAAAATCATATTTTACTAAATTAGCGCTAGTAAAGAAGATTAAATTTGTAATTAATTGTTTCAACAAGTAATAAATATTTTCTTGTCACCTTTCAATATTTGCTTCAAGCTTTGTCATGCGTCAACAAGCTTTATTTCGCTTATTTTGTACAAAAATCTGCTAATTTAGTAATGTACAGGGGCTTAACAAAAAGAGATAAGTTGTTTCCATCGACTACTTCAACACAAACGTAGTCTCCTGGAACTGGTTTTCTTTTAGCAACATCTGAAACACTTCCAACTGGGATCTCTCGATGTTTAAATATGGAACGGATATTATTATCGGTACGTCCAACCAAAGCATCTAACGATTTAGAACTGTTACCTTCAACAAGAACTAATTGGTGTGTGCCTATTTTTGATTTGTTCATATTCAGACATATTTTCCTAAAGGTTTCATTGATTTCAGATACACGATCCGTCTTAACATTGTAGGGCACGTTGTCTTGCAAGCGATGATGAGCATGAGTTTTCTGTGTTAGTAAAAACAAGTAAATTAATTACATTTTCATAGTATTATATTTCAACGACTTACTTCTCGTATGCTGTAGGCAAATACATAAATGAATTGATATTCAACTTTCTTTATAAGATCCAGAGTTTCAAGATGAGCTTCTTCAGTTTCATCACAAAAACCGCAAATGAAATCGCTTGTTAAACTAACACCTGGAATTAAATTTTGATTTTGGATACCAAAGCTGTGAGATCAAAACAGTTTAAATTAAAGACAAGTTTAGCAACAGGTAAAAAGTGCAGACAATAAGAACTATTACAAACCTAAATAAGCTTCTTTGTTATAACCTCGCCTCATTTTTTCAAGAATAAAATTATCGCCACTCTGAGCAGGCAGATGAATAGACTTGCAAATGCTGTGATGTTTTTGAATAACATTCAAAACGTTTTCAGGAAAGTCTTTTGGGTGAGGCGATGTGAATCTTATCCTCATTTCAGGATAAATGGCTGCTACTTTGTCCAACAAAATATCAAAAGTTAATCTTCCTTGTGGACTCTTATAAATTGTTTTGAAACCAGGAGCGATTTCGTAAGCGTTGTCTAAACTTTCCCCTTGACTCTTATCACGATAGCTATTAACATTTTGTCCCAATAAAGTAACTTCTTTTACTCCTGCTCTAGATAATAACCGAATCTCTTCAAGAATGGATTCAATTTGGCGACTTCGTTCTTTTCCTCGCGTAAATGGCACAATACAATAGCTACACATATTATTACACCCTCTCATGATAGATACAAACGCTTGCTTTGATTCTCCATGTCTAAATTGTTGCCAATTATTTATTTGAACTTTTTTATTTTGCCAACCATCACAACTGACATTACATCTCCATAAGTTTCATCAAACGATAAAATTACATTTACAGCATTTCTCTGCGTAATATTGTTTATAGTCAATAATTTGGGCAAGTCACGATAATTATCGGGACCTAGGATATTAATGTAATAAAAAAAGTTTGATTAAATTTTCTATATATCTAAGAACTCCTGAGAAAATACTGCTAGTTTAGAGTGTGACTAACCGGCAACAATATCGACAAAAGATTTTTTTTTCAATTAATTTAATTATCAATCGCTCGGCCATGCAACCAATTTGTTTCAGACGAAATGGACTTTTCAATTTCCTGAATTCCTTTAAACGAGGCCAGATTTTTCTCTCAGCTCCTTCTCGGATGGCATAAGTCATGAGAAATACGATATCAGCATTATCAATAGAATCAACTATTTGATAATTATGTTGACTCAATATTTTACATGCAACTTGAGTATCGTTAACATTCATTTGACAACCATAAGTTTCGATGTGTACCTTTTTACCACCACCATCTAAATATTCATCAAGATATGGTACTGATTCAGATCGTTAAGCAACATAAGGCTCATCGCGATCTAAATTTATTTGGCGCAAAAGCTCAGGATTGTAAAGAAATTTATCAAAATCAGGTCCGTTTTTCACTTTCTCTTTGAATCTTGCCAACTTTTGCACACCATTCAATTCAGTGCTATCAGCAGAGGTGACTGAAAGTATATTTGATGTTGTGAATCTCCTCAAACATGAGCGACTATGATTATAAAAATCACGATAAGCGGAAGTTAGAGCCATCCCAAGATTATTATGTTTAGATAAATTATTGGACGATGCTTGGATATTGTGATTCTTTAAAAATCTCAATACATTATTGTGAAACTAGTCTCAAACAAATGTTTACACACAGCAAAAAAACAGTTTTCTTGGTTCTTTAAATAAAATCATAAAATTGAGGAAAATTTTTTTTCAACATTGCCAATGAAAAAAGAAAGCACAAATTACAACCAATAAATTAAAAACTCTTGAATAAAATCAGCGAAAAAAGATGTAAACAACACATGTTTTAGTTTCCCATGGCAACAAGAATTGGCATTTTTAATTTAAGAAGCAATCATTTCGATTCACATCATTTCCTGTTTTGTAAATTTTAATCTTACACTATCTATAGACTGATTTAATTTACTGTCAATTTGGTGTCAAAAACTTTAAAAATTAGTTTGTTCAGAAATCCTTTATTCAGTGCGTTTTGTGATTTTTAAGATTTTGGATTCTGGAATGACGAGATGATTTTGGTTTATTTTTCAAATCTAAAGGGAAATATTATGAGAAACGACAGATTATATTTTAGTTTACTTACTAAATTAATGAGAGTAATAATTTAATCAGGATATTATACTCTCTGTTAGTCTGTAGATTAAAAAGGCCTCTTAAACATAATCATGAAATACATACACGTATATTGATATTCTCCGCAAGAAATTTCCACTTTCATCACCATCGTTGTCAGCCTAATCTTTTATAACCTCAATAATTGTTTATTTTTAGATTGATTTGTATCAGTACAAAATTATTTATCTTGTTGCTTGTGTTTTTATCATTAATATTACAGTGGGTTAGCGTTCGAATCTCCCTAAGTCCTGAATTTGAGGCGATCTACACAAGCTTTAACCTGAACTAACCTACTCACACCCTGGATTCCCAGCTAAGCTGGATAAAGCCTGACACTTAGAATTAAATCACTCAAGTAGCATTGAGTAGGCTTGAAAGATGTCGCGATTAGTTGGTCCACTGACATGATAAGGGTAATCCTATTGTATTTATAAAGATGTAAAGTCACCATCGAGAAACTGTACTTAATTTTTTCAATGGCCCCTATTAAGAGGGAATTATATCTAATTTTGCAGTTCGTCGAATTTCGATTCGATTTATTCGATTATCAATTAACTTTATTCAATTTTCTTTCGTAAAACATTAATCTAAAAACTGGCACAATCAGTTTACAGTAACATTTTAGGTCAAATTTGATCCTTTAAGGAATATTGAAAATCATGAATTACGTTGCCCGATGAATAGTGCAAATAAGCTATTTCTAGTGACACAGTTTGCTATTCTTTTCTCAATCAATATTTATTCTCCTTGTTTACCAAACACAACTGATTTCAATGTATACCATTTTTTAATTCAAGTATTTTTTGTTTTTATGCTTTTACAGTTCTGCTGAAAAAATAAATCGAAATGCGACTGATTATATTGGATAAAACTGAAGATGTTGCCCTCTGGGCTGCAAAATACATACGTAAGCGTATAAACACTTTCAATCCCGGGCCTAATCGTCTTTTTAATCTTGGTCTTCCTACTGGAAGTACTCCTCTTGGTACTTATCGTCAGTTGATAAACTTTTACAAAGATGGAACTATCTCATTTAAATATGTTCGAACCTTCAATATGGATGAATATGTTGGACTACCGCGAGATCATCCAGAAAGTTATCATTCATTCATGTTCAACAACTTTTTCAAGCACATTGATATCGACCCAATTAATGTGAACATTTTGAACGGGAATGCACCAGATCTGGAAGCAGAGTGTAATGCTTATGAAAAAAAGATTAATGATTGTGGTGGAATTGAATTATTTGTTGGTGGAATCGGACCTGATGGTCACATTGCTTTTAATGAACCAGGGTCAAGTTTGAGTTCTCGTACTCGAGTTAAAACACTTGCAATGGATACGATTTTGGCTAACGCAAGGTTTTTTGATGGGGACATAACTAAAGTCCCACACGAAGCGCTAACTGTTGGTGTTGCAACCGTTATGGATGCTCGTGAAGTAATGATATTAATCACTGGGGCTGCGAAAGCGTTTGCTTTACACAAAGCTATAGAGGAAGGTGTAAGTCATATGTGGACTGTTTCTGCACTCCAAATGCATCCTAAAACAACCTTAATATGCGATGAAGACGCTACCCTTGAGCTCAAAGTGAAAACTGTTAAATACTTTAAGAGTTTAATGAGAGTCCACAACAAGCTTGTTGATGAGTGATAATTTTGAATATTTCATTCATAATCTCCACCTTGTTTTAGACGATTCCCTTGGATAAAAATATAAACCATATAAAGTTTATTACGCTTAACAGACAATCTTTTTTAAAATTTGCATATGTCTGCTTTAATATTTACATGTAGATGTTGCTATAAATATCGAAATAGTTTATTACCTCAAATTGGTTAAATTTTACTGCTCTGAAATGTATAATCTTAAAATCGGAAGTTTTAGTACAAAAAATGTTTGAGATTATAACTGAAAAAATCAAAGTTACGATGTTTTGAAGTCACAGCTGATATTGAATGAAAAAAAGCAAAACTAAAGCGCCAAATTCAAAAGAATGAAAGATGAAGGATTTTAATTATAGATTTCAGATGATTTTAGATCACGAATTGGATGTGGAAATTGTCATTTATTAGGAATTGAACGAATTTAAATTGCTCAGGGAAATTATTTACAGAATCAGTTCGGCATTTTATTATTAAAATTAAGTTTGACAGAAATTGCCTTTATGAAATCACGAACTTGTAGGCGGAGCTTAAAAACATATGTTTTTGTGAAATGTGTGTAATAAAGATTTTTAATCCCAATTCAATTATAAGACATATTTGGACTTATCAGATTAATTTTTAATTTTTTTGTGGATATTTCAAAAATGTTACCAATAAGAAGTTGTTCGTTAATTTTTCGACGAAATATTTGGAAGTTTAAAAGATATCAACCTCCATTAGTTGCACCAGAAAATTTGGAATCACCGTATATTGTTGGTCCATATATTCGTGATAGATTACCAGAACAATCTATATTTGAACAAAGAGTTCGATATGATGATGTTTATGAATTTGTTAATCAAACAGATGATGATCCTATTCCTCCAATGAAAGTTTTACTTCTTGAAAATGTACCCAATTTAGGTGTTGCTGGTGAAATATTAGAAGTTCCTGGTGAAATTGCTAGATACAAATTGATTCCCAGTCAACAAGCAACTTATGCTTCAGATTTAAATATTAAACTTTATAGTGATCTTATACAGAAATGTTTAAATAATCCTGATGCTCCTTCATCACGTTTATCAATTGTTACAACTGAAAAACTTAAATCCCAATTTATTCTGGTAACTATGAGTTCTGATACATCTTGGACAATTGAACCATGGCATATTCGTGTTGCTTGTAGAAGAATTGGTTTGGTTGTTCCTGAATATGCAATTAAATTACCTGATAAACCAATATGTGGACCAAATTTAGATTATGAAATGAAAGATTTTGTTATTCAAATTACTGTTAACAAGAATCCAAGGGAAACTGTTAATGTTCGATGTGTTGTTCATCATGTTAAAGAAAAACTATTAAATGAATGGCACAGACGAGTACCAAGAATCGCAATAATACCTGAACAGCAAAAATTACTAGATTGTATGCCTAAATTCGAACCATATTATGATGATGATGAAGATAAAGCTACATTTGAATGATTCTATCTTTAGCTTCATAAAGCGAATTAGACTTATTTCATCTTCAATTCATCGATTTCTATGCTATTAACAGGAAATGTTCAGTCAGAAACATAGCTTATCTCGTATTTGTTTGCAAAGTTCTCAATTTTTCGGCTAATCAGCAATTAAATGCTTCATTTATACATTTATTCATTTTTGTAACAGCATTCATGATGTACATCTGTTAATATCCTGTGATTCACGAGTTGATTCGTAAAATCTTTCAAGGATATGAATATCTCTGTTTGTTCAGTTTCAGTCTGGTATTTGCCTTTTGCTGGGCAAATGAAATTTTTAAGCCCGAAATTTCGTTATCGACCAAGTATCAAAATCTCGGCATATTTAGTTTATAATACAATAAAAGAATCTAATATATTGTACATTCTTCTATACCTATTTCAATCTAACTTAAGTTTGCAATAAAAGTACAAAAAACAATACATTTCCCTCTATTTCAAACTCTCGGAATATTTAATTGTTTACTCATACCTGGTATCTATAAACCTTAAAGCTCTGTTATACTGACAAAATTAAAATACCAATTGGTAGATTCTAGACAGGTGATATTTAAAAATAATATTGAACCTGTAAACCAGGAAAATTGTTTTAACACTAGTTACTGCTCAGATAACTTGTTTAAATTGAATTACCATTTTGCCGAGTATACGAGGACAAAAAAAAATTTAAAAATAGGTATTGGTTACTATAATAATTTCCATTTTAGTTGCACCGGAAAAAAAACCAGAATCCAGTAAAAATGTAATTACAAACTGAACCAGAAAGGCGGTATCATATATGGATGACCCCCTGGTTTAACGCCGTTCGCGGTTTATGCTTAATATTTCTTGTTACCTCCAGTTTCTTTGACAATACATTCTTATTTCTTTTAAACCCTAACAATTATTCTATGAACTAAACCTATTTTAATTAAATATTTTGCGTCATTGTGTCTCTAATTATCAATTTATTTTATACCATTATCAAGGTTTGTAATATAAAACAACCTTTTACTACTTCGTTTATCCTGTTTCTCTTTCTTTTTCACTCTCTTGTCATATTTCTCTATTTTCACGCACAGTGTTTGTACTTACTGGTCTCTCTGGTTTTTTGGGTATTCTTTTCTTTATCTTCATTAGCACCTAACTTGCTCATCAAATATCCAGTTTCATTTTATTTAATTTGTGTTTATTTTTATTTATTGAAGTGATAATCTAGTTATTCCCACCATTTTGTGTCTTTCTATTTTGTTTCTTCTTTCCTTATCTTTTATACATTACTTTTAAAAATATCACATTTTTTCTATCTCTGCATATTCTCAGGAAAATGAATGCTGGCCCCTCCATTTTAAAAACCAAAGGTACTCATACAGTTAACCATGCAACCACTAGCGAAATGGTTGCCTTGAAAAGCGGTGATGAATCTTTCTTTGATTTTTCTGGTGCTCGTTCACTTGGGTCTATTGAGAATGAAGATAGTCAACCTCCTACTAAAAGACGAAAGCAGGATGCCAAAAGTGGCAAAGGATTAAGGCATTTTTCAATGAAGGTAAGTATTTTCGTGATAATTTTTTTTAAATTGTTGATTAAATATTTTGATTGAATGCACAAAAGCCTACTACTTTAGATTAGTATCCAATAGAAAAGGTTTAGCAGTTATATTCAAGACCTTTCTACAAGATTCCATTTTTTTTGTATACTCATCACGGAATTTTTTAATTTTTACACATTTTTTATATAATTAATAGGTTTGTCAAAAGGTTAAAGATAAAGGCACGACAACTTACAATGAAGTTGCTGATGAATTGGTTGCTGAATTTTCTTCTGACCCACTTGCAAACCGTACTGCTTTTTCTGGTAGATTCTCAGGAGGTGATGCTGAGCCATTTGATCAAAAAAATATTAGACGACGTGTATATGATGCCCTAAATGTTCTTATGGCAATGAATATAATCAACAAAGAGAAAAAAGAAATCAAATGGATCGGTTTACCCACCAATGCATCTCAAGAGGTTGTCGAGTTAGAAAAGGAGAAGCAAGAACGGTTAGAAAAAATCAGTGCCAAGAAAGAACAATTGAGAGACCTATTGATTCAACATATTGCTCTCAGAAATTTGATTGAAAGAAACAAAAATGATCCTGTTGTATCTTCCAATGCCAAAATCCATTTACCATTTATAATTGTAAATACAGACAAACGCACGGTCATCGATTGCTCCATAAGTAATGACAAAACAGAATATCTGTTTAATTTTGATAATGCGTTTGAAATTCATGATGACGTTGAAGTTCTGAAACGAATGGGTATGGCTTTAGGTTTAGATCGCAATGAATTGGTACAAATTGACCGGGATGTCTATGAAAAAGCACGAACATTACTGCCAGAAGCTTTAAGATCCAGCCTTGATGAAATGGTTGAAGAAAAAGGCACCATTATAATAAATTAGCAATACATTAAGGATGATAAATTTCCTAAAAAAACATAATCAACTACGCGCCGAATGCATATATATCTATAAATAAATACATATATACATAATAACATAAATTACGCTTCTGGACTCTCCTAAAGATTATATTTATCATTCCCTATTGCTTCCTCTACCTCTGATGGACATGTTATGCTGAACCTTGTTAGATATTGTCTAATCATGTTATGATGGAAAAATATCCTTGAGATTAATGATGATTTGAAATTAACCATCAAAAAAATCAATTGCTACTTGTTCAATGAAAATTTGAAATCAAAACCCAACTCGTTTCATTTTGCGCAAATTTTGATCTAAATTGATTCAATTAATTCTGGATTATCTGCAACATACTTGATATTAGCTGAAGATGTTTAAACCACCACCTATCTTTTTAATTGTATGTTAATAAATTTCAGATTTATGAATAAATAAATAAGTTAATTTGTAAATTTAAGCGAAACATTGATATGCAAAAGCAGTTAAATTTAGCGGGATTTTCTTATAACTCACATTTGTAGGCGGAGTCAAGAAACATATGTTTTGATCAATGTGAAAAAATAACAATTTGTGTATGTTTTTATTTGTTGTTATTTTTCTCATTTTTCTGGGATAGATATTTAAATTTAGTCAAATGTTACCAATAAGAAGTTGTTCGTTAATTTTTCGACGAAATATTTGGAAGTTTAAAAGATATCAACCTCCATTAGTTGCACCAGAAAATTTGGAATCACCGTATATTGTTGGTCCATATATTCGTGATAGATTACCAGAACAATCTATATTTGAACAAAGAGTTCGATATGATGATGTTTATGAATTTGTTAATCAAACAGATGATGATCCTATTCCTCCAATGAAAGTTTTACTTCTTGAAAATGTACCCAATTTAGGTGTTGCTGGTGAAATATTAGAAGTTCCTGGTGAAATTGCTAGATACAAATTGATTCCCAGTCAACAAGCAACTTATGCTTCAGATTTAAATATTAAACTTTATAGTGATCTTATACAGAAATGTTTAAATAATCCTGATGCTCCTTCATCACGTTTATCAATTGTTACAACTGAAAAACTTAAATCCCAATTTATTCTGGTAACTATGAGTTCTGATACATCTTGGACAATTGAACCATGGCATATTCGTGTTGCTTGTAGAAGAATTGGTTTGGTTGTTCCTGAATATGCAATTAAATTACCTGATAAACCAATATGTGGACCAAATTTAGATTATGAAATGAAAGATTTTGTTATTCAAATTACTGTTAACAAGAATCCAAGGGAAACTGTTAATGTTCGATGTGTTGTTCATCATGTTAAAGAAAAACTATTAAATGAATGGCACAGACGAGTACCAAGAATCGCAATAATACCTGAACAGCAAAAATTACTAGATTGTATGCCTAAATTCGAACCATATTATGATGATGATGAAGATAAAGCTACATTTGAATGATTCTATCTTTAGCTTCATAAAGCGAATTAGACTTATTTCATCTAATATTTATTTATAGAAATTATGTCGATCTTTTGTTTATTAAGTTTATCCATGAAAAAATTTCTATTCAAAGAGATGAATTAACTTGCTTTCGGTTCTCAATTTCTTTGGTTTGCACTACGCCGAGTTCTGTAAATATCCTCGCATTTACAAGTTTACGCATAGAAACTATCTTAATCAAATCTTGTTCAAATCGCTACTTGAATTAACTTCGCTCAATAATGATTGGCCTCATATTAATCTAATTCAAGCCATGAGATTGGTACAATATTACATATTTGATATTTATTACACCTTTGAAGTTTTCAACCTTGTAAATTGATAATGTCGTCACAACGAATTAAATGTCTATTATATTACCTAATTTTATTTATTATACCTAATATTTCAATTCAATGTTTATGGTTAAACTCATAAACTTTAAATTTAAATCAAACTTCATTTTATAGACATTTTCTAGCATTTTAAATTCTGTAACAAAGCATAAACAATTTCAATGATGGTTTTGGCGCCAAACCGAGTGGAGATTTAAATTTTCAAGGTAGAATTCCAAGCTTCTTCTTAGCTCTCAAAGCCATCTTAAACTTCATTATATTTTTCTTGAAATAATAAATTAATGAATTTCCATTAATATTAAAGCGCGAATAGTTTTGAGTCGATGGGTTCAGAATATTATTCCGTTATCGGTGAGTAATTCACATTTTAATTTGCAGGATGGTACATGGATTGTAATAAATATTGAATCAATAGTTGAATCATTTTGTTTCTTAAAATCTATTTTTTCAAAGTCTATCCGCTTTCAGCATATCGGCCTTGATGCGATTTTGGTAATTGAAAAAACGAAGAGATTTAAAAACACATCATTCGACTTATGCGCTTGCGTGAATTCGATACTCGATACTAGTTCTAGATTTATTGTAGAACCAGAAAAAATTGTTGCAACAAAAATCACAGAATAAAAATAAATTTTTATTGAGTCCTAGAGGCTAAGTCAATAATTTAAAAGTAGATTTTATTTTATCTAAAATTTACACTTATGTTGCACCAGAAAAAAAACCAGAATTCAATGAAAAATGTAATTACAAACTGAACCAGAAAGGCGGTATCATATATGGATGACCCCTGGTTTGACGCCGTTCGCGGTAATGCTTAATATTCTTGTTACCTCCAGTTTCTTTGACAATACATTCTTATTTCTTTTTAAATCCTAACAATTATTAATTGAATTAAGCCTATTTTAATTGACTATTTTTAATCACTGTGTCTCTAATTATCAATTTATTTTATACTAATATCAAGGTTTGTAATATAAAACAACCTTTTACTACTTCGTTTATCCTGTTTCTCTTTCTTTTTCACTCTCTTGTCATATTTCTCTATTTTCACGCACAGTGTTTGTACTTACTGGTCTCTCTGGTTTTTGGGTATTCCTCTTCTTTTCTTTCAACTTCATTAGCACCTAACTTGCTCATCAAATATCCAGTTTCATTTTATTTAACTTATGTTTATTTTTATTTACTGAAGTGATAATCTAGTTATTCCCACCATTTTGTGTCTTTCTGTTTTGTTTCTTCTTTCCTTATCTTTCACCCATTACTTTTATAAAACCAACCCATTTTTTGCTATCTTTGGATATTTTAGGAAACATGAGTGCTGGTCCATCCATTTTAAAGACCAAAGGTACTCATACAGTTAACCATGCCACCACTAGCGAAATGGTTGCCTTGAAAAGCGGTGATGAATCTTTCTTTGATTTTTCTGGTGCTCGTTCACTTGGGTCTATTGAGAATGAAGATAGTCAACCTCCTACTAAAAGACGAAAGCAGGATGTCAAAAGTGGCAAAGGGTTAAGACATTTTTCAATGAAGGTTGGTATTTTTCGCAGTCCTTTTGCAAATTTTGAAAGGTTACATGTACAAAAGCCTACTACTTTAGATTAGTATCCAATAGAAAAGGTTTAGCAGTTATATTCAAGACCTTTCTACAAGATTCCATTTTTTTTGTATACTCATCACGGAATTTTTTAATTTTTACACATTTTTTATATAATTAATAGGTTTGTCAAAAGGTTAAAGATAAAGGCACGACAACTTACAATGAAGTTGCTGATGAATTGGTTGCTGAATTTTCTTCTGACCCACTTGCAAACCGTACTGCTTTTTCTGGTAGATTCTCAGGAGGTGATGCTGAGCCATTTGATCAAAAAAATATTAGACGACGTGTATATGATGCCCTAAATGTTCTTATGGCAATGAATATAATCAACAAAGAGAAAAAAGAAATCAAATGGATCGGTTTACCCACCAATGCATCTCAAGAGGTTGTCGAGTTAGAAAAGGAGAAGCAAGAACGGTTAGAAAAAATCAGTGCCAAGAAAGAACAATTGAGAGACCTATTGATTCAACATATTGCTCTCAGAAATTTGATTGAAAGAAACAAAAATGATCCTGTTGTATCTTCCAATGCCAAAATCCATTTACCATTTATAATTGTAAATACAGACAAACGCACGGTCATCGATTGCTCCATAAGTAATGACAAAACAGAATATCTGTTTAATTTTGATAATGCGTTTGAAATTCATGATGACGTTGAAGTTCTGAAACGAATGGGTATGGCTTTAGGTTTAGATCGCAATGAATTGGTACAAATTGACCGGGATGTCTATGAAAAAGCACGAACATTACTGCCAGAAGCTTTAAGATCCAGCCTTGATGAAATGGTTGAAGAAAAAGGCACCATTTTAACAAATTAGCTATACATTTTTGATGTTCAAAATTTCCAAATTTAATTTTTAGAAAATCGACTATGTTTATTGGACTTCAATTTTAAATAAAAGGATTTAATATCATCAAATATATAGTGTAAAGAATTAGAAGCTGTAAGACGAAAAAACAAATGGTTTGATAAATTACGTAATATATGGAACAATGGCTCATATTTTATGATCCAACATGACCTCATCTCTTCTACATCAGTCCATTTTGTTTCTTTCATTTTTCGATTCAAAGTGCAGTTCATTAAATCATGCAATTAGATTCTCTCAATTACTGCCAATTTTTTATTATTAAATGCTAGATTCTGCTAATCGAGTTATTCACAAATGGTTTTGTTCATCACTAAAAAAATCTCATTAGCAATAATTTTAGGCAATTTACATAACAACGATCATGATTTTTTGATAAAGATTTATCCCTTTTATAGTTTCAAGAGTGATAAATATTAATCTGTTTTAAAAATTATGTTTATTGACGTAACAGAAAAATTTAAAGTTGAATTCATTCATTTCTTTCTGAAAAGTAGTTTGTGTGAAATTTATCATATCATGATGAAAAATGATTCAAAAAAATTATTTTACGGTAATTATTTGCGTTACTTCGTTTACAGGATTTTTTACGATGAATTGTGGAATTGTTTAGGTGAAATATAAGCAAATAAAACTTGATACCTTCTCTTACAGTTCTACAGGCAAATATGACTAATTTTTGTAGTATTGTTATCAATTAAAATATCTATATCAATTATTATATGTTTTGTGTTCTCACTTAAAAATAAAATAACAATTCGTGTTCTGATTAGTTGGTTTAAAGGATACAAAATTTTTAGATATCGTCGCTATAGTTCGATAGTGAAATCGCTGAAAAAAATCATGATGGATATGGGATTGAACAAGCAAAAAAATCGAGAGAACAAATGTTGAAGTTTCGATGTTAATTGGATTGGCTTTAAAGTATGGCTTGAACAGATCTTTCGATGAATTGTAAAAAATTGTCAATGTTTTATCAAAATCAATTTTAGCATACGATTGAAGTGGATAGTTACTATTCATAGACTTTATAGACATTGAAGTTGAAAACAGACGTTCTTTGTATAATAAAAGAACCTTCTTCTCTTTTAGTTTTAAATACAAGGGTAGCTGAACCAGTCGTAACATAGATAACGCTAATTCGTATCAGTATTTTCAGGATCTAATATGATATAGTTTACGGTAATTTCGGGTGGTGTTCGTGATTCATTCAAAACGTTCTCTGATCTTCTCGCCAATTTAGAACTAATCCTTGGGCATTCTTGATAAGATTGAAATGATGTACCTTGGATGGCTGTGGAGAATGAATATGATGGAACCATTTTCGGTGGATTTGATGGTTTAGCAGACTTAACGTAAGTTGGCCAATTTTGTTCCTACCACTGATAGTAATAAATTCCCTTAGATGTTAACTGCACTCTTCGTCAACTGGACGAAGACCAATTTGTTTAAAATTTACTTAATTAATTAGTACAAGTTGTTGGGGCAATAACAGTGGTGGTAACAATGGAGTCTAATAAGAGTTTGATATTGAGCCCAGGTAGCATCAATATTAATATTATAATATAATTGACAAGGTCATCCAGTTTGGCATTATTAGTGCTTATATCACTTGCACTTCCTACTGTTTCAGTCCAGAGATGGTTACATTTGCATAAAAGGGTGAATTGGAGATGTTAATATTAAGCCATTATTAACTGTCTGATGAGGTGATGTCTTAATTAACGATGAGGTTAGGTCAAATGATTATCTTGGCGTCGTTATGTCACTACATTGTTGTTAAGACTCTAGTAAGACATTGAATAGTTCTGCACGAACACATTTGATACCTGAGAAGAAAATACGAAAAAATATTAGCCATGAAAAAACAATCTGAATTGCTACAAAAACTGATATTTTGTTAAATAGCAACCAACTGAGTCCGTTTATTTTTACTGTTAACCAAAGATTTTCTTTACATTTGTGTGATTATTGAAAAAAAGTATTTGTTAAGTGAGCTTGAGATTTTTGAGTTTTTAACTGTTATGCTGTGAACACAATGCATTGGATTCACTACACTGTTGACATAAAATAAATATAAGGTTTGATCTCACAAAACATTATTTACCTTTGATCGTTTTACAGAACGAATTACATACTAAGATTTGAAAGTTGAACAAAAAACTGATTTTAAGATCGAATCATTCAAATGTAGCTTTATCTTCATCATCATCATAATATGGTTCGAATTTAGGCATACAATCTAGTAATTTTTGCTGTTCAGGTATTATTGCGATTCTTGGTACTCGTCTGTGCCATTCATTTAATAGTTTTTCTTTAACATGATGAACAACACATCGAACATTAACAGTTTCCCTTGGATTCTTGTTAACAGTAATTTGAATAACAAAATCTTTCATTTCATAATCTAAATTTGGTCCACATATTGGTTTATCAGGTAATTTAATTGCATATTCAGGAACAACCAAACCAATTCTTCTACAAGCAACACGAATATGCCATGGTTCAATTGTCCAAGATGTATCAGAACTCATAGTTACCAGAATAAATTGGGATTTAAGTTTTTCAGTTGTAACAATTGATAAACGTGATGAAGGAGCATCAGGATTATTTAAACATTTCTGTATAAGATCACTATAAAGTTTAATATTTAAATCTGAAGCATAAGTTGCTTGTTGACTGGGAATCAATTTGTATCTAGCAATTTCACCAGGAACTTCTAATATTTCACCAGCAACACCTAAATTGGGTACATTTTCAAGAAGTAAAACTTTCATTGGAGGAATAGGATCATCATCTGTTTGATTAACAAATTCATAAACATCATCATATCGAACTCTTTGTTCAAATATAGATTGTTCTGGTAATCTATCACGAATATATGGACCAACAATATACGGTGATTCCAAATTTTCTGGTGCAACTAATGGAGGTTGATATCTTTTAAACTTCCAAATATTTCGTCGAAAAATTAACGAACAACTTCTTATTGGTAACATTTGGCTAAATTTAAATATCTATCCCAGAAAAATGAGAAAAATAACAGCAAATAAAAACATACACAAATTGTTATTTTTTCACATTGATCAAAACATATGTTTCTTGACTCCGCCTACACATGGAAAAATTTGTAGTTATTGGGAAAGCCCGCTAAACTTAAATGTCTCTTCCTATGTGAATATACAAATCTCTTGTGAGCTTCAACTCTACTTCCATCCTCTATCGAATGACATCTCTCTCATTAAAAAGTAGCTTGTGCATTTCAATAGCTTCCTTTGTGAGATTATTCAATTCAATCGCGCATAGTTATTTGTCTTTATGAATAAGTGGTTTTCTTGAATTGATAATAAAAAATGGAAACCAGATATTGAGCAAAGTTGAAACAAGTTTGATTTTAATTTACAATTGTTTTTCATTTTACCATCAGTTTAGTTTTCATCAATTTCAATATGAATCCATTTGACCTTTCATTTGCTTTAAGGTTTTCCTCAAATAAGCAACACTCTCTATGGTATATTTTGTATTTATAACATGATTAGATCATATCTAACATAAGCCATTATAAAATTGCCTCAAGAGGTAGAGTAAAGGAGAAAGGGAAAAAAGTTCAATGATAAATATTATAAAGGGTCAAAACAATTTGGAAGAGAAACAATGTTTGTTTGCAATGAAAATGATACAATAAGAAACAATTTCACATAATTGTCTCAATAATAATTGAAGAGAGCAATTTAGACACTAATTTGAGAGCGAGAGAACGCATTGCTCTAAATTAATCTGTTGATTAACAATGTTCAATTTAATGTTGAGTTTTTTCTTCGTTTGTTGTTGTTGCTTATTATCATTCGCATTTTTGTAACCATTTTCATGCTTCAGTCCAATCGGTGTTATTAAATGTGATCAACGGGAGAGCGATTCAAGATTCAGTAGGCACTTAATAATATTAATAATTGAGAAAGAGTGAAAGATTGGTTAAGGAAAAGATCAGATAGAAAGAGAGGAAGATAGAGATGAAAATGAAGATGCAAAAAAAGTGATCTGTTTGTCTATAAACACTATTATGATGTTATTCTCATCATAATCCATAATGTTTTCCACATTTGGGTTTAGATGAAGTGAAACCAAAGAAGTGAGCAATTCTGGTTAATTCTGAGTTTGTTTGTTGTCCTTTTCAGTGAATTTGTTTCAATGGTGTCAATTTTTAATGTATATGTTTGTATTTATATAAGAGTCTCAATGTAAAAGGTAGCTGAGATTTGTCTCATTAATAGAAACGTCCAAGGGAAAAAATCTAGAAAAATTGACCAAAACAAGATTCCATCTGTAATAAACCTTGAACAGCTCAATACACTTTCCAGTTTCTAGTCATTAATTATTCTAATTGAGAACAAGGCTATTGAATAATTCATTTGTACGGTTCCACATCGTGTATGTTTTGCTATTGGATTTTGAGGGACAAAAAAAAGTATTTCAGAAAATGTTGAATGGAATGAGATGTAAAATCAAAAATTAAAAAATGTTTGAGTTCAGGCTGATACGAAAAGAGTGTTAAATTGATTCAAATGATTAATTTGTTTGACTCACAATTGTGATCCTTTTACGTCTCTTCTCAGCATTGATTTGATTACTTTTGCTTACCAATTTGCTTTTTTCATTGCTTTTTACATGCATTCATAAAAAAATTGAGTTTTCAACAAAACATGAAAATGAAATGGATAGGTAAGATGGGCTAACGGAATTAATAGAGATGATAAACAATCATCTAAAATGGTAAATGGTAATCATATCAATTTATGATAACACTTACAATAACAGTTAATTGCAATAATAGTAATTATAATAATAGCCTAAAAGATTTGTTTTCATTTATTTTACTTTTAACACATTTTGGTTACTTCTTCTTTGGTTTCCTCTGTTGATCGATTGAGTTTCGTTTAGTTTTTTTGTTAATTTTAAGTTAAATTGTTGACTTGATTTACTCTAATCAGTTACTTTTTTTCACATTTTCCATTTTCTTGAGCTTTAGGATAAGCTTAGTTTTTGTATCAATATCTCTAAAATATCAGATTGTTGTGAGCTTGTGTGTTTGATTTGTTTGAGTTTTGTTGTTTTTCCGGTAGTTACAAGATGGTGATTATTGTCGATTGTATAAATTGTACCATTGCCGTCCACGGAGAGACGCAAAGAAAGATGGACATTAGTTCCTGAGCTTGATTCAATTTGTTAATCATCAACATCACCACCATTTTGTAGATGAAAACAATTTACATTGACTTTGCGCTTGGTGTTGGTTTTAATCAGGTTGTCCTCACTTTTTTGCTTTGCGTTTAGTTTTAATTTAATTTTGAGTCTTTCGCCTGTAACTTTACTTTCACATTGATTGCTGGTTGATGTTGACGTACTAATTCGGCGAACTAGAGGCGCTAATATGCATATATATGATCCAATACATTAGATTGAAGCAAATAAAGCATACTGGAAATACAACACGAGAATATTTATCAATATCACTTGGGCTTACACCTAACATCCTATTAGGATCTTTAGGACCAAAAGGGACAGGAGTGGGTGGAGGTTGATTGCCAGGTCCACCACCACCAAGGGTCATTGAGCTAGCTTCATTCATCATTTTCCCTGATTGTTTGGCTTCCAAAATTCTTGAATTCATTTTCTGAGGGCAACCACCATAAACCATTTTCGGTGGTGGTCCTCCAATGCAACGATTACCTTGATGATGCACCTGCAATGAAAAAAGAAACGAAGTATGATTAGCATGGTTACATAGTTTGAATGTCAGTGCTAAAAAAACTAAAAAGCTTTCGAATTAAATTTATAGAAAAGATGAAAAATAATAAATTAAAGTGAGTTTTGTAATTAATTTAGGTTGAATCAATCTGGATTGTGTAATGGAAATTCTGTATTTGTCGTCAAGAAAAATATGATCCGATATTTGTAAACTGATACTCGTCTAAATTATATTGATTGCTATCTGAAAAACGATTTCATTAAATTAATTCATACGAGTCTTACTCTGTGATAAATCACAAAGAAACAATGTCACATTGAAGCTTCTAAAAAAGAGAATAGGAAAAGATAGTCTATTTTGAAAGGAGTCAAGATTCTGTAAAGATTTTGGTTCATTGAAAATGGAATCACATGAATTTGATCAAACAATAGTATGTATGAGGTGTATTTGATGAAGAAAGACTGTTCTCGTATCAATTTCTACTGATTGACTAACCGGATTTTTAATACCACAGGGCAATTGAAGAGCAGGATCTAAAGGTAATCCAGTTGTGGCACAAATTAATTGAGGAGGAACTTGTGCGGCACTTTGTTCGGCTACAGCAGCATCAGCAGCAGCCGCTGCCGCTGCACATTTTTTCCTATGCTCATCAGCCAATTTGGTTAACTGTTCAATTCTTGATTTACGCATGGCAATCCGTTTACCAAGATAACCGACAGTGGCATATTCAAGGAGGGAAGCGAAAACCATAACGAAACAGGTTCCCAAGAAAACGTCAATTGATTTAATATAAGATATTTTTGGAAGCTGGGCATTGGTTGAAGACATTAAAGTTGTCATTGTAAGGACAGTGGTTACTCCTAATGATACTCGGGCTGGAGTTGCATTACGATGTAACCAAAATGAGACCCAACTTATCACCACTATAAGGCTTGCAGGGATGTATATTTGTATCAAATAAAAACCCAAACTTCGTGAAAATTTAATTTTACAAATCAATCGTGAGTAATTGCCTGTTGACAAAAAAGAGAAACAAAATAAGGTATTAATAATTTTCCAACTTTGAGTTGCTCAGAAAACAATTTAATACAATCACAATCAACAGTCATAAACACTAATAATTTTAAGTAATAAATTTTCACTGCTGTTAATAATGATAGGAAGATTATTACCCTTTTCCTGTCTCTCATTGTTATGTATAAAAAAATATTATAACTCTTACTTTCATGTCAATCGTTATATTTCTTACAGAGGCAATAATAATAATAAAGTAGCTTCTCATATTTACTAAGTTAGCTATTCAGCTCTTTTTTGCTTCATATATTTGAATATTTTGTCCTGATGATAAACATAAGTTGATATCAATAAGAATAAAATCCTTCTAAAAATCTATCCTTATTATAAATGTTATATTTTCTTGCTTGATTCTCAACTTATTTTTCTTATTTTCTCTCACTTTTCTTCCCCATCTTTATCATCTTCTCAATGTTTCCGTTTTTCATGAAAAATTGAATCATTTTAAAGTAATAACAATAAGCATTATTTTGACTGGTGAAAATCAAAACTTTCAATTCTCATTGCCTTCAAACTATTCAAAGTTAACATCGCTATGCAAATACAGTGTAGCGAGTACGTATATTGCAAATGTATGTAGACTATGCTGACTCAACTTGAGACACATATTTATTTATAGCATCAAGTTTTACAGGCAAATGAAAACTCATTTAATTTTGAGAAAAGAACTCTTTCTCAGAACATTTCATCAAAAGACGAATCAAAAACGAATGCATCAGTTTAAGTACAGAGTCTTGGTAAGTGTCAAGAAATGATTAGATAAATGGACCTAAGTTAACTTAATTTACTCTAAATTTCGTGAAAAATGACTAAATTTAAAGAAAATACAATTTACTCGAAAAAACTGTTTTGAACTAATAATCAAAACAGGTTTGAAATGTGAAATTGATAAATGCAATAAAATTGAAAACAACACTCTAAATGGGTGAGTTAAATAGTATGAATCTAACTTTATCAAATTCGGCTAACAATTCATTTAATTTGTTAAGGTTCACGAATAAAGTGATTGAACTCAATTTTACCTTTTAACATTTCAACGGAACAATTAACCTTTTCTTGTGAGAAAAATTAAACTCTGTAATTGAACTTGGCTTAACCATCAATTAATCAAACAAAATAGTTAACTGGGATTACATGGTTAAACAATTTTCATTGATATAGCCATTCTGTTTTGTCTTGATCAAGAATAAAAAAGATGATTAACTATGTAAATGATTAAAAATGGTACATTTAAATTGATGGATAAAATATTGATCTAATAGATTCGTTGATTGCAATACTTTAGTGAATTGAATTTCAAGTGAAAGGATGATTTAAAGATGAGCTTAGGGTAGGAGAAAGACAAAATAGACGATGAAGATGAAGATGATGGTGACGATATAAAAAACAGTAAACTAGAAACTTATTGATCGTTAAAAGTGTTATACAAATAAAAGAGAAGCTTATGAATTGTAACTCCCTGCAGGGAGAGAAGAAAAAAATATGAACTGAAATAACGAATGAAAATGCAGATGAGAAAGATGTTGAAGATAAATTAGTAGAAGCTAAAGAAAGATTATAATGAATGCAAAGAGATTCTTTTTATGCCTTTTCCTATGCAAAGGAAGTTAAATGCAAGAAATTGTCTTTACAATTTTGTTCAAATTTTTTAGGTTTTTGATAAAACCAGAATTGAATATACCTAATACGGAAAGAGAGCTTTCAAGAGATGAAATTGATGAAGACTAGAAATGTGGATGAAAAAGATGAGGATAACACGCAAAATCAATGAGAAGTTTTCAGCAGTTTTGTGATTGAAACTGAGATAAAGTGGCAAGAGTTGAACCGGCATTGAAAGGGCAGGTTTATAATCACACACAGAAATGGCAATTCAAAATTGGATCCAAGAATCTAAAAAAAGTATATAAATGGTCAGTGAAATGATACATTGGAGTATGAAAAGGTAACTCGTTTGATGAGTTAACCTGAAGGATAAGGTTGAAATGGGAGATTTCATTGAAAACAAAAAATTGTAAATCGATTCGATAAAAATAGTGACAAAAAAAAACCTTAAAGGATGGTTTTGATGTTTCTTTATATCATTGAAAGTGATATTAAGAGACAAATAAATACAAAGATAACGATAAAACAAGGAAATGGACAAGAAGATGGAAGTTGGAAGAGAAAAATGAAAAAGATGATTTGTATCTTTTTTGGCTCGTCTTGTTGGTTGAGAAAAAAGATAAGTTGAATTTCGTCTCTATTGATATATGTTGCTTCATCTTCTACCTCAATTCATTTTCATTTTGATTCCAGTCATCATTTCATTCTCATCTTTTTTTTCATCCTCATCATCATCAACGTAAGGCAAATATATTGAAGCCATTTGATCTTCATTTTTCGTCATCTTCACTATCATACAGATCTTTTTTTATCTCAGCTTCTTCAGCTTCTTGTTCTTGGTAAAGCTCTCCAGGGTAACTGTATTCAGGTTACAATCAACAGTAAAAACCAATTTTATCATAATACATCTGCCTGCAATCTTATTCTTCTTTTCCGTCTTACTCCTTATTATTATCACTTTTTAGTCTTTGCTTGTATTTTTTCACCTTATTCAGCATTTTCAATCTTCTTCTCCATCTTTTTCTTTTCTTTCTCTTTCTTTTGGTCCTCGTCTTCGTCATCATGTATTTGTTTCGCATGTTTTGCTGCTTATTTTTGTTTTCAACCAACAATCAACAACAAATGTGGTCTAACAAGAGAATGCAATACAAAAGAAGAACAGAAAAGAAATTATTCTTAAATACAAAAATCGGAACGAAAATAAAAACAAGAACTGACGTAGTTGATGCATTTCATGATACTTATTATTCTTCTTTGTTTATGAAAAATGACATTGCAAGTATCAGAATTTGTACTCAGAGACAACACCGGAACAATCAATGTACCAAAACAAGTTACAATCTAAAATTTACAGATGAATTATTTTCCAGCAAGATCGTTTAATTAAAACAAATAAATATTGCGTGACAATCAAGTTAATCTTAAACTTAACACAAAGATGGATGAGCAAAAAACAATGGTATTAATAATAACAATTGTATTTGAACAGCGTATATTGAATGTTATTTGAATAAAATTCAGAATTTGAACAATGGGAAATGTGTATTTGATTGTGATAAAAAAGGGTAAATAAATTGCTGTGTTCAAAATGACAATAATGTTAGTAGGCATAATCTAACTTAATCGAGTGTGTAAAAAGCTAAATAATAGAGAGACAATGGAAATGCAATTCAATTCAGATTCATTATTATTTTAGTTGATTCTTATTTGATTGCTGGCTACATGAAAATATGGTTTTAATCGTGATTAGTATTTAGTATGGTTGATTGATTAAATGAAAAATTACCTGTAGTTAGAGCGGCTATGGCTGATTCTTGCTCATGACCCATAATTTTAAACTGAGGTAACGTTACATCGCCTTGAACGTCAACTGATTTGTTACCTTTTGACCAAACATATTTAATATCACGCATTGAATAACCATCTGAAATGAAAAGATACATTTAATGATTAGATGAGGATTTGAGTTGAAAATGTAATCGTAGCATAATGAATGGCCAGTTCAAAGATAACGGTTTATTGAAATGGGTTTGAAAGTTATTCTTTATTTGATTCACACACGATTCCAAATTAATTTCTCACGAATGTTGATCGATATAAAGCTTGAATTTGTCATTCCATTATCTTTTTTTGGTGATCAAGTCTTTAATTACTTACAACTTTCTATTTCTATTGAGCAGGCTTGTCTATCCATAGGAAAGTATTGTAAAGACATTGGACAACTTGCGGTTACTGTTAACCTGTTTAAATAAAAAAGAAGAAAAATGATATTTAGACAAGTTAATTATGATTAGCTAATAAAGCTTAATCAAAATAAGCAACAATAAAGATATAAGTTGATAGAGACGAAGCAAAAACACTAGCAAAATGGAAGCAACAAAAGAGATGAATTATGTTTGTCAATTAATGTTAATTGCTGGGGTAAGCTTTTGTCAATTAGTATTGATGCAACCACAATGGCACACAGAACACATTTGTGTCTGCTGTTATATATAAACAACAACAAAAAAACAAACGAGTTAATTGAGCCAAAATTAACACCAAAAATATTAAGAACACAAAACGCAAGAAAAGGGTGAAAAAAGGTTTGCAAGTTAGTGATGAAGATGTTGATAGATTCATGAGTTTTTTGCGTGATCAATGACATGACAACACCAAAACTGATGATTATGATGATTATCGAGATTAGTATGAAAATCAGTTAAAAGTGCGTGAGATGATCAACTAAACAACCACTGTTGAATCAATGCCAATTACCTTATTGACCAAACGAGAAGAAGCATGTTACAAGAAGAAAGAGACATTCTTATATTTCAATCTCATTTTCCCTGAATCTTGAGAGTTTAATAATTCACTCGCAAGATTATTTCAAGTCACGAAAATCAAAATATAAAGTTAAATTAACAACTCAATCTACTCAAACACAATTAAAAATGATAAAACGGAAAACAAATGCATTATAAATTATGAATTTAAACGATATTAAACCGAGGATTTATTAGCACAATATAAATTGGCCAAGAGGGCGCAATCACAAACAGCCAACCAGAAAGAGCTAGATTATGGCGCTAAGAACAAAAAGGGTTTAAAATTATAAAAAATCTGAAAATAAAACATTTCTTGGGATTATTGAAAGCTAATTATTAGCAGAAACAAAGAAAGCCGAATTATTTAATTAGAAATATCGATTATTTCATCCAAAAAAGATCGAGAGAAAAAAGAATCATCTTATTCCCATGTGAATCAGTTGATTCAACCTCACCAACAGAATCATTGATTAGACCAAGAACACAGTAAAGTTCATTAGTTGAACAGTATCTATTTTTGTCTCCCTCTTCATCATCATCTTCCTCCTCATATTATCAAAATAATTAATGAAACTGAATGAGTTCACCAAACACTGGTAAGAATAGTTAATAGCTGAAACTAAACTCAAGTATTTGTATCATCATCATGAGCATTTCTCATTCACCCAGCGTATTCATACGTTTTTTGAAGCAAAATTTTCACCAAAATTTATCATGACAATGATTATCATCAACAGTAACAATACATTGAAGTGAAAAATGTTTTGAATCGCAACTAGGTGATACAAAAGGTAACTGAATTTTCATTGATTCAAGTGTGAATTGTTAAGATTATTATCAATCAGCAGTCTTGTAATTTTGTATTAAAATCTTGTTTTACTCGGGTTATTCAAGTGCGTGTAACCAATATAAATGATTTTTGATTCACTTTTGTTTTCATTATTTTCAACTTGTAATCTTGATCCGTCCAAAACTGTTAGCCTTTTTACTTGATTAAGATTTGGCTTTATTTAGAGCTGAGGTTGTTATTGAGTTACAATTATAATTGATTTAACTGATGGCAACAATAATGATAATAGGTGATAGTAATGAGTCTTTGACTGCAAATTAAACGAGCTGTTTGAGTGTTATTAAATTTATTAGTTGATGAATTAGTTGACTGGATGATAAAACAGAGAATAATTTAATAATGTTCAACATTATTGACAATTAAAGTGATAATCAAGGAAAAGAGTAATTGTCAAGTCAACTATTTAATTTGTTTCATCAGATTTCATCAAGAATTCAATCAAGATTATCAAGATAGTCATTTTCACGTCTTTATGAGTTATCTTTACCTCACAATTATGTATTATATTATTCACTATTAATAATAAATTGATCAATGATAATTGAATTTCTCGATATTATTATATTATTCAAAATGTTGATCAACACTTAGGGTTAGACACCATTTATTAGTCTGGATCAATTAGAGTTGCATGTTAAAGTTGACTTTAAAGATGAATTTAAAACTTGATTGTCTTTTGGTTTTGATTGATAATCAAGTAAAGTTAATTAGTGATCCTTTTCGTGTTTCATCTAATTATCTTTGAGCAGATGAAAGTCAACAATCAGTTTAACTTGAGGTTTGTTGACAGAATATCAAAAGTTGATGAGAAAAGGTGAGTAAATAAATTGAATTGTCAGGTTTAAATTGTTGAACTAACACGCCCAGAGTGTTAAGCTAATTTTATAAACGATTGAACACAACTTATGATTATCTTGGATTGAACAAATTGATTTGGCGATTTTTGATTTCCATTTGATTGAAAGTTTAAGATTGATTAACTTTTGTATTTAACCTGTTTTGGCCTCTTTTAAATCAAGTGAAAGTTTAATAATTGCTCAATGGACAGTAATATTAACCAAGAATGAAAAATAATGGAATCAAGGAAGGCAAACAAAATTACCTTTCAATAATAAAACGCAATAATAATCACAATGGCAATAACAATGAGTTAAAGACAAAGATTATTGATTCAACTGTATTAGATTACAGTTGATAGATATTATTGTACTATTATTATCATTATTATTGTTGTTGTTGCTTTTAAAGCTTAAGCTTCTGTATGATGCGTTTTTTCATATTGATTAATATGATATTGGTAAGAATAGGAATTAAGGAATCATCATTTTGATCATCAAAATGGCTTGTCATGAAAAAAGGACTAACAAGGCTCAAGATGAAGATTCACCATCAGTTTTTATCTTTTATAACATGAAAGGTGACATTGGGTAAATTGCACCAATTAATTGAATTGCTTTTTAAAGGCAATTCAAGTAAGATGAGCAAAAACCCAAACATTCATCATTGAAAATGAAGTAGCAAAATATTTTGCTAGAATTATCTTCTAAATGTTGCTCTTCTTCACCTTCCCTAATGTCCAAATGATTAAATTAAAATGATTGAATGGTTCAGATAATCAGATTGGCATCGAATCGGCGTGAAAAAGAGTCCATTTTGATGGTCAGCCTGGATTGCATTGAAATGAAGAAAAGGTATTGGGATTAACTGGTCCTAACTTGTTTCAGCCTTTTTTCAGTGCGATAATCATCTAATCTTTGATCATGATCACCATGATAATCAACACCATTTCCCTGATATTAACATGATCAAAATAAAAGTCAAATATCGAATCTGTTTTCCTGTTTCTTAACCTTCCTCTTCTGGCTTATTCAACTGTGAAGCTTGGAAGGATCATAAAACAGAATTAGATTTGCGGGTTGAAAGAGTTGTGGTTGATTCACCAAGAAAAGGTTCATATTGTATTTCAACCCATTATTATCTTTGAATGTTATCTTAGACATGATAATGAAAATCTGATGAGAAAACACAGAGATTAAAAAGCATTATATTCATTGTAATCTCTGAGAATCAGAAATAAAAGGGAAAAAAATCAAATAAAGAGGAAGAAGTTGATGAAGATGGAGATGGAGATGAAGGAAACAGAATCTGAATTGTTACTATCCTGGGTTATATATTAAATACGATAAAAGCTATTGAACCATTGATTTTATTGGTTACTCATGAGAATTATCCAGCACAGAATACCTTCATCTTGTTTCCCCGTGTAACTCTTGCCTTCCTCCTCTTCTTGGTCCTTTTTCATCTCAACATTCCTTTGATTAATATCTTTCTTGTTGTTTTGAGAACCATTTGATAGTTTGAGTTAGAAATTATAACATTTAGCCAAAAATTAACAATGGTGTGAACCAAAGACAATTGACAAAGCGATGTGTTTTGTTGTTTGACTTTAACCAGTCGAGGTAAGGAGAAAGAGAGATTCTATAGTTAATAAGATCAAAAGGCTTTTTCTTCGTTTCAATCTTTTTGCTCTTCTCGAGGATTCAAACATTCGAGTCAATCCCTGTTTCCTTGGTAATCCTTTCAAGTTTGTGTATATTGGTTCACAATTTTAGAAGGCAAAGATGAAAGGTGAAAGTCAAAAAGATTAGGATCCAGGAAAGGTAAAAAGATGATGAGTTAAGGTCTCTCGAGGCTTCAAAGTTACTTGTATTGTTACTGGGTGCAAGAATGCTGGTAAAAATGAGTTTATTCTGGATCAGTTGTTCTTTTTTGTAAAAGTCAATAAAATGGGTGAAGATGATGATCCATTGGAAAGTTTACAAGACGAAGCTAAAAAGCTTATTTAGAGTAAAAACGTTAAGTGGATGTACAGCTAAAGAAATTGTTAACTTGATGGGTAAAGATGATTAAAGCCGCATTTGACTCACAAATGAGATGATTGCAATGTAAAAGTAAATTATAAGATGTATTAGCATCGGTTAAATTAGATAGATAAATGTTTCATCAACGATTAAACGGATAAGATTATGTTAAACGACTAAAATTAAAGGTCAAAAACATAAATGTGATTTGGATAAACCTTTTGAGTCAAAAGTTTTGACTGTCTTCCCACCCAATCAAAATGTTTCCCTCTTAATCTTTCATTTTGGAGCCAATTTTGATTTATACCTTGATTTTTATAATTAAAAATTATACAATTCAAAAATTGATTAGTTATCGTCAAAGTCGAACAAAAAATGACAATTTAACACTGTTAATGGAGACGAGTTTCAATTTATAATACCAGATTATATCATACATTTATAATATGATTACTATTTTACACCTTTCCATTACTTTGAGTGCAATAATGATGTTATACGCATATTACAATAGATTAATATTTTTATTTGCACTTCAGCGGTGACAATGATAAATGTCTTGTCTGGATGCAAAGGATGTAAATGAGATGTAATGCATTTTTGGGGAAAAAACGTTGAAAGAAATAGACGAAAAAAATATGAAATAAAATAGCTAATGTACTTAATTTAATGAGCTGCTTAAGACACCTTAGACATACACAAACACGCAGTTATTATTACCTTCTTTGTATCATCTTTTTATTTGAGCTTGCACTTTTTTAAAAATAACGGTTGAATTAATCATGTTTAATCCCTAAACAATGAACAATAATAATAACATTATATAACAAGGCAAAAAGAAGACATTGTATACATGAGTTAATACACAAAAGAAAGGGTAAGGTTAAAAGTAAAAAGACAATTGTTATGATATTAAAGAAGATGATGGAGACTAGAGTGACAATAAATGATGATCATGCTGGTTGTAATCAATATCAATAGAAATGTTGGTATAAAAGCTAATTTTAATCAACATAAAGCGACCAATTTATTGGTTAAACCAAACGAAAACATAAAACCCAAAACCAAATGTCAATTAGCAGCTCTACATTAACCTAGATTATTTAGCCGTCAATAGATGGCGAGTTAAAACAGAAAGTGAAAATTTTAATGAAAACAAAATGTTAATTAAAAATGAAAAAAGTATAAAATAATATTTAGAATTTTAAACAAAAATGTTTCCAAATGTATTTTCAAATCAAAATATTAACCATTCTTTTCAATCTTCTTCCTCCTTCTCATCACCATCACCATCAACATCAACATTTGCAATTACAGCTTTAAACATTAAAGTAAATGGTTTTGATAAAGAAGGAAAAAGAAGAGAAAAAAGGAAAATTTTCTTTTTCGTTTTTCCTTCCTCTTCTGAATTTACAGAACTCTCTTTTTTATCAGGGAACAACAATTATTCCAATGAAGAGAAGAAAATGGGGAAACGAAGAAGAAGAAAGGAGAAAAAAAGGTTTTGATGAGCAAAAACAAAAAGAAACGAAAGAAAGATAAAAATAGAATTGAAAAGGACAGAATTGATTGTGTTCTTGAAGTTGTTAGTAAAGATATCGGTTTTCATGTAAAGAAGATGCTCAACAAATCAAGAAAAATGGTTCTCAATCCATTTGAATAACGTTGGTTTGATAAGTTGATAACAAAATCAAATTAAATAACAATACGTTTTGCCACACAGAAGACACAGTGAACCAGGAAATAGAACTGGAAGAGTTAAATAAATTTTAGGAACCAACAAAACTTGACTTTAAGTATTATTATTGTTTCAACATTTATCTCAATCCATTTTATTTATTCATCTCATTCATTTGCAAATAACATTTTCACATTCAAAAACAATGAATAAAATCATCTGAGCAGTTGGTTTCACTTTTCACTTCAACCAACTTGCAAGAAAAAAGTTTCTGATTGATCATCAAGAGAAATTAAAGATTCATTTAAAAATTTAAGTTAGTTGTGATTTAATAGCAAAGTATTGGATACTTGACTTGAATATTGAAATTTGATGTTTGAGCAATGATTAAGAATCGCTGGAAGAATAAAGTTATTCAAATTGAAAGATTTCGATAAGAAAAATTTGTTCATTTGTATGAACAAAAAAGCTCATCTTTAACTGAATAACATCGAACTTTTTCTGTAAAATAAAGTTCTGAGTTTTGATCATAAAAATCAAATCCAGAAAAAATGAATTGATAGAAGTTCAGTTCTTGATTCAGATCATGCGAAGCTTGCATGAGATGCTTCTATCAGTTCTGTTCAATGCTGCTCGTTGAATAAATCATTAGTTATCGACTGAAGAATTCTGAATTTCTTAGTATATTCAAATGAAAAGAGTTTGAAGTTGATTTTTTCGCGAAAAGATACGTTTTATAACGCAGCATAAGTGCATAAATTTTGTCGTTTAAGGACATTTCGTTTGCAAGTTGGTCAAGTTATTAAATGCAAAAAAATGATTTCATGTAAATTGATAAACGCAAAGTAAATTTGTTACGAGTGCTTTAGAGAGAGAATAACTAAGAGCTTTTAACCACCAAAAAAGAAATGAACTGAATTCTCATGAAATTTAATTGTTTTCCAGCTGTCAATTAGCAATTATCAAAGTTTAATTTCAATTTAATTTTGACTTTTGAGCTTCAGGTTTGTTTGGAGACAGAAAATTGAATTTGGTTTGTAACCAGAAATGTCTAATTCTGCTAAAGCTTGAAATATTAATAATTTCAAAATTTTCACTTTCTACTATCAACGAACAATAATCAAATTCTTGAAACAGAAATCAATGAATTCCATCAATTTCCAACATTTTACGATTAAAAAAGCTCATAAATCAGCAAATTGAAATACAACTCTAAATTTCCATCAAAATATTAAATAAAATTCCCTGGACTTTGAATGAGAAGCGATTCTTCTATCAGTTTAATTCCAATCAGAAAATTTAACCTGTTTAGTCGAAAGTTGAAAGCAAGTCCAGCAAAGGTCATCTTAATGCTAATCAAATTGGAAAAAAGTTTATAAATTTGGACAAATGCCAAAATGGTTGCTCTGATGATGTGAACACAAAGCTTAGGTGAAGAGAGTTTGTCTTGTTTGGTTAGTGAACCGTTAACATGTTTAAACCCATTAGACTGTAAGAAACAAAAGATTCTGAGAAGTTTCAAGAATCCAGTTTTCTACTTTTGATTTTTCCTTTTATTCTCTTTCTCCTCTCATCCCAATATTTCACCTTTTTCATCCATTCTCACCCATTCTCTCCTTTCATCTTCTTCATCCTTTCCTTCCAACCTCATCCAGGGCAAGGAAAAGTTGGAGTGAAAAAGTATAACTTGTTTATAACACAAGAAATAAAACAAGTGACATTGACACAAGAGACTTTCAGTTCTGTATTAATAATATTTTCTTACCATTTTCCCCCCATTTTTGCTTCTTTTTTCGCTTTCATCATCTTTTCAACCTTTTCTCAGTTTTTACCATTTCCATTCCTTTTCTCAATGCCTTTATTCAATGAAAAAGATCGTCTTCATCAAACTCATCATCATCTTCCCTGGTAAACATTGAGTAAAAACTGAATGTTTCAATAGCAAGTTAATCATCAATAACATGAGCAAATAAAGGGAGTGAAAAGAGGCA
The DNA here is from genome assembly GCA_036759885.1 of Tetranychus piercei. Classification (NCBI taxonomy): domain Eukaryota; kingdom Metazoa; phylum Arthropoda; class Arachnida; order Trombidiformes; family Tetranychidae; genus Tetranychus; species Tetranychus piercei. The sequence goes on from CM071877.1 coordinate 522,909, forward strand.
AAAAAGCAAAGATAAAATTGACTTAAATTTTCTTGTTTTCTTACTCAATTGTTATTTCTTGTGTTTACCTTTTGTCTTTTTCCTCCATTACTCCAGTTCTGTGTGTTAAACTCACTTGTTTACTTGCTTTTTATCCTCTCAAGAAATCATGTTGCTAATGATGATTACGAACGGTATTGGCACTGATACACGGTATTGTCAAATGTCATGTACATGTATAATGTCAACAATATTGAAAGTAAAGTGCTTCGATAATCGAATTTTTCTTCTCTCGAAATATCGTTCATTATTCATCAAAGAATCTTGAATGTGATCCAAACAAACCAGTTCAGCACAAAACATTTCAGGCAAAAGCAAGTTTCTTCAACAGCAATTTGCTCATTGCTTCTTCAAACACTCAATCAACATTAAACTCTTTCCATGAAATTTCAACCATTCTAATTGTTAAGTTATGAGAAGAGATTTGCAAGTGAACAACTTTGAAATGCGATTCTCATTTCAACAAAAACAAGTTTCTTCAATTTGCTCATTGTTTTCATTGAAAGGAATCAACATTCAAGTGCAATTTTGAAATTAATTTTTGGAAAACTTTTTTTCTTGATTCAGTTTCACTCATGAAACTCCAACGATTCTGGCTGATAAGTTATAAGAAGAGATTGAAAAATTTTAAAAACTACAAATTCTTTTTGGCAATTTCTTGAAATGAAATTCTTTTGATAAATTGTTTATAAATCTTAATCAAATATTTACATGAAAGAAATGAAATTTCACCTTCCATCGAGTGGAAGTACGTGTGTATCTTGAATAAACTCCCAGAGTTGAGGGTTGGAATGGAAGGAAAAGAATCGAAAAATTGATAACGAAATTGAGAAACTGATAGCAATAAAGGAAAGTTGAAACTTTGAATATTAAAAAGTGTATTTAGAATGAAAGAAATAACGAAATGATGATGAGAATGAACAGAATGCTGAATTATTGTATTATTTCTGTTTCTGTTATTTGTTACACTTTCCTTCGTTTTACCTTCATCTTGCATCCTTTTTTCCTGCTCAACCTTTTGTCATTCCAAGTCAAGTAGATTGTCAGTGAACGTTTTTTTATCGCATCCATTATATAATGTATTTGATGATAGAGAAGATGAAGACGAGAAAGAAGAGGAAGAAGAAGAAGAAGAAGAAAAGCTCAATTCAATTTTGAATGTACATCACGTTAAACTCACTTTCACTCCATGTATTTACTCCATTTTTATATTCTTATTGCCATTTCATTCCCTTCTTTGTTCCCTTTCACTTTGGCACTCTTTAACCACCTTGAAAATTCTGTAATCTTGTCTTTTCTTCTATTCAGCTTTTCGTTTTTCTTTTCAAACAATCTTCATCTTTTGTCATTTCATTTATCACCACAATGCTACAACTGTACAACTAATTGATTTAACTGATGAGAAAATTGATAAGGAAAGCAAAGGGCCGAAATTCAATTTAATTCAATGAAAATGTACCATGAATGAACTTTTAACAAGGTGAACCAACTCGTTGTTGTTTGTCCAAGAAAAAAAGATAAATAAATTGGTCAACTCTGTGCTTCAACAAGCAGCAACTTTTCAATTTCGTTATTCATTCTTTTGTGACGAAAGTTGTAAGCCTTTCGAGACTGATTACTGACTGCAACAGATTAAAACGCTTTCAGGTTGCTTTTCATTGTTAGCCTTTGGGAAGTAACTAAGAGTTGGGCACAAATCTAGGCAAGATATAATTAATGAAATGAAATTTTCGTTGAAATCGATTTAACGATTCTGACAGTTGTGAGCTTAGATTGAACCAAAGTTTTTCCGTCAAATTTAATCGCTTTTCAAAGCAACAGTCAATAATCAAATGAATCACGATTATTCAATGTCGCTCTGCCATTTGACCTCCAATCAACATTCATTTCATCATTATCTGAACAGAGAACATTTTTTTCGTCTAAAAATTCGTTGACTTTCAAGAGTTGAACGAATTTTACAGGAAAAGCTTTGTTATAACTGAACGATGTATAAGCTCGTTATTTTCATCGATTGAAAAGCCTTGGATGATCTCAGTTAAAGAATGTCACCCGAACCGCCTGAACTCGATTCTCGATTTGATAAATCTATTGTTTGATAAGTTATTCGCAAGTTAATTCTCAATCTACCGATCTGCTAATTAACTCTAACCCTAATCGAAAAGTAATAAGACAAAATAAGTAATCGTTAATAATCAGAACATAAAAGAAGTCTTCATTTATGAAATTTGTTAATATCATCAATTGAATTGTCAAACTTTCTCTCTATTAACAGTCGAAAAACCTCAACTACGAACAATAGTCCATGAACCATTGAGTGATCAAGAAAGGCACTTAAAGTATTCAGAATGATTGTACACTCGGATAAGATAATCATTGGTCCACAATAGCTCTGCACAATTTATGATAGTTCAAGCACTTTACTGAACTGAAAAAGTAATTTATGTTAAATGTTAAATATGGTATTTAGATTTCGCTGTATTTCTATTCAAAAACCAAAATGATAAATTGCATGGAAATCCATCGAGTTTTAAAATATGTGAGATTTTCTACCGTTTCCTGGTTGTTAAATCAGTCGCAACTTTTAATTAACTGTCTCGATGCTGATATTCAAGCAAAGAAACAAATTGATTAAAATGATAGATTTAATGGTTGGACTGAAATGTCTATTGAATGTTGAAAGTCAATTGAATTATTAGCCAAAAAGATTTTAATTGATTCTAAAAATATCATATCAAATTGACTCCTTTCTTTGTCAACATTTCATCAGATCATCCATGAATGATTCAGTTGACGATATTTGATGAGGAGAAGAAAAAATATTGATAATCATTGATGAAATTTCATCTTATTTTCTCTGCTTTTCACTCCGAGATTGAGTTTTATTTTCTTGTCAACTGTCATTCCTATCATGTTTACGTTACATTGAACATATACTTAATTGGATGTATTGTATAAGTCAGGAAGACAAAAATATAATATATAAACCCAGAATAAGTATTAACAACATTGAAACAAAATAATAATATCAATAAAAGTGTTTTACTGTCAGAATTGGGAACAAAAATGCGAGCCAAATGAAGGAGAAAAACACAAAAAAGTTTCCAATTTATTTTCATGATCAGATATGGAGTCGCAAATTGTAATTTGTTTCAAATGATCGCCAACATAAAGTATTAAAACAAATATTTTACAAGTAAATAATAATAATTTGTTATAATTTACAAGAAAATGAAACCAAAATTGAAGTCAAACTTATTTTTCATCGCAAATAAACTTGCATAAAATTGTTATTCAAAATTCATAGTTGGTTGAAATTGAGTTTCTTTGCCTTCTTCTTATGAGTTAACAGGCAGTGAAAAAGTATAATAAGATAAATGGAAAAAATTTGCAACAAATTTTGGTATATTATTTCCGTTTCAATTGAATTTACTTGCTTGTTCCAAATTCAATCATAAAATACAAATATCACAGTGAATCCAACATTTTTCATAACATTTCATTTTCACTCATGACAATCTCAACATGTTAAACCTTTCAAATAAGATATTTGTTGGAAATAAAATGTTGAACACACAAATATTCAAAATTAAATAAAAAACTGTTTTCTCAATGAAGCCTAAACAATTGTTTAAATTATTCAATATAATCACTTAGACTTTCTTGTCATTGAACCTTTCAATAAACTTTCGAGTGTTTCATGTTCAAGTTATGTTTGAACATTATCTAAAGATTTGCATTTTCAAAAGAATCAAACATTAAACATTGAAAGCATCGATTAAATAATGACAAATAATTAATTCCATTCCCATGGAATCAGTTGAAGAGCTGAAATCTGAAATGTCAGGGACTTTTTAGTTAGTCAACTTGTTCAAAATATCACGTCTCGGGATCAACGTTTAGCTATTGCAGAGATCTTTTCATGTCGTCTCTTCATTTTATAGTTTGTTCCTCAAGTTTTCCCTCTAATTTCATTCCGCTTTTTCCTTTCCTTTATTGTTCAAGATAGCCAACAGTTTGCATGTGTGCTTTTGATACTTTGTCTCGACTGCTAAGAAAATTGTTCAGTAAAATGGATGAGCGTTTCCTCTCGAATAGCCTCCAATAATTGTGTTTGAAATTGAATAGAGTGGCCATCAAATTCTGAATTGGTAATTTGTTGGTCGATATTGAGGTACGACTACTAATATTACAGACTCATGACTAAATTTCATCCTTTTTAACAATTTTTATGTCAATTTTGTCATTTTTGTGATTCTTTAAAATTCTGATATAAAGTTAGATCACTATTTTTCCCTGACGAAAGAAGACATCAGATTTTGACACTCTTGTCTATTTAGCGGATAACTTGACATTTTTTTATCAAAATTGACTTATTTTTGCACAACATATTTTTGGAAAGTGTACTTTCATTTTAACGGTTCAATGGTGCCTGTAAGTTCAGTCTAAATGTCTCGATTCAATGAAAAGTCAATCCAAAACATTAGTAGTTAAATCTAACCTGAATCACATCGATTGTGTTGCCTTACATTTTATCTCCTTGAGAGCTCACACTATTCTTGGGCAAACTCAAGTAAATTTTCAATTTCAAGATTTCGTTCTTGAATTCAAGATTTTCACCGTAGATTGGAATGCAATTTAATGTATATTATCGATTGGAAACTGCAATTTCGATTTGCAAGCCAATTCTGTTTCTGTTCTTTGATTATTAATGTTGGCATTGATTTTGTTGGCCAAATTGACAGATAACCAAAGAATCCCAATTGAATATATTGACTTGAAAAGGAAACAGCATTTTCATCAGTAATTATTGGAACATTTCATGATAATAGATTTTTCACCTTAATCTTTCTATTATTATTGTTTCTTCACTTTACCCTCCCTCAATCAAGAGCCAACCTTGTCTTGGGTTTGATTTAATCAAGGGGTTGATTGTAAAGAGCCAAATAAATTGGTCTAAACTAGTAATAGACAGAAAGGAGGAAGAAAAGACTATGATGATGAAAGAGCAAATTAAATGAACACGTAAATAGTCGGAAAGAGATGGGAAAAGATGATGAAGATGAGGATGATCTAAGAAGGTAAGTTGAACGATAAGTTGACTTGGCTGGATAACCTAATTTGAGGCAACAAGAAGCATCCATTAACGTACAGCAAACCTTTGAAGCCAATGTTGGTCAAGAGATGGACAAATGAAAAGGAGTAAAATCTATGGTGAGTTGAACAAGTCAGATAGTGAGTTAAATAAATCAAGTAACAAGAAGAGAAAAGGCTGAAGAATAGGAAAAACAGGGGAAAAGAAGAATCTTTTAGGAAGAATTGATTCTCTATTCTGGTCTAGAAATAATATTAGCTTTTTTACTCAACCAACAACAACAGACACTTTTAAATGTTAACAAAGCTACTCATCTCCATTCTTATCCTAATCTTCATCTACTTCAATGAATCAATTGAATTATTACTCGATAAATGTAATAATTTACTTTTTTATTGTTTCTTTCGTTATTCTTTTTATTAAACTCTGTTTTTTGCATTCCCAGCATTTCTTTCACCATCATCTTTATCATGATGCCAATGATGCTTATTGTTATATTTATTGTAGTTCAGGAGTTATTAACATAATAATGATGTTAAATTGTAATCCTTGCTTCTCTCCATAACAATGTTATGTAAAACGATTGAAAAGTGCATTTAATAGTTGCATGAATAAACATGAAAACAAAGACACCAATCATGAATTACAATTGAATTTTCATTGGGATTCATTTTGTTTACCAAGCTTCTGTTTAAAGTAAAACAAATCACAATTTATTATACTTCGAGTTCTCAATTTAAAACCAGAAACCGATTAAACATCTACTCGACTTGATTAGCAATTGAATTTTTGTGACAAAATTAATTCCATTTTTACAAAGAAACTCTTAAACTCTCAATTAACATATTTTGGCGTATGTTTTGATCGCGATTCAACAGTCAAATTAGGAAACATTGTTTGATGATTTGACAATTAAATTGGTGAATGGTAAATGTTGCAGGATGATTGAAGGCTCAAGTTTATGAATATTGCAAATGAAACAAATGTTGATAATCTTAGCAGTGAATCTAATGAAGACGATGATGAATTTATCCGTTGCTTGTCAGTCACTGGTCAAGTTAATTTAATTTTTGTTATTCACTCAACATTATGTTTGAAATGAATGGGAAGCAAAATGAAAAATTGAAGCATGAAAATGGTTGGTTAAAGGAGGCGAGTGGAATGGAGGAAAACCTGAAAACAGAAAACCATGAAATGATAACTTTTTTCATGGAAATAAATTAATAAAGAATGAAGGATTAAGATGATGTTGATGATGATGGAGCATAAAAAGGTCTAACTGAAGGTTATATCTTATGAAAATAATGGGTTGCACTGATCATCATCATCATCATCATCATCATAATATCTTTACAGTATCTTTCAATACAATCGAATAATTCTTTTTGGTAATTTTCTTCCTCTTCTTTTGCTCTATTTTTTCACTTCTCATCTTGATTCATCTTCCCTGATCATCTTCTCATTCCTAATCTATCTCAGCCTTTCAACCATTTTCATCATTATCATCATCATTGGCATGAAAAAGCAGAAAAAAAATCATCTTTTTGTCCTTAGAAGCCATTAAATTGTATTTATTTAGCTTTTTTCATATTAACTTTTCTTCTGCCTTTAGTTACTTTTCAATGGTAACATGTTTGATCCAAATCTTTATGATTAACAATTTCACCAATTTAACCTTAAATCTTAATTTGAACAAAATTCCTTCGACCTTTCATTTAATTAAAAAGCTAAAGGTGAAAGAAAAGTGTAAAAGCAAATTCATTTAATTGAATAACTTACAATTGACTTAGCTCAACAGTAAAAACACCTTTCCTTATTACATTCAACTTGACATTTGAACATTTGTTTTCCTCTTCTTCTCTATTTGATTAACCTTTTTAAACTTGTTAAATTGGCATTTACAATTGTTTAATTAACCAGATTGTCAGCCTTCAATTGAAATCCTGTTAACCTTTCAATGAAATTCACCGCACCATTTCAATTGTTCATCAGATTATCTATATCATTATTGAAGCCAATTAATTAGAGTAAATTTCATTTGCAATTAATCAATCACTAATCGCAATTGAATCTCACTTTTCGCATTCATTCAAATGGTTAATATGATTGGAAGCTGAACATTGGCAATAAATTGCTATAAATGTCACGTCTTAATTAATATCATTTTAGAGTTAATTTTCTGGTTCAACATTGAACATTGCAAATGTCAAATTTTCCCATATTTTCATCATCAGATAATAATCTTAATTAGACTGGCCTTTAACTTTTGCCTGATGATAATAATGATCAGAACATTACTTTGCACTCCATTTTAATCACTCGCCTTTACTGGGAGTTGCTTTTACCAATCATACCTAGTATTACATGAATAAACTAACAACAAGGTTTATAATTAACAGCACAATTATCATATTAGTCGAAACAAGTCAATTATTTTGAGTTAAAATAAAACATGAAACAATCATTAGCTTTAATTAATTTTCATTGATTTTGCTCTCTTTTAGTAATCAAGGAAAGAGAAAAGGAAAAATCAATTTAATTATTTAAAATTGATAATCTTTTTAATACTCTAATGGTCAAGAGTTGGGTTATCATTTAGGCTGAGAATTAATGAATAATCAAGAGTCGAGAAGATTTGCATTTCAAATAGTTGATCTGCATATTTCACGGTTCTTTGTCTGAACGGAAAAACATGTTCAAATTGAATAACAATGTGCAGGATCAAATTGACATCGTAATTGCATTGGATTTCTTGATTGCACTGAATATGAAAACCCGAAACTTTGAATGCAATTTTATATTCCAAATGGTATTAAATCGACAAGATCTTCCAGCTAAATGTGCGATTTTCATGATAAACTCAACTATGATAACATCAACAATAGGACTATTCATTGCATAACAAAGTCTTTGATCTTTTCAAGTTAATTGTGCTTAAAATTTGTAATAGTTAAGAAGCTATTGAAGTAAAGAAGTCCATATAATCCCTCGTTCACTCTGGTTTATCTACAAATCTATTAGAAGCTTGAGATTTTCTGGCAAATTTGATTCAAAATGAAAATTAGTTCGCAATGAAAGATGAAGCGCTAAAATTGATCAATGCAAGGATGAAATTTGAATGGACAATTAAGTTGAATAGGCTTGAGATGTTGTTTAATAATGAGTCCATTGTGTTCAGGTAATTGCTTCATTCTGTTGCTTTTTTATTAAATTGAATTAAAGAACCAATACTTTACCTAATACTTTGGTAAATCAATCCTGAAAAGGCTATACGAAGGAATCTATTAGGTGTTGTGGCAACATGGAAGTAGGCTTGCTTTTCATTGGCAAAAAAGGTGTCTGGAACCCAAATTTTCTTGGCAACTTCAGCACCAACATAAAGGTTACTTATACCAGGTAAGGGATCAAATGATAATCTTGGATCCTTCCATTCTTGTCTAAAATAAAAATCTGAAGTAAAATCCTGCGGAAAGAAAACAAAAAATGCAACAAAAATTATACTTTCAATCATTAAAATCGTCTTCAATGTTGCATATTTGATGAAATGCTGCGAAAAGCATTCTGACTACTGACTGACTCTCTGAGTGAAAACCACCAGTAAATTTAATTATTACATTTCAGGTGATAATTTACTCTATGGAAGCTCAAATTGAACTGTAGAAAAATAAGAATATTATAAAAGTTCTAATCTCTTTTACCAACTCGATTTTTATCATTTATTCATTTGTAATGGCGAGATTTTCATCCTTAAAAGCGTAATCATTGTAAAAGTAATAAACGTAGAGATAAATGTTGAAAATTGTTTCAACGAATGCAACTTTTCGCCAATTTTTCAGCATTTACTTTCAATTATTGATCAAAAGCTCAACTTACCATTTTAACCTCAGAAACTGAACTGATACTTGTAAAGTAAACACTTATACCAACTTCAACCGGCGGACCTGCAATAGAAAGTACTGATTAAACTATTGAATCAAAAAGTGTAAACGCATAAGTTGATGAATGTCCAGATGAAATTGTCAATTGTTAGCATGAAGATTGCTCATTCCGAGGCTCATAAGTGAAGCTTCTCATGCTCATCAAGACAAACAATAACAGTCTCTAGGTTATCAATATCTATTGACAAAACAATATTCAATAATGATGAGCAATAATTCTAGTACATTATATGGTTAAATGAAAGGAAATGAATGAAAATGGTGAATACAGTGTTCTGTTATGGTTTGCTCATTTTTTGTCTTATGATAATCAGATTATCAGAATGTTCAGAGTTGTTCTGAAAATAAACAAATACAATGACGGCTTACAGAAGGATATTTTATTCATCATCATTCCATATCTTTCTTTGTTATTCCTTTGCCTGTACATTTTTACTCATCTTTGATCTTTTTGTCTGACCTAAATCTATTTTCCCCATGAAAAAGGACTTAACATGATGATCTAAAAATAATCTTTTATTGTTATTCACTTTGCTGGTCTTTTTAATGAGCCAACAAACCGTCTTCAATATAAGTTATTTTCATTCTCAAAATCGGCTCAACTCTCGGTTAAACTCAAAATGTACTCAGTCCACGATTACGAGCAAAGGTCAAGTCAGATTTTAAGATCTTTTTGTTTTTCAATCAAAAAGCAAATGGTTATTAAATTGCAATCAGAGACAATCGAAGCAACAAAAATAATTCAAACCATTGCATTCCTTAATTAAACCATTAAAAGCGACTTTAATATCAAGAGATAATCTGAATCAACTTTTTTCAGGATTAACAAAATAAGTTTACATTGTTGGTTTGCTGAACCTCGAATCTTGTCAAAAGTACTTTCTGTTTCAAGAGAAACTCCAAAAAAGGAAATTTACCTCTCAACCTATCATAATCATGTAAATATTGCATTTAACCCAAACTGGTAATTTTGTGTTTACTCAGGTGTTTCACCTAAAATTTGAATGTAAATTGAATGGATAACCTTTATAACTTGAAGAGTGAAAGAGATTTTGTTTGGTAAATAATTTTGATAAATCAAGTATTAAAGATGAGATCAACTTGGAAGGTCCTTTAAGTGAACCAAATGACCAATCAATTTTGAGAATGAAAATCAAGATGAAAGTTAAAGAGAGCGAAGAGACTTTGAAACTGAAAATTGTCTGCTACTCATGAATCCATCGGAAACTCAAAGTGAACTAATCTCGTGATTAATCTTTTTCAACAGCAAATCAATTATCTAATCTTGAAGGTCCATTCTTTTTGACCAACAGCCAGTTTTTGACAGCTCAATTTAACCCAGTAAAACCTGAAAGAAGTAAACTTGTTCTTCTTGCTCAACATGATATTCAGTTGAAATGACTTTTGATTTACTCAAGAATGGTTTACATTGATGAATTGGTGAATGAGCAAACAAAACTGACAACAAAAAAGTGACCTTTAACAGAGCATTTTGTTTACAATCGTAAAGACTGCAAATGTATAAATAGCTTGGTAAATGTGAACCTAAAAGAGGAACACTTGAATAACTGTAAACTGGTATTCATCGAGTTTAATAATCTGTACATAAACCATGTATTTGATGGGTTAACCAAATGGCCAGTCAAATTGTTGACCCATTTTGAATGGACGAAATGTCCAGTGAAAGGTTAAAAGAAATATTCTAACTGAAAAAGGGTTCAAAAGTAAAGTCAAACACTTTAAACGTTACATATCTTCATGTTACGCAAACACAAACAAAAAGTATCCATATATTGGTTAGTGATGGCTTCTGATCGATTTCATGGTTTCAACCTTTTCTCCTTATCATGGAATGAACTATTGATCGCAAATAATAGTGGAAAGAGTGAGAGTGAGATGATGATGAAAAAAGAGATTCTGGGTAAGTAAGTACATGAGCATTTCATGCTTACCAAAAAATCCAAAACATAAATGCATAAAAGCATAATGAAATATTGTGAACAAGTTGTACAAAAGAGAAGAGAAGAAAAAAGAAAGAATCAAACTAGAATATCATCGTCATCATCATCATCTTGGAATCATGCTTCCATTTCATTTTATCTTTCATTTTCATCTTCTCTTTATCTTGCGCTCTTTCTTTTCCTCATCATTTTCCCTCTCATTCCTCCAATCCTTCCCAGTCTTTCACTTGCATTTATCCCTGGAACATTCATTTATCTATCTATCAATCTATCTATCGTATTTCATTTCCTAGTCTTTCTTTTTTTCTTCTCCTTTTTTCTTCTTCTTTTCTCTCTCTTTCTCTCCCAGTTCAACTTATATCTGTATATGTTATAGAGAATGCTCTGAATTCTGATGCAGATAACATTCACCAGGCAAAGGGAACTTCACCAAGAACAAATTGAAAAATGGAAAGAAATTTTTTCTTTTTTCTCATCTTTTATCTTTTCTCGCAATTCGCATTATTTTCATTCACCTTGTTCAAACTGTTATTTCGTTGATACTAATTTAAACATTTCAATGTTATTCAATGAAAATTATCATTTTGTTTATTTTCAATTTGAAAGTTTCTCAGCTTTCTTCATAAGCAGACAACTGCCATTGGAATCAACTTTATGAATTTTAATAAAATGCTTTTAAATTGCAAGATATATGCTATTGCAGCTGTTAAACTAGCAACTTACCTCCATAATTAGGTCTGACTCGCTTATCATAGCCACTTGAGAAGAATGCATTCAGTATTTTAGTTATATTTTGACCCAAAGCATTTCTGTTGGTAAATGAAAGGGAAAAAGACAAAAGTGAATCGAAATGTTATCAACACTCGAGGATTCAACGAATTTCAATATCTTACCCTTTCTCAATGACATCTTCCTCTTCATTGAGTGTAAAAATGAGATTAAATTTGTTAAACATAATAATAATTAACACAAATATCCATTGGTTTAAACGATTTATCATCATTATCGAGATTTAAGCTTTTCTTTTCTTCTTTTCCTTTTCCTTTTCTTTTTCACCTTTCCACTTCTCAATCAATTTAATTATAATTATTGTTGTTTTCTTTTCCTTATTCAATTATTATTATAATAATATTATTGAGATTCAGATTGGATTTGATATTATTATTTGGATTATATTATTATTATTATTATTATTATTATTATTATTATTATTAATATATTATTATTATTATTATTATTTTGAATCTTATATTATTCAAGTTTTCCGGGTTTCAAACAAGATAATTTATTATGATGGGAATGATGATTTTGAGGGAAATAATAATAATATTGATGAGATTGATTTTGATTGTTGTGTTGATCGTAGAGTTGATATTGAAGATGATTTTGAGATTGAGATTGGTATTGGTGTTTGTGTTTGTGTTTGTCTTGGTTTTGAGATTCTTCTTGATGTTGATACTGTTGTTGATGGTGTTGATGATGTTGATGATGGTGTTGTTGATGATGGATGTGATAATGAAGATGACAATGATTGTGATGATTTTGATGATAAAAAGGACAATGATGATGTTGATGGTGATGAGGAATAATAAGATGATGAAGAAGATGAATAACCTTCGTTGATCCCGTGAATGTAAGCGTTATAATCATAACACTTAATAACAACTAACCCATTGAAATTACACATAGTCCAACATTTCACATAATTTAATAATCACTAAACTATAAAAATGGGTTTTCATTTGAACTCAGCTATTAATGTACATCACAATATTTGAGGAAAAGAGAGAGAGAGAGAGAGAGAGAGAGACAGAAGAAGAGAGAGAGAGTAACGAGTAAAAGTAAAGAGCAAAGGAAAGAAGGAAGAAGAGAAGAGTTGAGACGAGATTGATGAAGAAGATGACGATGAACACGATAAAGATGATTGAAGATAAAGACAAATAAAATATGACTAAAATAGTAGAAAAAAGATGAAAATTGAAATCATTTTTTTGGTTCACAAAAAATAAAATAAGTCAGATAAAAAGACCCAAAACCTCTTTGCTTGTGATGATAATAAAAAGGGAATAATAAAATTTCGTTGAGATGAAGATGAAGAAAAAAAGAGGAAGAAGAAGAAGAAGAAGCTTAACAGGGATTAATGATATTTACTGGGTAAAACGAATGGAAAAGCTGAATCGATAAAATATCTTTCCATGATAACACCAGATGGAATTGTTATTTGATGTCAAAATGAATGTTGGAGGAGAAATGAAGACTTGAAATGTTCAGATTGTTCTTAAATTTGTTCAGCATTTCGTTCTGCGAACAATTCCATCTGGTGTTATCATGGAAAGATATTTTATCGATTCAGCTTTTCCATTCGTTTTACCCAGTAAATATCATTAATCCCTGTTAAGCTTCTTCTTCTTCTTCTTCCTCTTTTTTTCTTCATCTTCATCTCAACGAAATTTTATTATTCCCTTTTTATTATCATCACAAGCAAAGAGGTTTTGGGTCTTTTTATCTGACTTATTTTATTTTTTGTGAACCAAAAAAATGATTTCAATTTTCATCTTTTTTCTACTATTTTAGTCATATTTTATTTGTCTTTATCTTCAATCATCTTTATCGTGTTCATCGTCATCTTCTTCATCAATCTCGTCTCAACTCTTCTCTTCTTCCTTCTTTCCTTTGCTCTTTACTTTTACTCGTTACTCTCTCTCTCTTCTTCTGTCTCTCTCTCTCTCTCTCTCTCTCTCTTTTCCTCAAATATTGTGATGTACATTAATAGCTGAGTTCAAATGAAAACCCATTTTTATAGTTTAGTGATTATTAAATTATGTGAAATGTTGGACTATGTGTAATTTCAATGGGTTAGTTGTTATTAAGTGTTATGATTATAACGCTTACATTCACGGGATCAACGAAGGTTATTCATCTTCTTCATCATCTTATTATTCCTCATCACCATCAACATCATCATTGTCCTTTTTATCATCAAAATCATCACAATCATTGTCATCTTCATTATCACATCCATCATCAACAACACCATCATCAACATCATCAACACCATCAACAACAGTATCAACATCAAGAAGAATCTCAAAACCAAGACAAACACAAACACAAACACCAATACCAATCTCAATCTCAAAATCATCTTCAATATCAACTCTACGATCAACACAACAATCAAAATCAATCTCATCAATATTATTATTATTTCCCTCAAAATCATCATTCCCATCATAATAAATTATCTTGTTTGAAACCCGGAAAACTTGAATAATATAAGATTCAAAATAATAATAATAATAATAATATATTAATAATAATAATAATAATAATAATAATAATAATAATATAATCCAAATAATAATATCAAATCCAATCTGAATCTCAATAATATTATTATAATAATAATTGAATAAGGAAAAGAAAACAACAATAATTATAATTAAATTGATTGAGAAGTGGAAAGGTGAAAAAGAAAAGGAAAAGGAAAAGAAGAAAAGAAAAGCTTAAATCTCGATAATGATGATAAATCGTTTAAACCAATGGATATTTGTGTTAATTATTATTATGTTTAACAAATTTAATCTCATTTTTACACTGAGTGATTTTGATGTCGGTGACAAAGGGTAAGTCGAGCAGATTAAGCAAAACCATTTACCGTCTACTTAACAATCATTTTGTTTATTCATTACCAGAAATGCCTTGGGCCAAAACATAACCCGAATATTGAATGCATTTTTTGCTGGCGGTTATGATAAGCGAGTGAGACCTAATTATGGAGGTAAGTTAATCATGCTGCTTGCGACTAACCTAGTTCAATCTATCAAGTCTCCGTAATTGGTTAAACCAGCAAATCCAGAATCAATTCCCTTGTAATAATCAACTTTTAAAAGCACATAATCATTGACAAAATAACCTAAAATCTCGATTAAACATCGAGTCGACTCCATCACTGAACTCCACTTAAATAACAGTAGCTAAACATAATATCACCATGAATACTGAAAAACTAGAAATGTTGACTTTCTTCTTGTTAAATATTCAATTGATCAACATTGGAACTCAAGAGATTGAGATTTCTGTTGAAATAAAAATAATTTTTAGGTTAAAATGTAAATGAAAGAATAGGTTTGAACCCAAAGTTAGTTTAATTTCATGATTGTGTAAAGCATGATTAAAACGCAGTTATGTTTTGTGGTTTCTTTCTTAATCAACTTAACCATGTAAAAACATTTGTTACAATCAATTATCCAATGGAAAACAATTGTAATTATTAATAATCTTTTCATTCTGTTCTCTGATTGCAGGTCCACCCGTTGAAATAGGAGTTACCATGCATATAATTAGTATCAGTACAGTTTCTGAGGTTCAAATGGTAAGAACATAATTATATATCTTATTGTTGATGATATACTGGCCAAAATGAAAAGCGAATTAATCAGGTCATGATTACATTAAAATAAAATACTCGATATTGAGATATCAGTTGTAACCTTTGATTGATTGCAATTGTTAAATTTGCTCCATTAAATGGTCATTTTGTTTCATATCTTCAGCTCAACTATGCGCAGTTTAAACTTGAACAACAATGATAATAATAAACGTGTAAACGTCTTAATCACCACGCGATTTGTTGAACCATAGTTTAATTAATGTAAGAGTGACAGATGATGATCATTCTGATGATGATGAGGAGGAGGATGGAGTAAAGATTAAGTGGTAAAAAAAGACTGAGCAAGGAATGGCGAGAACAGTTTCTATGGCTAAAAATAGAGTTGAATGCTTTTTCTGCTTCTTGGAGTAAATGGTTTCCACTACTATATGTTTCATGTTACAAAATGTTGCATCCAAATGAAAAGGATTTTTTCTTAAGGATGATAATGATAATGATGATGATGGTGTGGATGAAAAGTCAGTTTCTTGTCATTATCAGAATATAATATTTATCCTTTGCTCTCATTTTCTTCTTCCTTTTTTTATTCATCAGTGATCATCATCATCATTATGTACAACAAAATACATTTTAATGTTATGTTAAATTTACATTTTACAGTTGAAATGATTTATTTTTGTTTAGCTTTACTTTTCCCTTTTCCCATTAAACCGTCTTCAATTAAGACTATTCACTTTTGTCTCTAATCTTTTATTGTTACATCTTTGACCACCAATTAATGGTTAATTAAATGTTCAAAACTGACCCTAATTTGATTACACTTTCATCTAAATGTTGAAATTTAGTTTTTAAAAACATTGTCTTTACATTTACTTTTGGTTGAGAAAAATATTGAAAATTTAAAGCTTCCATGGATTGGGTTTCAATTAGGATTAGTTTCAGTTTAAGGTAACATTTAAAACGGACAACAATTTGCATCCACTTGAGACTTGAGTTTGAGTATTTCAATCTGTTAATAAATTGTTTACGATTGTCAGAATGTTTCCTTTAATCTTCAAATCCAAATAGACTCTTAACATGGAGATTTGAATTTACAGTTGTTTGTTCTTCTCTTCCTCCTTTTCTTCCTCCTTCCTTCTCCTCCTTCACATCCTCTCTTCCTTTCACTATTATCATTATTATTAATATCATTATCAATTTATTTCATTGAACACTTGTGACCAAAGAGAGGATAACCTTAACATGATTTGTGCCACCATTGAAAAAACATGAGAAGAAGAAGAAGAAAACATTGAACATAAACTCAGCGTAAAAAGGATTCACTAGATTTGACAAGAATATCATTTCAAGTGCAAAACCATAAAAGGAAGGAGAATATTGAGTTCCACTTAAGTTCAATTCTGTATTAAAAAGTACCTCAACATTTCAAACGTGACCTTTATTCTTGCCTTTCCTCAACCTCTTTCCATGTGCTTCAAACTATCGTTTCAGTTAAACTCCAAGCTTCACTCCAAGCTTCACTCCAAGCTTCACTCCAAGTCTCACTCCCTGTTTTACTCCAACTTCATTTTATCATTTTTCTCTTTCATTCTCTTCCATCTCTTTATCACTTTTTTTCTTAGCTAACCTTCTCAACTTTGCGTGATTTACATCGTAATCAGATGTAATCTTGACGAAACAAAACGAACTTCAGCTTTAGTATTTGGCTTTTCTCACATATTTATTCATTCCTCTTCGACTCACTGACTTTTTTATCACTCAATACAATTAGGTCCATTCAGTGTTACAATGATTGGTCATTGATGAAAGCATTACTTCATTCAGTTAATGTGTCAGTATTGTTACTCCAGTTTACTATTCAATTGAGATGTAAAACAATTTGCCATTCCATTTTTGCTCTTCTTTACAGCTTTGCTATTATTTAGTATAATCTAGTTAATTGACTTGCAAGCTCAATTCAAATTTACTGTTGCTTTTTTTGCTTTTTGGTCATTTTAATCAATAAAATTTCCCATTTATCAATATTACATGCATTCGCAAGCCTTTCATCAAAATGATTAATTATTAATTTTGGGTTTTGTTCTGGGACTTTTGTTTTGTTTGTTCAACCTTTCAGTCGGTTGAGTGTTTGATTGTTGAAGTCAATTGCGTGTTCTAGTTTAACCTTTAATTATCCAATGTAAATGGTAATTGATTTTCAGCTGTTTGCGAAATAACATCAATATTTGATTTCTCAGGACTCAACGAGCTTTTTTTGCTTGCCATTGCTAATTAATAATATTGTTTTTTTAGTTACATTTGTGTTTGATTATTTACTTTACAGGTTTGGTTGATCAATTAATGAATGAAGGAATGTAGAAATGTAAATAACCAAATCAAGTTTCAGTTGAAATATTTAAAGTTTGTCACAATGATTAGCATAAAATTCAGTTGAATTAGTAGGTTGAGAGGAAGATTTGTTTTTAGCAAAAGCTAGATCTAGTTTGAAAGCAAATTTTGACTTGAAATCATCTAAACGAGTCAATCAACTATGTATCAAAACACTGATAGCTGATCAATTTTTCATAATCATTAACTATGTATAATGACCATGATTACTGATGTGAATATTAAATTACAAAGTTATCAAGTGAAATGAAAGAGTCAAAAAACGATTCAACTCTAAAAGATTGGGTCAATATTTTGTTTTTCAAACTTATAAAAAAATATTTCCAATACAATGAAAGTTGACCTCAAAAGGTTTACATGAAAAATGACCATTTCAATTCTGATTCGATCTTCATCTTGAATCTCCTTTTTATTTTCCTTTCATTCCCATCTTCTTTCCACAAAATGATAATGATGATTGGAAATCATATCTTCCTGGCTCTCTGTTTCCCCATTTCATGCTGATGCTTCATTAATTCTGTCTTTGAATATCCACAATTCATTTTCGCTTCAAACATTTGCTGAGTCTCATGATATAATGATAATCAAAATGAGCGAAACAAGTCAACTTTTTGCCTTCATTTCTCTTCAATTTGCTTCTTTGGATTGGATTAGGACGATTCCATGAACCTGAAAATTGTGACTCTTCTTCCATTTCTTGCTCTTCTAAATTTTGCTCCCTTGTCATTGTCATTCACTATTTTCTTTGCTCTTTCTTTTTGTTAGCTTTTATTATTCTCCTTTTTTCATGATATTAGTTGCTCAAAGGCTTGAAATCGATTTTCAATTAGGATATCAATATACAGATGCATTTGTATTTGTATTATGTATACACTGTACAGCAAACAGGCTCAGCCTTTTCTTTCATGTATTCAATTGTACGATACAGCTTTGAGTACAATCAATGTTGTTGAATCAAAACATTACGATAAGCCAATCAATGAAATGATACAAATACGACTTGACACAGATTACGACAGCAATAATAACCAGAAAAAAACCAACGCATTCTTTTCGTTTTCCAATATTTTATCGACTCCATTTGACTATTGTTGATAATGAAACGATAAAATAATCCATACGAAAGTGCACCAAATATAATTGATTAACCTTTTTCCCTCCTTCTCGTTGTTGATAACTAATTACAACTTGGAAGAAGAAAACACAATGGATAAAATAATTATTATCATGTTGACTAGTATTACCACCAAAATATACACACTATCCAATTTGAAAGCTATACCTACCAGACGAGGGACGAGAAAAAGTAACTGGAGCAAACAAGAAAGTAAACCACAGAGTAATTAATCTTGAATTAAACTCTAATTATTGATTGACAATTTTCAATTCTAGACGAGAAAAACTAGACAAACAAGAAGTTAAATAAATTGAATTCATTAATATTAAGATGAAAATAAAGTGCAGAATATAGAATTAAATAAAATTGCAAGTAATGACGATTAACACAGATAATAGATGGGGTGAAAAGCAGAAAGGGGAAGAAGAGCCATTTTCAAAATTTGATTAAATCACAATTGGAACATTTATTTTAATTCATTCTGAATCAAATTAGACTGAATGTACTTTAAATGTTAAACATTTCCTCAATAATGAAAATAAGATTCTGCAACTGAAGAGATTTGCAAATTCATAAATTCATCTATAAATAAACCGAAATGGTTAAAGAGAAGATCATTTCATTTGTTGTTGGCAAGATTAACTTGAACTTTTTTCCAGATAATATTAATACTCTATTTTGTCTGTAAAAGTTAATATTTTTTTGTTATTATTACTAATGATTTTGCAGAGAAAGAGAAGAGAGAAAAGAGAGAAAATAATAAAGCAAAGTTATCCTGAAATGAACGATTATAATGATGATAATGATGAACGTGAAAAGTCTTAAGATATTTTCAACTTTTCTGATTTACCAAAATTTTAGTTCAACTTTGTAATGATGAACCAGATTTTTGAGTTGCCTTTATTTTAAGGCAACAAACAAGCAAAGGAAAACAAAGGAAAAGTAGACAAATGAAAGAAGAAGAGAAAAAATTCAATCTCAATCTCGATTCTTATTCCAAGGCTTTTTTACGGCCTTAAGACTTTTTCCAAGACAATTCTGGTTTCAATTCAATGGTTTATTATTTCCATTCCTTCTGAATTACATCGATTCGCATTTTGCCTTTTCCTGGTAACATGAAATAGAGATGATGAAGGTATAACATTTTTTCCTCTTGTTTGATTTCACTCAAGAATCTGTTTGATTTCTTCATCGTCATCATCATAATCATCATAATCATCATCGCCAGCATCATCTTTATCATCATGATCAGGAAAATGTTTTCACATTTCTTTGCTTTCTTCCCTTCCAGTATTACAAACAAAACACTTTGCTGTCCATGGTCTTTAAAAGTTCATGGTTATTGATTCAACATTTTTAACAGCAATCAAAAAAAGGAACCAACAAAAGATTTTTGATAACATTGTTTTCGATTTTGCTTGTTCAAGATTCTTAAGTCTCTTTTTTATCATTTTAAGGCCTTCTTTTTGCATTATCATCTTCATCATGTTTTCCTCATTTTTCATCTCAACAGATACTCAATGCCTGCTCTTAGGTAACGATTCAATTTTGACCACAACGATGTGAAAACGAAAAAAAGATTAAATAATCAATCTATTATCTTTTAAATCAATATTTTGTTACTCAAAAAAGGATTTTGTTTTCATTACAACGTTAAGTTATTGGACAGTAAAGAGACAGTCAAGAGTGTTGAGCTTTACCGAGACGGTTTAAGGTTGCCGGTTGATGACAGCAACTTGAAATGGCTTGTTTTACGAAACAATACTTAACGTCCTTTTTTATTCGTTTGTCAGTTTAACAGTTTATTGTTTTTGGTCAAAAGATTTGTTAGCAATAGGTTTGATTTGCACTCTCAATTAACTATTGAAAGGGTGAAATGTACATTTATGTATCACTTGAGATGTGGTTTTACACTCAACAGTGAAATGAATGCTTAACCTTAGAATGAAATAAATAATAAGACAAAACAATTCAAGTTGTTTCAAGATTATCTTGATTCCGTTATATCATGTATTAAACATGATAAATCAAATGTTTTTCCTGTTCTCTGTTTTATGGTCATCATGTTATAAGACGATTGTGCAGACATGAAGCTACGAAATATCATCATCTTGAGAAGTGAAAAACAAATTTGTAAACATCTTGAAGAAATTTTCATTCTTGATTCAGCCTGTTTCGGAATGGTCCTGGAATCAGTATGATGTCTATACATTAACATCATCTTTTACTTTTCATACAATAACATTACAAAATACTCGAGAGTGCATTAATGGATATTTTTTGTTCATTAACTACAATCGAATCTTCAAACACTTACTGGTTGCTGTCATAGTTTCATTTTTAGCCAGTTAATGTTCAATATGTCTTCAATGATTTCACTTTAGCAACATTTGATTACGGCAAATCGACCAAAATGAACTCAATTTTGCCAATTAAATTGTAAGATTGGGAAAAAATCTTTTATTCTTTTGGGTTGATTTTGTTACACTAGTCAGACTTAAGTTAACATTTCTGCTTGCATGGACCGGCCAGCCGCGACAGCTTATAAGGCGCCATCTACCCTTGGTGTTTTACCAAGCCATGGGTGCCAGGTTTTATCCAGCTTAGCTGGGAATCCATCAGGAGGGGAGATGGGATAGTCCAGGGGGCTTAACCCTGAGTAAGCACTACTGTATGTCGCTCTAACTCTGAGACTTGGGTGAGATTCGAACGCTAACCCCAAGATACAGACACAAAATATGAAGGTTATAAGCCAATACTAACCATTAGGCTAACATTATTATAAGTCAACAAAAACGGAGATTTTTTTCATAACCGCCATCTAACAAGAAATAAAAGTACCTTTACGATAGAATTTAATTTCGTCCAGTTTCCTATCGTTTAGTGTCTCTGAAAACAAAATAAGCCGAGATGGCGAAGCCAAAAATCAACTTAAGTCTGACTACTGATGTATTATAATACGCTAACTCTTTTCCTCCATTTGACTCACTTATCCACCTGTCTTTCAATCTTAAACAACTGTGAACTTAACCAGGTTGAGTACATCTTTTTTAAATTAGTTATTATCAAGGCTATATGTGATTAACGTAGTGAATTCAAAAGGACCTTTTGCTGTTTGTTGAGTTATTGTGTCTTAATTAGGATCTAATATGAAGGATCTTGGATACAATATTGACTAACGCATCTGGACTCTTAACATCTAAGCCTGCAAAATGTGAATGAAATGTTCATCTTAAATTTAATCTGTTGAGATTTAGAGACTAACTACATTGGTTTACAAGTCCAACTTGGGTTGTAAGGACGAAACTGATAATTATACCAGAAAAGTTAATTACCGTAATTCCCACGTTTGGTTTTAATCTGAATTTGGAAGAAGAAAATATTCAGGAACAGGGTTGTCAAGGCATTGGATTACCTGAACTTATACCCTGTACAATGATGACTTGGTATATGCTTACAAAATCACTAGTATTGTCAATATGACAGTTACAGCAGAAAAAGTAGAAATGTTGATGAATCTTTCATTGATATGATTGTTTGTTGTGATGAAAAGCTGAAAAAAGCAAGATTGAGGATGAAGCTGAAAAGAAAATAGAAAAACATGAGAAAAAGGAATCAAGTTTTATCAATCGAAACTAGTAAAAAATATTTTCATTTTCAATTCTGGTTCTCTCACTTTAAGCTCACAAACATCAACAGTCTCTTTTGTATACATTTTGTAAATGCTGCAAGGTGAGTTGAAGATATCAAAAAAGCAGAGGAAGTTGAAAACGAATAAGAAAAGGAAGAAAAAGAAAAACAAATGCAACTTGGAGTCGCTCACCATTTCAAGTTATAAATATAAGCATCAACAAGAAGGAAAAACAACTGATTCAACTGAAACTGTGAAGCTCGAACTGAGGAGATGAGGACAAGATGGTTTTGACAAGTATATCATCTAACAAACGTTGTATTGAGCTAACAAAAGGAGGTAGAAATAGAGAAAGATCAGAATCAAGTGAAGCCTAAAATGCTAACAAGACCAACATCATCATCATCATCATCATAATCAACAACAACAGTACTTCTACAGGAACAGACAGATGAACAAACAAAAGAATATAATATTTCAAAGTGAAATCAGGGTTTCATTATAATGCCAAGATAGAAATATCATTCTTCTTCTTGGAAGTTGACTTTTTTTGATGAGATGATGTCCATGTTTCATCAATCTAACTGTGAAAATTGGATAGACGCAAAAGAAATAAATGATCGCAGGAAGAGTGAAAAAAGGTACAAGATGATGAAGATGGAGAAGAAAAGAGGTTATCCTAAAAATAACTTAAACTTTGAGAAGCTTTTTTTGTGTACTTTACTCCCAATCAATTCTGGTTAAATTCATATTCCAAGGCTAACTCACATTTAATAGTAATTTTCATTTCTTTACTTAAATTGATCCTTTTCTCTTGGTATCTTCACTCCCAACCATAATAAAAATGATGATCCTGATTCTTCTGCATCAACCTTTCTTCTCCCTGTTAATCCAAATTGATGATGAAATTAAATTGATCTGATTATCAGTTGAATGGATTATTTGCTAACTTTTTCACTTTTCTTTAAAAATGAAGATCAGCTTCAAAAATTATTTCATTTTTATTTCTTTCCATTCTGTTCAACTAAACGATTTCCTATCATAATTGAAAAATTATCTCCATTTGCTTCAAACTTTATCCATTTCAATTACAAATAAACGTTTGGATGACTTGACATTGCGGGTTACGTTGTTTCAATTGCACCAAAATGATTAAATTAATAATGGAAAGAGTGGGATCAAAAAAAGTTGAATGTTATTTATAAAAATAACGGCAAATTCATGTTTTCAATTTTGTTTATCTAATAATTTTCATTTTATCTTCTTGTTTTACCCCTTCTCATCTTGATTCACTCTGAATAGCATGATTACGGTGAAAAATAGTAATGCAAATGAATGAAAACCAATTTTGCTTGACGATAAAAAAAACATTTTCACAATAATACTTCACAAATCTCAATATCTCAATCTTACCTGATTCTGTAGCCAACAGTATTTCTGTTTGTCACCAGTAGTTTTCTGTGTTATTGCGTTTATTATTATTAAGGTAATACCTGATTACCATTGTTGTTCAACCTAACACTCCCTTTGGTTTGGAGTCTGAGACAAAATATATTCACGCCTAACGATATGAATATATCTAATAATATGAAACATTCATGAGGTGAATTTGTGTAACTGTATACTACATCTACATGTCTATTTATGCATGATAAACATGATTATAATAATAAGTTTACATTCAATTTTATTCTCAACTTTTCAATTGATTGTTTCTCATTTTGAATCAAAACAAGGGTTGAAAAAAATTGAAAAAAGTAAATTAATTAACTTTCCCCAGTTTGGGTTAAAAATTGGGTTTTAGATTTGCATTTGGCGCTCATTGTATTTATTGATAAGCTACAGATTTTATTGGTAACCAAACATTTGAACTCTTTACTTGTTATTAACCTCTGGTTATCGTAACTTTATTGTGATTTATTTACTTCAGTGTTACAATTAACTATTTTCTACTTTTTAATTGTGATCAAATTATGATTAATTTGAGTGTTTAACAAGTGTTGAGGTTTCCAATCATCAACTCAAGCTGTTGAAGCTAAAAAATGAAAGTGGAAGCCTTTTAACCTAACTTACTTAAGTCAAATGCTCTACTGTTTTCATAACCATGTGAATTAACATTTACTCGAGTCAACAGTTTAAGGTGTATTTGTTGTTACTTATTGTGTATGAGTGTTTACTAGTTTTGAGGATGATATACCAGTGGATAAATCAAGGTTAATGGTTTATTGTTACCCATGTATTAAACAATTGTAATCAAAAAAGGTGAATTGAACATTTTTGTTTTCTTTTTTGGCTTCAATCGTCATTTCTATACCAATTGTGTGTCTTTCAACTTATCATTAACATTTAAGGATTGTCATTGAAAAATACAATTAAGTAAAGAAAGTTAATGTAATGAGTGTATTATTATTGTATTAGTTAGTTATTGTTAGTTAATGATATTCTGT
Source organism: Tetranychus piercei (assembly GCA_036759885.1). Classification (NCBI taxonomy): domain Eukaryota; kingdom Metazoa; phylum Arthropoda; class Arachnida; order Trombidiformes; family Tetranychidae; genus Tetranychus; species Tetranychus piercei. The sequence continues at coordinate 547,918 of CM071877.1, forward strand.
TTGCATGTTTAGAGTAAATCAATTTGATTTGATTTCTTTTTACTCAGTTTTTTTTGTTGGAAACAAGAAAACACAAACAGAAAGAAATGAAGAGTAACAAAATCAATTGGTATTAATCATGTAAACAGCTGAAGAAAATGAGAATTTGTTTGATATTTGATATTTAATCTTGTTACATAGATTCTTTATCATCAAATATCATCTAATATCATCTTACTTTATCATCATCATTATCATTGTCATCCAATGAGATATAAATAATTAGCTGATTGAAAGACAAATCCTTGTAAACAAACTAACAAACTGTCATAAAAGACAAAACAAATCTTATTAGAAACAGGTCTTTTCAAGTTTTATGCTTTTCGTTTATCTTTAAACAATGAATTAATGTTGATAGATAGTGTAATAGATAGTTCAGAGAAATGAAAGACATGCTATGTTTTTATGAAGCGTATATGTGAGAATATATTCAAAATAAATAAGTGAAAATAGTCGAGTTGAAGGGTCAAAATGACTTTTCGGTTTATGGAGTGAAATCAGACATGAATTCATCAGCTGGATCAGGTCAAGATAAAACGATTTAAATAAAAATCAAGTTATTAGGTTGAGCGAACGATTAACAATGAGCACTTTGCCTGGGACTTTTGAGAGGTCACAGCGCATAGAGCAACAGGAGATTTCTCACGAACTAAATGAACTTTATGAGTGTTACAGATGTAAAAATAGCAACATTAGATTTGTGAGAATCTTTAATCAGCACTAGTAGATGACGAAAAGAATGGATAAAAGGTCAAAATGAGGGTTAAACATAGTTTATCCTCGAGTGACTCATCAGGTCAAACCTAATCATGATTCATTAAGCTCATGATGATGAACTATGACTAATCTGAGGTTGACATATGAATCATAGTGATTTGTCTTTGAGTTCATAGGTTGAACAGGAAAAGTCAAAATTGTGAATGACTAAAAGGTCATGATGAATAATGAAATTATTGAAAATAAGTAGCATTGATACTAAATCTGCAATGAGCAATGAATTGACGATTCAAAAATATTAAAGATTCACCAAAACGTTTGACATATTTCGTTAATCGTTTCATTATTTGAATAACTATACAGTCAATTATGAAAAGACATTAAACAATGCTTCTTAACTACAAAGCTAAAAATGTGTGAAAATGTATCTTATCTCATTTAATGCATCTTATTGACAATCTACTTTTTTGATGAAGCTGCATATCTTTGATGTCATTGATATACAAAAATGCAGTTTTGGTAGAGATAAACGTTTATGCCTTTTGAAAAGCCCTGATTAGAAATAGTTATATCAATAATGAAAAAGGTTTAATCCTTGACTGACTAATCCTTAATAATTGACGACTTTTATCAAATTAAAAGTTGACCTTTTATCACAATTAAATGCTCATATAATTCGCTAACAATGAATAATTTAACGGAGTCAAGTAATCAATTATGTAATTGCAATGTTAATACAATGCTCGCATTCAAATCCCTAGTGCTATTGAGAATCTGAAATACATTCACTCTATCTTTTTATTTAAAATATTGACCAAACCATAATTGATTATTTCTAATTTAACTTCTCATTTTTCCTCTTTCAACAGGACTTTACATCTGATTTTTACTTTCGCCAATTTTGGGAAGATCCAAGATTATCCTTTATTCCTTTACCCCGAATCACGGAGCTGTATGTTGGTGCCGAAGTTGCTGACCGAATCTGGGTTCCGGATACTTTTTTTGCCAACGAGAAATCAGCAAGTTTTCACTTTGCCACAACCAAAAACACTTTTCTACGAATTGGTTCCAATGGCGAAGTATTTCGAAGTATAAGGTAAGCCTAATTATGTCAGCAAACCAATCATCACTTCAGCAATTGTTAATTGCATTTTTTATCTTCATATTCCAGATTAACTGTTACAGCCAGTTGCCCTATGGAGCTTCAATACTTTCCAATGGATAGGCAAAAATGTTCACTTGAAATTGAAAGCTGTATGTCTTACAAAGCCATATTGTCAACATACCTATTATTATTAGTACGATTAATCTATTGACCTTTATTTATCTTACCTTTAGATGGTTATTCAATGTCTGATATGATTTATATTTGGAGAGAAGGTAAAAAGTCAATACGAATGAATAGTGATCTTTCATTACCTCAATTCAAAGTTCTTGGCCATGCACAGAAATCTCAAGCAAATGCTTTAAGTACAGGTAAGAAGAAGAGAAAGGACATGTATGAAAATAGAAAGTTGTTTTTATTTTCTATTATCAACATTGTTATCATTATTGTCATTTTTATTGTTAGTGTAACAATCAAGAATCCTCTTGTGCAAATAGAGTCCAATTACTATTATTAGTATTAGCATTATATATTGCAAATTCTGGTAACCTATCAAGATGCAATTGTATTAGCACCCATCACCATCACCACCACCAAGAATAACTCCAAGTAATTCATCTTATTAATGCTTATAACCCATTTTGCCTTCTAAACATTTTAATGATATTAGATTGTCCTTTAACTGCTCAGTTTCCTCAGATCCAAGGTTAAAAGGTCTCAAGAGTCAAGCTATTATTTTTTCACCACCATTAACATTATTGTTTCATATAAAACAATATTTAGTGTTGGAAAAAAGCATAAAACAAAGTGTTTACCACTGAATTAAGTTTTTGTTCATACCTTTTTACCAATATCTTTATTCATCGTTTGCAGTTAAGTCCTTTAATTAACAACGCTCCAATCATTATTAGTGTCGGTTATGATGTTATGAAAATAGCTATTTCAAAATTATACATTGTACCATTTTACATAGAAAGTTAATAATGCAACATTTAAAATTAACTAAGTAGTTAACTTGTAGTTAAAAGTATGGTAAACGAGCATTGCTCCAATTAAAACACATAAAGGCAAATGGTTATCTTCAATAAAAAGCAAATATTAATGTTCCATAATAAATGTTCATCTAATAGGAAAACATTATTCATGTGTATAATTTATTCTAAAAATAGCCGAATTCACGACTAATTTTTTCTTATAGATTAAATACAATTATAAGTAATAGTCTAATCATTATATTGTTTTGTTATTCTTGATGTGACTAGAAAATAGAGGTTTATTGATTGATTTTTACACCAATTCATCATGTCATTATACCTTTAATTGTATTTAATCATTAGGAACCCTTTCCTGAATAGATAATCAATATTAATTTTCTATCTTCTCTTTCATTTCAGGAAACTATTCCAGATTAATATGTGAAATTAAATTTGCTCGAAGTTTGGGTTTTTATTTGATACAAATATACATCCCTGCAAGCCTTATAGTGGTGATAAGTTGGGTCTCATTTTGGTTACATCGTAATGCAACTCCAGCCCGAGTATCATTAGGAGTAACCACTGTCCTTACAATGACAACTTTAATGTCTTCAACCAATGCCCAGCTTCCAAAAATATCTTATATTAAATCAATTGACGTTTTCTTGGGAACCTGTTTCGTTATGGTTTTCGCTTCCCTCCTTGAATATGCCACTGTCGGTTATCTTGGTAAACGGATTGCCATGCGTAAATCAAGATTTGAACAAATGAATAAGATGCAAGAAGATCAAAAGAAACGTCTTGCCTCATTGCCTTCTCATCATAATAGTAATTCTACTTCAGGACATTTAACGATAAGTGATAGAGGAGGCGGAGGTGGCGGTGGCTCAAGTGGTGTAACTGGTAATCCAGGAGTAGGATGTTTAAGTAATAACCAAGTAGCCTTACAATCTGGGCAACAACAGTCACAAATACAGCAGCAACAATCTTCACAAGGTGGAGGTGGATTAAGCTCAACCGGTGGGACTGGAGGGTGTGGAGGTGGTGGACAAGGTGGACAAATGTCCTCACTTAACCCACTAAATGTGGTGCATCCCGGCCAAGTTACCACCTGTGACCTTATCCATGGTGAAGGTGGCCATAGTCATCTTGTACCTCCTTCATCACACTCACACCATCCAAACCAGCCTCAATCTCAGCCACAGTCCCAATCCCAGCCGCCCTCTTCACAAGACATACCTCCGCCCATACCGCCAGGTCCAATTGGAATAATCAATCCATCTCTCTGTCCGGCGGCAATGAATGCACGTAATCCAAGGCAAATTATTTATAAACATTCGGTATGTTAAAAAATAACCCATTCATCTCCGTTAAACATTATTAAAAATGGCAAATAATTTGCTGAAACAGAGAAACATGATAATAATATAATTACTAATTTTATGTGAATAATTTAAATTTTTCTTTTCATTGCATTACTCGACTAAATCATTTATTAATCAATATTTGAGTCTGCTTTCTTTCAATTTCTAACCATTAATTTAACTTCTTATGTTTCAATATTATTCATACCTTTGTTTTCCTACCGTTCAATATTGTTCACAATTTTTTGTGTGTATGTAAAATAATTTGCTTGATAACTACGAGTTTGCAAACTGTAAACCGCCTTCTCACTATCAAGTATCATCAATCATAATCTCTCAAGTTTCTATCTTGTTTCTTTTGTATTCCTGTTATAACTCCTGTCTTCTTAATAATCTAACCAGCCATTCAATTTTTTCACTGTTTTCCCCTGTACATTTATACAAGCTCTAATTATTATTTTTATCATCAACATTACCATCATCACCATCAAAAAGCTATTAGATTTTTTTAGTTAAACAAATTGAACCACAGAGAAGTAGATTATTATTCAGATTGTTATCATTATTCATAATCATTTTGGTTTCTTTCCACCTTTTTTTACTCAGATTGAACCCATTTATTGGGCCATTTTACATTCAACATCTGAATGGTTGAAATATTTCAATTGATTATCAAGGTTCACATCAATGTTTAACTTGTATTATTAGCCTAGTTACAGTTGTATTTGAGTTGATAAATAGTAACCTAGTTTTGCTTGAATTAATTGTAAGCTAATCAAAATTGAAAAATTTTGGTTTCAATTTCAGAAACGATTTGCACAAAAGGTTAAATTGCTGGACTTTCTATGTATCTTGATCAATTCAATGGTCATTGTTAATACAATGTTAATTGTAAAAACCTAGAAACATATGTTGGGGTACAACAAAGATCTTTATTTTAAATGTTTTCCAGAAGTCGGTTGACTTCTAATAGCACAGGTAATAAGGATCTCGATCACAAAGGTTACGAATTGTTAAGTATTGAACTTGGTAATTGAATATAATATAAACTTGAATTTTATTAAAGATATTGGAATGAGACTAATGAGAATCAAATTGTAATTACTGTGGGGTGAAGGGGTTCTAGACTTTACTGTACTTTTAGGGTAACAGCTCAATGAGTCCAGTGACACACACTTACAAAGGAAAAGGAAAAGTATCTCTTTTATAGTAACTTAGGAACGGTTAGGAATGAGCGTAATTTGAAATGGACAAATGAAAGAAAAGTAAGATAAAAGGATTAAGTATGTTGAAAGTAAGGTTGAATGGGGGCAGCAAACAGTCGTACGACTGTTATCCCTTACAGAGCCCCCCGACAAAGCTGAGGTGGACTCTTTAAACGGGTTCACCGCAGCCTGCGAGAGAGTAAAGACTGTTTGCGTATGTTGGTCAGTTTGTACGGATCAGGTGTTTCTTGGATGGGAGTAGGATCGATGTGATCTGATGGACGAAACTTTTGTTCTTTCATCTTTTTCAATCTTCTGGATCCGTAGTCAAATGGTGAAACTTTAAATGATTCTGGCCAATCTTTTACAACTTTCATTGTTTCATTTAGAAGCGAGGACATATGATTATTTGGAGGGTAAATGAACCCGTGAAACCCTTGAGATATTGGTTTCGGTTCTCTCAGAAGTCGTTTGACTTCTTCGATTCTGTCAAAATCTATTAGATAAGCATACATCGTGTATGCGGCGTCAATTAGCGGTGAATGGAACTTCTTTTGTAGCTCAACATTGAATAATAAATAGGAAATGTATTTTAAACCGAGGGCATTGTTGTTTCGATAAGTATTATAATAAGATCCAACACAAATAATTCTTGGTAATAAGTAGAGATGATCGTTGATAGTGAGAAATAGGGAAACAAAATCTCCAGTCTGACCACAAACAATGATTCTGTCATAGCGACGTAGCACATTAATTACTTCTTCACGAATTATTTTAAAATTCCGCGAGTTTTTCACTTCTTGAGGTTGGAGATTGTGTAATTTTGAACCAAAGTCTTCGATTGCAGAACTAGGATGTCTAATAAACTGGTGATAAACAACTTTTGAGGAGGCATCAACAATTGAAATCCATAAGGGAACTGAATGAATGTTTCCATTTTTCATTTTGAGTCGACAGTTCTCTAAATCAATAGCACAAATTTTTAATCCTAATTTTTCAGCTTTGATAGCAGCTTTTGAAATCTGTATTGCGTACTCGTCTGGTGGGAGCATATCTTTGGCAGACTGTAAAACTTTTGAATGTAAAATTTCTTGGTTCTTTTTGGCTTTTCTAAATCTTTCTTTAGCATTCCAAGCTTTTGGATTACTTTTTCTAAATTCAAAACTGTCTCGTGATGCCATAGAATTGAAATTGAATCTGGGTTCGGTTCGTTTTGGTGTCGGACCGACTGAATTTGGTACATAACTCTGTGCTGAACTAAAATTATATTGTTTTGGTGAAGTCAGCGACTTCAAATTATCCTCAATTTTTTCTTCAGGATTATTGATTAAAGGTAGAGTTTCTCCTCTTTCCCTTTCTTTTCGTCGATGTCTAGCATCTCTACGCTTATCGGTAATAGTGCGTCGATGAAAGAAGTTATCTTGATCTCTTCTCATGCATTCAATCTTTTCTTGAACTTCTTTTTGAGTTAAACTGTCCTCGTAGTCATTTGTTGGTTCTGAAATAGAAGTCGATGACTTCTCGTTGATGATTATGGCGGAGTAAGATGATGTTGATGGTTGTGTTGAAGGTATAAATGAGGTTTGATTACGAACTTGTGCATGTGTTTGCTTATCTTGAATTGAGAGGTTAATGTTTGAATCATTCAGAAATCTTTCCCAAGCTTCTCGTTTGCTTAATCTCGCGCGTTTTGACGCTGATGATTCTTCAAATTCACTTGCTTTTCTTTTTCTTGCTGGGTTTGGAGTATCAACTTGTTCAGAAAGGTTTAAATTTTCAGTAATTTGACAAAATCCTTCTAAAGATTCTTTTTGTAAGGCTTGAACGTTAATTTCACTTTCTTTATCTTTAAATGAAGATCGCATACAACTATAGTTTGTCAGAACAGGATCTTCTGGATGTAGATACATTGTTCCCAAATATTGCCGATCAAATTTGAAGTCGTTCGACTTCAATTTACAGTGCACTTCACTATGTCTAACTGCGATTTCATAACTTGAGATAAATTCACATTTTGCATAAATACATTTAACTGAGTAATTATCGAGTTCGTTTACTTTTTCATATTGAATCAATAGTGTAGTTTGAGGACAGGAAATTGTGATGCATTCGAATAGTTGACCAATGAGATTGATGACGGGTCGTCTAGCATGATTATTATTTTTCAACTCGCGTAATGTTACGAGGAAATAGGCACATTGTTTACAATATCTTAAACTGCATGATCCGCATCTGAGAGGTTCTCGTACCAATTGACTGCATAAAGCACATATATCAATAGGTTGATTCATTTCCGAGTTATCACTTAAAACAAAACCTGGTTCTGGTTTCGATAATTCAAAGGCACGTTCGACTAAAGCTGGTCTTTCATAAAGTTTGTTTTTGATGTATAATAGATAATCTTCTCTTGAAATAATCTCATGTTTCTCTGGTTGAGATGGTTGTTTGTACTGATTTGAGGAAAGCATGTTGAGAGCTTAGAAGTCGGCGACTTCTGAGTTGAGTTGTAGGCAATTTGGATGATGTGTGATGGTAGGCTAGTAGCTAGTAGGGCTAGTAGACTAGTAGGACTAGTGGGCTAGTAGGCTGGTAGCACTAGTAGTTGTAATTTTTGATGAAGTTTTTTGATGGTATAAGTTGAAATTTTGAAGGCAAAACACTGGTAATAGTTATAATAATTTCACAAAAATGTTGGTAATCACTTTCAAACACTTAGTTGAAATCAAAGGATATCGTCTGTTTGACTGGTCTAGAAGTCGATGACTTCTGTAGAGAGGAACTCGTGAAAAACACAATATTGAACTTCTGATCAGTCGAAGACTTATAATATTTGTTGAAGGAATTAATTCAAATAAAGATTAGAATAATTTTGAGCGTTGAATCACGATAAAAATTTGTTAAAAACTTGAATAATTTCTAAGACATGTTGAGGGGTCAAAGGATTCATCATAAATGGAAGTGGAAGTTGTCCTTTGTTTCCATAGAGTTGTGAGGGAGCGTCTTTTAAATATGTAAAGTTAGTAAAAGCGTTTGAGCTTTTTATCGCTGTATTGTTAACTTTTGATCTTTATGGAAGTCGGCGACTTCATTTGGCTTTTTAATGCTGAATTTGTAAGTTCATATGTTTACGGTGCTTAGAAGATATTGTGAAGATAATGTGGTAATGAGTTGTTGCCAATGTTAATGAATTTAAACAAATAGGAAATTGGTTATTGAATGCATATTATTCTTGATTGATGCTTGTTTCATTTTGCAAGTCGATGACTTGATTTTCTTGCGGGCTTTTGATTCATTTTATATGCACAAAATTTGATTTCTCAATTCTTTGAGTCTTTAGATTCATCATTTTCACTGCAGAATCATAAACTTCGATTATAACGTAATTTCCAGTATACAATGGTGTAAGTTTTCCCAAATTTTTATCTTGAAGATGCACTTTCTTTGCGACAATATCGCCTGGTTTAAATGGTATATTTTTTGGTTTTAAATTTGATAATCTTTTTTCTTGAATTGCTTGCATCTTTTGTCTCATATCTTCACGAATCTCATCAATATTTCTTTCATCTTTTTCATGATTAATCTCTAATTGGTTCAGTAATGGATTATTAGGTTGAGTGTTAAAAAGCAGTTGATGAGGAGAAAGTCCGCGACTTTCGGAAGGAGTTGAGTTATATGATATGAGTATTTCTCTTATTTTTGTATCCCATTCTTTTCTATGATCTGAAAACATTTTAATTCTTTGACCAATGATACTGTTTATCCTTTCAACCAAACCATTTGATTGTGGTCGATAAGGTGCTGATCTTTGGTGTTTTATTCCATTTTGATTAAGATAACTGATGAACTCATCTGAGCGAAAACACGGTCCATTGTCACTTTGAATTAGTTTGGGAATACCAATAAAAGTTGTTAACAGATCGCAGAAGTCGATGACTTCTTTCGATCTTTGATTTGGGTAAGCTTTAGCGAAGACAAATTTGGTTAACACATCGACTGCAACAATTAAATACTTATTTCTTCTTTTTGACATATGATACGGGCCTTGAATATCAATTTGAATTCTTTCAAAAGGTTCTGTAGGAATTGGCATTGATTTTTGTTGTTCATGATTAACTGTCTTTGGTTTAAATTTAACACATTTTTCACACTTCATAACTTTATTCTTTATAATCTCTTCCATATTCTGGAACCAAAAAATCGATTTGATTTTTCTTAGCGTAGGTTTCAATCCAAAATGACCACCAATTGGATCGTCATGATAACTTTTGAAAACTTTGTTGATCATTGATGTAGGCAACACAATTAAATTTTTACCATTTTTCAGTTTTTTGAATAACACATCTTGCTTGATTATGTATCCATTTTTAATATCGCCACTTTGAACTTGTTTAATGATGCATTTAATATGATTATCTTTTTGTTGTTCATTTTTTATTATAGATTCACTGTTTTTCAATTCTTCGTTTGCACAGAAATTTACGTGATGAATAATGTTATTAATTGTAATATTATCAAAGATATCAGGTTGTTCCATTTTTTCACTAATTTCGTTCACTAGAGCTCGAGCGTAGAATATTCTTGGTTGTTTATCAGCTTGATTAACTTCTCTGATTAACTCAATATCACATAATTCTTCTTCATCAGGTTCAGAAATCGACGATTTCTCAGTTGATATTTCTTGTTGATTTGATGAGTTTTCTTGGTTTGTTGGAGATTCTTGATTTGGTTTAGAAGTCGATGTGACTTCTTTAGCGAAATGAAGGTACTTGTAAAAGTCCTCTTCTTGAAGAGTTCCAACTTTTTTATGTTTCCATTCAGTTGATCTCGAGAAACAATCGGCCGGATGCGTTTCTCCTTTTTCATATTGAATAACGTAATCGAATTGAGCCAATAATGTTGCCCATCGATGTAATCTTGTGCACTTATATTCAATCTTTTTCAAACTGCATAAAGCATGATGATCTGAAACGACGACAAATCTTTTTCCTACTAAATAATGTTGATATTTTTTCACTCCTACAACTACGGCTAAACACTCTTTTTCCGTAATTGTATATGCTAATTGATGTTTTGCTAATTTGTATCCAAAATAGCTGACCGGGCGCCAATCATTGTTTTCTAATTGAACGAGCATCCCTCCAATTGCGACTGAACTCGCGTCTACCAAGAGCTTATGATCTCTCTCGGGATCGAATTGACTTAGTACACAATCTTTGATAAGAGAGTCTTTAATTTTTTGCCAACATTGTTGATGAACCGGTAACCATTTGAAGCTATTCTTTTTTGAAATTAATTGAAATAATTCGGCAGCTAGAGTTGAGTAATTTGGTATGAATTTGGAAAGATAATTGAAAAGTCCAAGTTGACTTTGAAGGCTTTTAACATCTTTAGGGGGTTGGAATTGTGAAAGTCGCTCGACTTTCGCAGGATCAGCTTTCACCTTCGAACCACTGATAATGTATCCTAAAAACTTCACTTCTGAATAGCCAAATTTGCACTTTTCTGGTTGAATTTTCAGACCATATTCTTTGATTCTTGAAAAAACTTTTTCAGCATTTACTAACAGTTCTTCAAATGTTTGACCAAAGATAATTACATCGTCTATGTAAGCTAGACAGGAGTTGTAGAGAAGATCGCCAAAGATTCTGTTTACAAATTCTTGAAAATATGCCGGACTGTCGGCTAATCCCATAGGTAATCGTACGTATTGAAATTTACCACATTCGGTTACAAAGGCAACTTTTTCTCTTTCTTCTGGAGCTAACTCTATCTGGTGAAAACCTTGTGAAAAATCGATTGAAATGAAGTAATTATATCCTGCTAATGCTTGAATAAAATCGTCTACATTTGGCATCGGAAATTTTCTTGTTCTGCATATTGCGTTGAGCTCGACGAAACTTGTGACCAGTCGATGACTGCCATTTGATTTTTCAACTAAAAATGCTGGTGAGCAACCTCTTGAGTTAGATTTCTCAATGATATTGTATTTCAATAATTCTTTTATCTGTTCATCCATAATCTTTCTTTTAACTGGACCAAGTCGGTAAGGGTTGCATTGAGGTATCGGGTTCAAACCGATATCAATTTTAATTGGAACTATCTCAGGAGAGATTCTGCCTAAATCATAACGATGCTTTGAAAATGAATCTTGATTTGCAAATAAGAACTGTATCATTTTAGCCTTTTCATTAATATTAAGATCTTTAGATATTGCTTTGATTAATACATCATCCAAGTCGACGACTTGTTGAGGGAATTCGTCCTTTCTCTCATTAAGCTTTCTTTTGTGTATGAAATGACAATATTGTTCATCGAAACTTACTGCATTTACTGTTGAGTTAAGTCTTTGTAGTTCATTATTGTATTGTTGATTAAATGCGTTCTTTCGTTTTCTTGTACGTCGTCTCGGATTTGTCTTGTTTGGTGAGGATTTAGTTGGTGATGGTTGATTTGATGCATTTTGATGAGATGAGTTTAAAGTTTTTTGATTTGATGAATTGATTTGTTGGGATGATTTGTGTAATCGTTGAGATGGACTAAAAGAAGTCGACGACTTCTTGTGAGTGTCGATTGAGTTTGTTTGATTTTTCACATTAGTTGATTGTTTGCCAAACACTTTAGGAAAATAGTCATAAAACAGATATGTCCAACATCTAACGTCTGGACATCTAATTTGCACATGAACTTGAGTATTAAAACGATGAATTTTGAACTTTTTCTCGATGGGATCACCGATAATTTGAATTGATGCTGCATGAATGAAGTTATGTCCAAGAATTAGATCGTAGGACAACTTTTCGAACACATAAATTCGTAATGCTTCTTCTTGATAGTTGGGATACAGTCGGACGAAGACTTGACTAACACCCAAAGCTTTAACAGATAAATTGTTTTCGGAGAAACCGTAAAACTCGTGTTCAGATTTGTAGATCAACAGCCCAAGCTTGTTCGCGAGATCTGCAGACATGAGCGTAGTACCAGCGCCGGTATCAACTAGGGATCGCACTTCTTTGACTTTCTCTTTGTCTAGAATCTGGACTTGAAGGGTTGGATCATTCATACTGGATGAGCTCGGAATTGTTGAAACATTCACTGTTCTAGTTGGAGTTGGACCTTGTTCGATCTTTTGTCGAGTCCTGCAGTCGACGACTGCGTGTCCTGGCCTTCCACAGAAGTCACATTTAACAGGCTGACCATGAGGTTGATTATTTGTTCTTGTTTGTTCCGAAGTTTGATTTATTTGAGTAGGTTTTGAGCTTTCAGGATTATTTGGATAATTTTGGTGATTGGGATTTTGATATTGATAGGAAGTTGGTCGATAATTTTGATTATTATTTGAAAAATAAGGTTGAGGGTAACTATTTCTAGTTGGTCTTATGGTTTTGGGATTGTAATTCTGATTGGTTGATTTGTAAGGATGAGAGTAATTTTGGTTTAAATTTGACCTTATTGGTTGACCTTGGTATCGAGGTTGGAAAGAATTGAACTGTTCATTATTGTAGGTTTTCATGGCTGAAATAATAGCATCGACTGTTTTATAAGTCACCTTTTTGATTAATTTGTTTCTCAATTCTGAAGGAAGAGACGACATAATCAAAAGCACTATAGCTTCTTCATGAACTCCTGGGATTTTTAATTCAACTGCTTTCTTTATCTTCTCACAGTAAATTACAGGATCTGCACCTCTATAAAATTTCGAATTGAAAATTGTTTGCAATGCTGAGACTAATTCGTGATTTCCTATGTGGTTATCTCTAAGTTTGTTGCAGACACTTCTAAATGTTAGATTTGGTTCATTTTGTAGAAGTCGCTTGACTTCTTCGAGTAACCTCTTAGTTAAGTTTAGTTTAAGAATTTTAATTGCAACTGAATCATCAAATTCTAATGTTTCGATTGCTGATTCTAAACCTTCTAACCACTCATGTAGACTTTCGTTGTCTTTATATTTTTTATAAACTTTTAACCACGCTGGTTGAAACCCTTGACTTTGAAAATGACCTTGGTATGGACCTTGATTCTGAATTTGATATTGTAACTGATGAGACTGATTAAATTGGTTTTGGTTATTTTGATTATTTTGAGTACTAGTAGCTATACTATCGAACGTTACTTGAGGACATATAGCTGGGCTAGAAACTGGTTGATTGAGTTGAGTTTCAAATTCAGTATTCTCATCCTGTTCATTTTCACTAATTTCTTGATTCACTGTCTGAAAAAATATTCTAATTTGAGTCTCTGGCATCTTACTTGCTTTGAGGTCTTCATAAGTCGGCGACTTATTTTCCTCCTCAAAATAACCCAAGACTAATAAGGTTCTTATAGCTTCTTCAGTCATACCGTTCTTTCTTAGCGCTTTCATCTCATCCGGACACTTCAACCATTCATAATTGAAAGGGGTGGATGGGGCGGGTTTGGTTTTAACTGGGTTACCGTAAAAATTTATCATTGTCACTATGGCTTCGTTGAATTTTCTTGAAAGCGTGGGTTGCTTTGGAATCTTTTGAATTCCCAATTCTTTAATAAAGGCAATCTTATTTTCCTCATCTTTACCATATTCTCCAATTGTTATCTCTTGTTGCTCCATATTGAAGTCGACGACTTCAGAGTTGCTAATGTTAAGTTGTTTGAAAAGATGACACAAATGTTCGATGAATAAATCGGTGATAATGATGAATGGGTGAAAATAATAAAAACTTGAGAGAAAATTTTGGCTTTTCTTTGTTAAGATGTGAAAATTTTGATGATTTGATTGAGATTTTTGATGATAATTTGTTGAGAATTTGTTGAAATTTTAGTTGATTAACAATTCATTCACGTCTTTGGAGAGTCACTTTGATCACTTGAGGCTAATAGAAAACGCAGGGCATCTCCACCATTTGTTGGGGTACAACAAAGATCTTTATTTTAAATGTTTTCCAGAAGTCGGTTGACTTCTAATAGCACAGGTAATAAGGATCTCGATCACAAAGGTTACGAATTGTTAAGTATTGAACTTGGTAATTGAATATAATATAAACTTGAATTTTATTAAAGATATTGGAATGAGACTAATGAGAATCAAATTGTAATTACTGTGGGGTGAAGGGGTTCTAGACTTTACTGTACTTTTAGGGTAACAGCTCAATGAGTCCAGTGACACACACTTACAAAGGAAAAGGAAAAGTATCTCTTTTATAGTAACTTAGGAACGGTTAGGAATGAGCGTAATTTGAAATGGACAAATGAAAGAAAAGTAAGATAAAAGGATTAAGTATGTTGAAAGTAAGGTTGAATGGGGGCAGCAAACAGTCGTACGACTGTTATCCCTTACACATATAAATATTCAGTCTTGATAATAATGCATCCTAAAAGTAACCTAAAAATGACTAAAACACAGGAAAACGGAAATTTAGACTAGATACAGTTAAACATGAACAGTTAATTAAATAATATTAAATATCATTTAACAATCCAATTTAATGGATATGATTTGAATAAAGTCAAAATGTTGAATAATAGTTATGAGGCGTTCATTTTGTTGGAGCCTTTATGAATCTATCAACCAATTAGCTAACCTGTAAAAGCCAAAGTTTAATCAATTTGATCACTTAATCAATTGAATAATAAGATATATCTAACAACATTATTGGCAACTGAGCTGGAAAAGCTTTCCTCTATTAATATAATAATATTATTGATCATGATGGTGACAATACTGTTAATAATCTAGATAATCTTCAGTCTCTTGTCCATAGTTAATTAAAGTGTAATCTGGTTATCATAATGACATGATAAGCATGACAGTCTCATGTTGAAAGTTTATCCATGTGAATGAATCGTTTCAAAAAGATTGACTGAAGAGGAAACTGTAAAGTCTAGGAAAAAAGTCAACCCTTCAAGTTAATCATCAAAGATAGAGTATTTTGTTTGCATAGAGAAACATCAAATTACAAGAATTTATTTAGATATATTTGATAATATGATTGAATAGTTGGATGGATAAAATTGCGAATTGAAATTAATCTGTTATAATAAAATCAATATATCAATGTTGAGAAGAGGATGAAAAGTAAATAAGAGTAAAACAAAGATGGTTTCACAAATTGTTTACTTTGTTGACCGAGAAGTTAAGAAATGAGATTTATAACATTAAGTAATCAATAAATTAGCCAATATTGGCTGTTTCATGAGGACAATAATAAACTCAAATGATTATTAAATGGTCCTGGTTAATTAGCTTTCAATTAAATTAGTTTTTCACTTAAAGTTCTGTTCAATTATCTTAACGCTAAGAAGATGTTTATCCGTTATTTAATCATCGATATAACACAAGCCCATCCTCATTGAAAGTAAGGACCCACCTTTAGGTCACCTGAATGATAACCCAGATTGAGATACAGATAGAGGTTTAACTGAAATTTACATAGTATTGGTGAGTTGAGTTCAATGAAATACCATGGTTTATATTGAATGCATAATTATCCAAATTAAATTTTGATTGAAAACTGGAATGTGTTTATATGGTTAAGTTAGGTTACTCTGTTGTATTTTGCCTTTGAATGTTAGTTCAATTTGTTATTATATTTTTAATATTTTTGATAAAATGTTTAGCTTCAGAAAATATCTCAAGTCCATCTTTTGTGAGGTCGAACAATATCCTATTAAAAAAGAGGTTAGCGTACTTACTTCAATTCAAATTTATACTCAAAATTAGATTAATGATGGAATAGATGAGCGCACAGAGCGTTTAAATATCGGATGATTAAAACATAATAAATAACAAATAATTAAAACTAAGAAAAAATTACAAAACTATTTTCTAGTGTGAACTAGAGATGGCGCTTATATTTTTAATTCGTTACTTTTTGGATTTTTTGATTTATTATTTAATCTCGAATCCAGATTCGCGAGTTTTTCAGAAATGGTTAATTGCTTTCTTTTTTCTACCCTTTTCATCATTAGCATCTTTACCATCCCGGAACGGGAGGAACACTTCACCGAAGTGGCCATTATGATCGTTCATATACTTGCTCATCACCACCCACCACTCACCGATCCACGTGTACACTGCGTACCTGTAATACAGGTCATATGATATGCAACCATCCAGACTCAATTGGATCAAGTGGAGTCCATTATCCAAGTGAAGTTAGATATAAAATGTCTGAAATGAAAACAGGTTCAAGAGGAGCAAGTTGTATCACCACTTCAACCGGTGAACCTATTTGTAGTGGTAACAGTCAAGGAGGAGGAACAGGAGGAAGTGGTGGTGGCTGTGGCGCTACATCAACAACACCTTTGATTTCACGACGCTCAATGGAACACTCAGAACCTCCACCAACTCCAATAACCAAACATTCAACTGGAAAGTGTAAAAATCCAAATAAACTATTAGGAGTTTCACCAAGTGACATTGATAAATACTCTAGAGTTATATTTCCCGTTTGTTTCATATGTTTCAACCTAATGTATTGGATTATCTATCTTCATATCAGCAATGAACCCAATCCAGATTTAATTCAGCTTGGAAGTTAAATTTCAAAAATGAACCTGAAAGCAAAGAACAAAGAGAAACGATGATCAAGGAAAATAAATTAAACTAGGAAAAGAAACCAATAGCTATAAATAATGAAATAGTGACTCCAAATTGTTGGTTTGGATGGATTAGTGAATAGGAAAAATTTAAAATCCAAAATTGTGATGAAGCAAATTTCAGATAACTCATGGTATTGAAAAGGTGTAAAGAGACTCCATTCAAAGTATAAAACAGGGAATGTTTAAAATCATGTTAATACAAGTTATCAACTGGATGAGTTTTCCTATCATTACCTTTCTTAATTTAAAGCATCGTTTTTGCAAAAAAATGTTTATCATTACTGTTATTATTACTATTCATTAATCAAAACTATTAGTCTTTCAAAGCAAAAAGAGCAAAAAGTTATCCTTGACATGAAATAATAGAAAGTGAAACAAAAGATTAATCTCAAGATGATTGAAAAGTTGTGTTGATAGTATCAAACATTTTCCTCCTTTCGTCTCTCCTCTGCTTTATCATCATCATCTTCCTCATTTCTTAACATTTATTCACCTTTGTGCACTGTAATAGGCTTCTTTTTCATCTAGTGCAGAGGTATTTAGTATATTTTTTCGTGGAATGAATAAAGTTGAAGATAATTCTTCATTATCATCAACATTTTCCTCAATCATAAGTCTTTTCCCTTTCAACAAACCTTTCTCTTGCAACCTATCAGACGAAAGCACATTCATAATCATCCTGGATGATGAAAATAATGGGAAGAAGAAGAAGAAGAAAGATTGGAAAAAAGAGAAGAAAAAGAGAGACGCCTGCTCAACTCATTTCTTCTCAGGCCTTTTCTCGTTCTTTACTTCTCCTTAGCTCATCATTTCCTTTTCCTTCACCATTCTATTCCTCATTCTCATCATTCTTTACTCTCCGCTGACCAGTTTCATTTAGATATTTTATCATCATTTATTCTTACTTTATCATTCCTTCTCACTCCTTTTTTATCCTTTCATCATTATTTATTATCAATTATCATCTCTTTCACTCAAGTTATTTATCTTCCCTTCAATTTGCGATTTATTTATTTCTTCATCGCCTTTACCCTTTAACAGTACCAACAATATCAATAATAATTATATTAATGCTGGTTAATTAAATAATATGCCAATAGTTGATGATGAAAGACCAAAATGATTAACAATAATGATAAACATTTTCTTTGAAATGTAAATTGCGCCAAGAAAAAAAGATATCAATTGAAGAGAACAGAAATCAATCCCATCAACAAGCTAGATTCACGTAAAGTGATCATCCACTTTAAGTTTGCTCCTTTTTTATCACTTATATATCCAACACTTAAGTGACACCAAATCATTCAGAATCCAACCATGAATGTAAGGAGGAGATGGAAAGACGAGAAGACAAGAAGAAAAGGAAGAAAAGGAAGAAAAGGAAGATGCTGAAGACGATGTTTTAAGCCTTGTTGTTCGCATGAAAGTTTTGAACCTTGAAGCCTTATCTGTGTAATAATATTTTACCTAAATTTTTCACTTAAACAGCCATTTTGTCTCATCCTTCACCTATCATCATCTTTGTCATCATCCCGGATTGTCCTTATTTTCTTGCTTTATTCTCCTCTTTCTTTTCCTCATCTTTCTCATTGTATCATCTTCTTTCACTAATTTCTTCATCTTCGCAATCTTGCTTCCTAACCATATTGATTATTAATCTTGGATCAAAGAAAATTAAGCAACTCATTTGATTGCTTTACTTTCTGTTCAATCAAATGTCGATCTTATTTTATGAAGAAAATTGTTCATTTAATTGATGATCCACAATTAAATTCAACATCAACCTTTTTATTTACCTTTGATTACCAAAATTTGAGCCTTGTTATCTGAACAAAGACACTGGTCTTCATTTTAGTAACCAATTTTAATTCTCTTAACGCAAATTCATTTTCAATTTTTTCATACAATATTAGCTATTTGATAACATTTAAATTTACATTTATTGCTTAAAATTGCTCAACATTATCTGATTTTCATCTCACCTTTTCTTCAGTCTTTTCATTGTTCAACTCGTCCAAGTTGATAACTTGTTTAACTCTTGATTACCTTAATCTAAATCCAGTCCATTCCATTTGCTACCCAAATCTTTAGAGTAAATCCTCATTTCAATCACCAAATGCTGTCAATAACAAAATTGATTGTGAAAAACACAATCAACAAAAAGACTAATCTTGATTGTTATTAGAGATGCTCATAATTTTGCTCATTCAAAACTATCTATTATCATGTTATACGCTTCATCTGTTTTGAACAATTCTTCAATGAATGATTTCTATTCACAACTCTTAACTCTGGGTTTCTGAAATTGGATACTGAACAACCTCAAGAAACACTGATTCCGATTATGAATGTAAACAGCGCTTGGAACAACTGATCCACTAGAAACAGTAAATTTCAGAATCAAACATTCGTTTGGATAATTTTGAGTCGATAAAGAAACATGATTGGCAAAACTTGCTGGACAAACTCAAAATCCATGAATAATCATCGCCTTACTGCAAATCACTTTTCTGTAAATCTTCATTTCTACTTAAATTTCATGTTGATTTAACATCAACCAAGAAACAAGGAATCAAAAAGAAACTAATCAACTGATCAAATAAAATTACTGAACTGGACAACGTTGGAATAAAATCTAATAGTCAAACTGTAATAATTTATAAATTAACAAAGCCTTAGATAATAATGATATTAACAAGTCTTCCGGAATGATTTGTATATAAATATACGAAAATAAGCATGAAACGAAACATGGATGGATGGTGATCTAATGTTGTATCCTAAATCGATTGACAAAAATTGATTCCTGATGCTGCTTATTACTTTAAAAATTTCAATTCTTCATTGGAAAATGCTCAAAGAGAAATTATTAATTCTCTCACTTCACTAAACCTTGTCCTTCACCTGATTATAATTAACTAATGTTAACCATTAAATGTAAAAAGTGAACCAAATGTTACCACGAAGAAATCAACACCAACTTGAACAATCAGAATTATTCAAAATCAAAATACAAAAGTATCTGTACAAAGGAAAGAAAGAATTAGCTAATTAATTAATCACTTTTTCGTTTTTTGCTTTGTTATTATAAATCATCTTTATAAATTAAACACTCAGCTATCAGGTAAATAACAGTTTTTAACTGTTTATATTCAATTACGTGTGTGTGTCCTTTATGAATTGTTAGTAAAATGTGTTGATTGTGTGATATAATTACAATTAGCCATAAGAGTATTCAAATTGAAAGGCAAAATGAAGAGTTGATTGTTTCCATCCAAACCAAGAATCCATTAACTGTGTAAAACAATACAACTGATTACAAATTTTCAACTAAATTTTATCATTTACACTTTTGTTTACTCGTTAATTACCCTCATTTATCCCATGTAAACTGACTCTGTTAACTGTTAAAAATGTTAATTTCAAGTAGATTCGATAAGAAAATGATATCTTGTTAAGTTTTTTTAATTTACAAGTTTACCAGTTAAATTGACTCAAAAGTAATTGGGAAACAAAGTATTAAATCTCAATGTCCTTTCATAATACTTCAACCCATTACTGGTGCTGAATTATCTTCCTGAATTTGTTATATTTCAAATTGTACAATTGTAATTGTAAGATTCAGAGAGGGAATTTGATTGTATTCAATTGACTGGAATTATGAGAAAAAACTGAAAACTGTTGTTCAACCTGATAGTAATGAAAAACATGAAACTCAAAAAACACATGTATCAGTAACTTTCATTTGTCACCCTCTTTGTAAACCGTAATCAATTTTATTGTTACTGGTCAACATTTTTAACATTGATTAAGATACAGGATTAAAACAAATGAACAATTAAAATACGATTGGAAAATACAATGGGAAATGTGCAACGACCATTTGTTTAATGCAACCCAAAATGAGAAAGCCAACATTAGAGAAACAAAATACAAATTGTTAACAATTTACATAATACATTTCACAAACATCTTCATCACCTCTGCCTCTATCTCATCATCATTGCCATCAACATTATCATCAAGATCGCCATTAGCATCATAATCATCTTCATCGTCATCCATTAATTAAATAGATAAAAGAAAACAATCCAATTGAAGGAGACTGTAATCACTTTAACGACCAAACTTACCAGAAAAAATTGTCTGATGATTCAATTCCTTCTTGCTTCGGTATCCAATAATTAACACAATTTAAACATCGTCAAGTCAATTGAAATCAACAAAATGCATGGTTAAGGTTAAACAATAAATAGTATAAAAATTAACACAAGAAACATTGGATAGGGAAAAATATCGTACCAGCTGAAGTAACGTCGATAATGTGAACAGCCGAAATCAAGAAGCCGATCTAAAGCCAAATAACAAATACATAATACATTAATATAATAATTATGTTGCTTTTTTGTAATATTATTTATTGAGTTGTTGATAGTTTAATAAATAAAAATAATGATAAATAATTAAAGATAATGGATAATGTAATAAAGTTTCAAATAAAAACAATTACAACTAAATTAGTCAATTTAAGTTAACCGCTCTTTCTGGTTTCGAGGTGAGTATGGCTACGGGTTTACAAACAAAAAGTAATCCATTTTACAATGTGAGGTGAAATCAAGAAACAATAATTGAAATTAACATTGTTCAACTTTAATTTATCCTATCGATATCTTTAATTAGGATTAATTCAAGTCTTTTCACGTCATCGCAAATTAGTTTAACATCAATTAATTGGTGATCTTTAATGGGAAATTAGTGATTTGTGTTTCAAGCAAAATAACAAAGTTGAATTGTTTGTTTGGAGCTTTTGTTGGTAACTTTTGTTTGCAGTTCCAATCAGCAATCAGTTATTATTATTATTATTGATCAAGTTAATAAATAGTAATCATTCCTTTTCTGTGTTGGTCATACTTCTTTTACCACTGATTCGGGATAAATGATGATCGAAAGCAACAAAATACAAAGGATAAGAAAAGATAATTAGTAGTGTTTTTGTTGGTGGTTATAAATAGTAAGTTATTAAATGTTGAATGTATTATATTTATCAGTGTTGTAGTTAAATATTAGCAAATTAACGCAATTTAAGGGAATGATGCTGAGTTAATGGTATGAAAGAGCGAAGATTCAAAGGAATTGAAATTATGTTAATGTTAAAACTAGTTGAACCTTGTTGAATTATTCAAAGTTAACTGTCCATTGAACATTTTGTTGCACTAAAAGTCGGCTCATTTGCTCTATTATTGGTAATTTATGGATTATTACATCTCTTTTTTTAGTATAACAATCTACAAATCGTACAGCTAATTGTAACCACATGTTAAGTTGTACGGCAAAAATAGGTCTAAAACTAGAGGCCGAACTTGATTCTCAATTTTCAACGGTTCACAGTTTTGTTCAGTTAACAACTGCAAACATTTTATGGTCCTAAGACTGAAAAACAACCGCAAATTGAAACTTGTTTTTTTCTTCAACTAATTTTCTCATTTCCAACTTGCAATAATACGATTTGAATGTAACATAGGCTTTCGGTAAGGCGTACAAGTTTAAGGTTTATAAATAGACTAGTAAATTTAAATCATTTTGTTAAAGGTTGTCAACTAAATTAGGATGAACAGTTAGTGCAAACAAAAACACGGAGAAACACACAAAAGAAATGTGCAAGTAATAGGCCAATATTGAACGGCAAAACGGAAAGCAAAAGCCTAAAGGTACATTCAGTTATTATCAGCTTAAAGTAATGTTTCAAATTGAATGTAAAACTGTTAAACTGTGAACAAAAAATGGCAAAAACAAAATAATCTAAATATAAAGTCTAAAAGGGTCAAATTTTGGTTTGAAATTGTGTTTCCCAGTGAAATTGTTTGTGAAAAATTCATCAAAATTGATTTCTAGTTTAACTTGAACAAGAGTCAGATTTTAATTTAAACTGTAAAGCTAAAAAGCTAGACATTTTAAAATTTGGATATTTAATAGTTTTAGTTTTGGTAATTAATTGTAATTTCAATAGATACTTACAGAAAAGGTGAATTAAAGTTGGTTCCAATGACTTTCCCTTGCCTTAAATATCTCATTAAATTGTAGATACCATTAAGATCCTCACTTCCAGCCAATGATGTCCGGCGAGCCCTTAAATAACAAACAATCAATCGTTAATCATTTCAATTTACGATGGAAAAGGACATAATTTTCCAAATCAAACTTACAATTGAAGGCAATCACCATTTTCACAGATCCTCATGACTTGAGCTGATGTTGATTGGTCATTGAATGAAGTAACAATCAAAAAGACGATTAAAATATAGCCAAATGCCAAAGTTATTCTGCTCATATTTGCATTCATATTAATTGTTGACTGAAATATCAAGCGTACCGAATGTGAAACAATAAGTAACTTTTAGTTTGATGATTTAAAGTACAATTTTAATAATTTTCAAAGTAATTTGTTGAGAAAACAAAATTCAATATTGAAGTTTTAATCACTGAAAAGGTTTGAGAAATGAAGAGCCGGCTAAATGCACTGATTAACAACTGTAAAATAACTTGATCAAGTAATCAGTAGATTAATAAGAGTTGCTCATTTTGTAAGATTGCTCATGTTTTCATGATTTTGCTTGTTTCACTGACAAATCATGAATTTTCATCAAAACCAAACATTCTGAATATACGGCAAAGGTGGAGCTTAAAGGTGATTACATCTGTTATTATTACTGTTATGATTATTAAAAAAGGTAAGCCTGGTTGTTGCTTAAATTTAATAAAGATGAAAAAAGGGTTCACACAGACACACAGATAAATTAAACTTCAACATTTTGAAAGGTTAAACAGTTTGTGGGTTCATTTTAATCTGATTAGTATTGTGTTTAAGCTTCTGGTTATTCAGTAAATCTTTCAATCTTTCAACAAATTTGATATTAATTTTTTATTTACTCAACATAAACAAATTACAATTCAAAAATTACTATTTTCATTATTTACTGACACATTTTTTTGTATCTCCCATCAATTCATTTTCAACTAGTTTGGAACCTGACAAATGTTTAAATCTGTTTACTTGATTTGAAAGTTCTAGTATTTTTTTCTTAAATTAATTCTAAATTTAATTAATTAATTTGAGATTATTTAAATGCTCACCTTAAGGATGGAAACTTTGGTTTCTTTTGGCTGTAAATTCTGGTGCATCTTTACACAGGTAAGCGCAAGCTTTGCGAAGACATTGAGTTGTTTCTGGTTGTTGCTGCTGAATATTAGATCAACAATGCTTGTTTGCTCAGTGATTATTTTAATCATCAAACATTACATTAACATTTAAATTACAATTTATTTTTATTATTAAGTATGTTATTATTAGTTGATTTACTTTTCAATCATTGAAATAAAGTTCATCACAAGGAAATTATTATTTTGAAGATTAAACAAAAAACACATCAAATAAAGACAGAGGAAAAACAAAAAAGCAAAATGTTTTCATTAAGGCGTTGATTGTATTAATCTGTCATAACGATCAAAACATAAAAAGATGCAAACACAGACTAAACACAATTTAAATGAAGAAATTTAAATGAAAAAAGTTCACATCATTTTTTCAACCATTCAAATCACGTCAAGTTTAGCAATTTATTCAAGACCAAGACAGTTGTTAATAATGGAACTTAATGTAGATATAAACACATGTAGAACACAGAAATAGATCCTTTTTGGGTTAACTTGAAACAATTTTCATCTCAATTGGTGAAAGCATTTGTTAGAGAAAAGGTAAGCTGGCAAGCATAATTAGATATTAACTAAAGAGTTTAAATTGGTTAAACAACACAAGTCCTGTAGATTGCCTGTGTAGACCAAAATAGAGTCACATTGATCAATCTTTTTTCACTATCACCAGTAATCATTTATTATTATCCAAAGGTGGATTGATTTTAACTACTAAAACATTCAATTGGAAATCCCAATCACTCTGTTTCAAAGGCGTAATCGTAATTAATTAACAGTTCATTAAGCTGTCAAACACAAAAATCAATACAAAAGACAGATTTGTAAGCCGCGCTTTTCAAATCTATCAGATATGAGACTCGATATTAGAGTATCTTCCTTTCTGATCCCATTTCTGAGAAATGGGGCGTTGTTAGTGTATCCCGATATTACTTTTAAGTAGTCATATCAGCAACAGAAAAATATCAATACTCTGTAAGATCCATTCATTGTTCATGATTAATTAATCATCCACCTCTCATTGGTTTCATTGTTTATTCAAATTATCAGCAATTGTATTCTTAATCAATAAAATGCATGAAGTAATTGCATTTATTCGACAAAATTGTCGATATCCATTCCAATGGTGTATATCGATAAATTTTACTTACTCAGTATCGATATTCTCGCTTAGTATTAAAATGCGTTGAAAAATAGTGAGACTTTATTCATTGTATCTAAATCGAGATGGTCAGTAGTACAGTTAGTTTGTACACAGTTCAGTTTGTTAACTTATGTTTTTTGTAACCTTTTATTTTAATTGATCGCAGTGTTTTAAAGTTTCGATTAATCTCTTATCTTAATTTTTTTTCATATCCTTTTAATTTTTCATTTTCATTTGATTCTCTTTCTCATTTGTAAACATCATGGATAGAAGAATAGCTGAAAGGCTTATGGAATTGCAAAATTTAACTGATCATCTTACTGTTAAAAGAAATGAACTTATCTCTCATTATGAGAACATTGTTTACCTGACGAATCGAATTGACGAACTTCCAAAGGCTTCAAGTATAAGGTAAAGTATATTTTGACATTTTTCTGCTGATTTGCTATATGTACGAAGTACGAAAACCTTGATTTGTTTTATATCAATGCATGCATACTTTTTGTTGCCAACGGATCAATATTTGTCAAAATTTGTCCTTGATAATTAAATGTTTATTTAATTTTCGTGCTTTTTCTGTTTATTTTTCTCGTTATTCTTTCAATATCAATAGTATGCTTAAGTTTCAAAAGCAAAAAGAGATTTTGGTTAACAATTTGAATGAGGTTAGGATGACTTATCAACAAAAGGGGGAATATTGGACATCTCGATGTAGAGATTTGATAAATTCTACCACAGTTATTCTACCTGAAGTTCTTGAAAACGTTGATAAATTTAGATATGAACAACAAATAGCTGGTAATGGAGCTCCAGTAGAAAATAATTTGGAACTTGTACAATCATGGTGTGAAACTTTGGGCGGTATATGGCTTAATTTGCGTCACGAGTTGACATTGATGGCCACTTATTTTCCGCCTTGGGAAGGAGATTTCAATAATATGAGACGCGATGTTGACAATATGGTTGGACAATTGGTAAAAAGGACATTCATCGTGGAAAAGCAGCCACCTCAAGTTCTCAAAACAAATACTCGATTTCCATCAACAGTTCGATCTCTAATTGGTGGTCTACTCAGCTCTAATACGACAATTCATCATAGTCCCATTGTTAGAGCTTCGATTTTGAACGAATCACAAGCTCGAACGTTAATGCAATCACAAGATAATACATTAGTTGATTTAACCTCTGGTGCTATTTTAAATCGAGAATCCAACTTACAATGGCAGCCAACAACAAAGCAATCTATTGCCAATTTTCGAACTCTCATTTTGAAAAAAATTAACAGGACAGAAAAAAAAGGAACGGAATCAGTGACAGATGAAAAATTTGCTTTACTTTTCCAAGCAGTAATCAAATTAGCTGCCGGTGAGCTCGTTTTCTACGTCAAGGTAACTGATAATTTTGCTCATTTTTGATCATTCGTATTGATTTTATCGCCTATTTATGTATTATTTTGTTTTTTCACGTTGCATTTTGTAGACCTTATCATTGCCTTTGGTTGTTATTGTTCATGGTAATCAAGAAAACCATGCTTGGGCAACTGTTACTTGGGATAATGCATTTGCATCACCAGTAAGTCATATTTTCACATAAATTTATCATTTTTTATTGTCTTTTTCCTAGATTTTTCCTGTTAATCTTATCTGTCTGCTTAGGTGTCATTACAATAGCTCAAAACATCCTCTTGTTATTGGTTTAGTGATCTTCATTTTATTAATGATTCTTTTCTCTTATTTTATCTGATTTACAAGGATCGCATACCTTTTGTTGTACCAGATAAAGTTCCATGGGCTAGAGTTGGACAAGTATTGAGCACCAAGTTTGGCGCTTTCGTTGGATGTGAACTTGCTACAGAAGATTTAAATTTTCTTGCTGGAAAAGCCTTCAGAGATTGGAATTTACCAGAATGTGATCAAATCTATTTAAGTTGGGCACAGTTTGCAAAAGAACCGCTACCAGATCGTAATTTTACATTTTGGGAATGGTTTTATTCAATTTTAAAACTAACCCGGGAACATCTGAAGGATTTATGGAGACCTGATAATAGATTGATATATGGTTTTATTGGTCGTAAGCAAACTGAAGATGCTTTGATGGATAAACCGGATGGAACCTTCCTTCTTCGATACAGCGAAACTGAACTCGGATGCATTACAATTGCATATAAAGCGGAAAACAGAACCGGGGATTTAAAATCTGTTTATATGATTAAACCATTCAGTCAAAAAGATATCCAAATTCGATCTCTACCAGACCGTATTAATGATCTTAAACATTTAAAATATTTATACCCAGAGATACCCAAAGATCAAGCTTTCGGTAAATTTTATGAACCAATGAGAGATGTCGAACCAACCGCTGAAGGATACATACCACCAGTACTTGTAACTCACATACCAGAGTAAGATTCAGCAATTTTATCCATTTCTCTTTTCACTTCTTTTCAATTCACTTCAACCTTCCCTAAAAATACGTATCATTTGATATTGCAGACTAAAGCAATTCATGTTAAAATGATTTCAACCCAATAATACACTTTATTGATTGTATTCAATCTTTTCTCTGATTATATTTAGATGGGCTCCTGGAGGCGGTATCGATTCTTATCCAAGTACACCCCATTCCAATATTAATACTCAATCGCCATCAATGCATGAAATTTACGGAGATCCACCTAGTTCAGTGGGAAGTTTATCGAGTGATGTTCGCTTGAAGTAAGTTCAAACCAAGAGTGTCTTCCTTTTCCTTTCACACTTCTTCCTCTTTGAACATTTCAAAGTTTTTTTTGCTCGAATGCTTTTGTTTTATATTATATTTACTTCAGTTATTGAAATTCCTTCCTTTCCTTTCCTTTGTTTCTTTTTCTCTGTTCTCTTTCCCTCTCTCTCTCTTCTTCTCTCTCTTTCTCTTTCTCTCTCTTTTTTTCTCTGTCTCTTTTTATTTCACGATTGTAGTATTACACCTGCAAATTTTATACAAACGCACTCAAATTCCCATATGGTCTGTGACTTTAATAGCTACTTTTAGGTCACCGACAAATTCTTATGATTAGACGTTGAAACTAAATGCAAGTTTTATAAATGCATATCAGTGAACCCTTTCTATTAAATTCATTCTTTTTAACAAATATACAATTTAAAAGAAGGGTAAAATTAAACAGCTACCATTCTCGTTTCATTTAAAAAAATTTAATCAAAGCGAAACAACTTTCTACTTATTCAATTTTTTCATCCCAAATGTTATTCTAAAAATATTTCTTAATGATGTTATCTCATTGTAATATTAACTGCCTAGAATCATTTTTACTTTTAACGAATGAAAGTCTCTTCAATATTTAACTGTCTTTGAAAATTGGCACCTTTTTTATCAGACATTATTTAAAAAAAAGAAAACCATTCTTATCAGTTTTACCTTCATTTATTGACTCAGCTTTAAACTCAAAAATGCAATCTCGTTCTTCATTGAAAACTAACAATCGTATTTTACAGAGTAAGTGGTGAATCAACACTTGAAGAATACAATTCAAACATATGATTTTCAATAATTATGAATAAAGTTACTGTTCCCAATCTTTTCAAAAATTTCCTCTAAAGCCTATCAAAAAATACAAAATCAACATTTTGTAAACAAAGCGAAAACAAACTCTTCTCGATTTTCACTCTCTCACTCTCTCTCTCTCTCTCTCTCTCTCCGTCTTTCATATCACCTTTTCTCTCTCCTCCTCTTCCTTTTCTCTACCTCTCTCTCCTTCCCTTTCTCTCTTTCTTTTTCTCTGTCTCTCTTTTGGGCTTTCAGTGTTGGATCAATGACATCCTTCCAAGATGTTGATTTCTTCAATATCATGAACGATGTTGATTATGATATGGACGATATTCCTGCTGATTTATCTGGAGTTGGTCTTAGTGAGCTTCTTGGCAATACGAATGGCTTCAATTGTTTTGGACCAACTCAGGAGGCCAAACACGAATAATGGCCATATTGAGTCCACGAAAGACTTAAACCTGTTTTTTCTTCTTTATCTCTATTTTTTCCTAGAAAATCACAAATGAATTGAAAATTGATTCCAAATAATTTCAAAAATAATCTCTTCTAGTAGAGCAAATTAGCTCGACTCTACAAATCTCTATATTTCTCTCAATCTACTTAAATTGATTCTCCCTTGAAGGATGTTATTAGGAGGAATTCATCTTCATCTGTTTATTTTCAATATAAAAACATATTCATTGTGTAAAGTGAGCAAAACAATCTATTTATGTACAAAATCATTAAACCTGAAGAACTGATTCAACTAAATCTATAAAACTCTTCATCTTTCCTTCAAATGAGACGAGCTTTTCAAGCATTATGGGACAATAATTCATCTACTGAAAAATGAAAATTGAGGAGCTTTCAAATACTTCAAGTAACGTATCAGAATTTCATTTTCTGTCAGCTCAACATCTTGTTAATTTTTTCATCTTATTCTTTTCAGATTGTACATAAACCCCAATTAATTCTATGAGCAATAAGAATGCAGATAAAATCAGTTTTCATGACAAAGGAAAATTCAGTTCTCCAATTGTAAAGACTTTAAAGTTGATTCAAAGCTCTTAAAATGTTGATACATTCCATTGTTCCCAGCAATTAGCTTTGAAATCGCAATTCGTATTCAGATCGTACTCAATATCTGAAAATTGACTCTGAATTAAGGATTAATCGGATAAATACTTATCAACCTAGAAAAAGTGATTATCATGAGAATTCAGAGGATTATGATTTGGCAATTCAAACGATGAAAAGAAAAAAATCCGATTTTGCTGAAAGATATTGAAGACGAAAGCCGATACTTTCCATTAACTATCCCATCTTTAATTGAATGGACCTTGTTTTTGGTTGAATAATTCACAGAATTTACAAACCTTCAAGTTGAAACTCAACGAGTTGATGAAATGTTAAGTCAATAATTGCCTGATCATGGTCAAATCAAAGTTACAATAAGCAGCAGTTGGTTATTTCCGCTTGATTGTTGAAAAATTTTCAGGATTGGAGCGAAAGGAATCAGCCAAGAGTGGTTAATTTACTTTTTAAGTTGATTCCATAACAAGCATCAAACTTGTCTTTTCATCAAGGTAAGCTTGAATAACATAAACAATTGTTTAAATTTATTTGCATGTGTAATTTAAAAATGAATACTCAATATTTACTGTTTATTTTAATTTTTTCCAATATTGTGAACTTTAGCCTTTATTTCCAAATTAGGTGGTTCCTGATGACCAAGAAATCTGTGATATCCTTCTAAACATACTGTATGTTATCTCTAAAAATTCATCAACGCTTTTTAAATTTTTATTTCATAATTCACAATTTTTTAAATTTTATATTTTTAGGTTTCAAAGTTTACGAACGCTGTTTGACCCGAACTGGACGTGTTCATGCAAAAACTGGGTCAGATGTGAGCTGCAAAAGACAAGGCGATTTCACACTTTGCGAAGGATTCAATCTAAGTTTAAAATGACCGCGGAAATACCTGAAAGATTTGTGAAACCCGATAATATAATACAATAGAGCCAGTTTCATTAACCGCAAGTTAAACTGGTGATCCTTTAACAGATGGATGGAACTTACCTTTTCAGTTGAAATCTACAATTAAATGCATTAGAACGGCTTGAAAGATGGAAACAAGCAATAAAAAACTGTAGTTCCCGTGCATCTGATCATTAAGTGAAAAAAATTATAATTCGGTCTCTATCTTGGTTGAATATGGTGGGACTTTCATTTTTCGATGCAGTGAAGCTTAATGAGGATGGATTATAATTTCATGTTGAGTTAAAGAAGCAGATTGGTCTAAATGGTTAAATTATAAAGTCAAGTGGATTTCAATGTACATTTTCGTTACCTGACAGAGTAAACAAATCTCTCATCATGACTGCGATTGTTCCAAATTGTTACTTTTACTGAAAAGTGGTTTCAAAATTTTTCTCGATTAACTTTAATTTTCATCTGGAGCTTTTATTCCAATTTTAATATCTATCCAAGTTTTTTTTCTGTAACATGAGAAATAAATCATAGGTTGCTTTGGACGTAAATTATAAATTAGATGATTTGAAGTTTGATATTTTGTAATTGGTTATTTTTTAGTAAATTTACCTAAATTGATTGATTGATGAAGTGAAATGTTACATTACATGTATGATAATGATGGCAAATGTAAGGATGATTTATGAATTAGTTTCAACTGATGAGTATATTCGGTTAAATATTTTATATAAATGAAACGGATCAATTTTGAACAGATTAGAATCATTCTAGCAAGAGTCTGTACGATCACTTTGTTAAATCATATTGTACATTAAATAATTTTCAAAATGAAACTACAAATTGCTCTCATCGGAATCTGCTGTGTAACTGTAAGTATATCAAAGCTGAAAATTTCTGCTAACATACGTAAACTTTGCCAAAATTTGATTCTCTCAAAATCTCAATTATAGTTAATCAACTAATTAAATCTAAATTCTATCGCTTTCCATTATAGTTTGCTCTTGGAAATGAAATGTTACTCAAAGCAACAGTAAGTTTCTAAATGACATTACAACGGACAATAAGGAAGTTAATTTTACTTACATATATTTTTACCTTACAGAATCTTGAATCTCGTAATCTCAATGAACGTGCTAATCCAATGATGATGGGCGCACATTCAATGAATCATGCCATGAATCAGTTTAAGTCCATGGAAAAACAAATGGGAATGATTCAAGAATCACTTCGACGAAACCATGCAAGGAAAAGTTCATTGACAATGAGACAGTTAAAAGACGCTATGGATGAGGTAGCCAGAAACTTAAAGGGTATGAGTAATCAAGCTGTGCGAAAAATTACTTCCAATGCTGCATCTTTTGGTGGACGTTCATTGGGATCAACTGTGGACCAAAAATTATCTGGATTAACATCAGGACAATTATCTGCCGCTGCATCTACTTCATCCAAATCTGCAGCCAACCTTTAAAGCCACGAAAAAATGAAACGCATTAAGAATTAGAATCAAAACTAACAAATTTTGATTTTTACATCGTAACTTGTTTTATTCAGCTGAATGGTCAAAGTTGTATCAGGGTTGACAAAGTTGGGTTTAATTCCTCTTCAATCTAAAAACTTTAATCAAAATTAAAGGTTGATTTTAAAATAAAAGTGTTTAACTGTTGCTTACTTGTTGAAACTTGTAGATCCATCGATTGTCAATCATTGGGCTGTATTGAACAATATTCTTATGAAATCACAATCGAGTCGACAATTTACTAGAGACGTCATTATTGAATGAAGCAACACAAGTATAATGATTGAAATTAAATGATAGACTGATCAAGTCTCATAGCAGTAATGGTTTGAATAACATCAAGTAGCTGAGGAAATGGGAATAAACTTTGTCCTGGTAAACAAATTTAGTTGGTAAAAGCAGACTGTGAGTCCAACTGGTGATGATAAGGAGAAAGATGATGAGAGCAAACAAATGCTGAGCTAAAGATTATTTTTCTGAGAAATGATTTGATCTTTTCTAGGAAGCAAGGACTAGATACTCGATTATCATGGTAACCATGGAGGTTGAATTCTTGTTAAACCAATCATCAATTAAAGTTAACTGTTTATAACAGAATGAGTACAAACCAGCTATTGTAATGATATACGTCGATTAAAGACTGTGTAGATAAGGATAGGTACAAGCAATTAAGACTAAATACAGAGAAAAATTTCAATGATCTTTTGGTTTAAATATAAATTGATTAATTGTTACAAATTCAGATTGTGATAAGATTTCATAAAAGAGGAACATTTATCAGTCAGTTTATTACTTAATTTTTATTTGGTAGAAAGAAATAAAATAAATTGATTTGACAAATACTCTGAATAATTATATAGAAATCATTGAGATATTTTACACTTGAAACCATAAATTATTTGCCTGACAACAGAAACAATAACATGTTATATAATGTTAAGTGATATCACATTTCCGTATAAAGTTTGTGCAAATTGTTGGGAATTGAATATTCACAAATTTCAGCTTCGAAATAAAAAGATCACTCAATGATCATAATTTAGTTTCATAGTTTATTCACTGAAGATTAATTAGACGCGATTTCAATGCTTTATCTTGTTCTCACAGTGAGATATTCATGAATTAGTTAATGAAAACCTGAACTTCAAAGTTATCAATGTGTAATTGTACTCAAAACCCTAATAATAAAATCAAAATTAAAATGAATTGTCCCAATACTTTTGCACTAGAAAAGCTTTATTTGTTTGTTAGCTTTATTATACCGCGAATATCTAGTGAAGTAAAACTTACAACTTACTTGTTAGTGCAAATGTATTGGAAAAATTCATTTTAATTTTGAATCACCACAATTAGACTCTATTTATAAGAGTTTTGAGTACAGTTGTACGTTGATAACTCAATTCAACATTGAGACTCTTTATTAATCAGTAGATCTCACTTTAACGCTCAAACAATTAAAGTCTTAAGTTTCAGCTCAAAGTCATAGTTCTTTTCTTGTCTTCTTTTCAGTAAATATTCGTAACTGTAGTCAGTGAGTTCGTAAACTGCAATTTTTAACACGACTAAATTGACTTTTTACTTCAGTCTTTAAATTTTTGTCCAGAGAAGAAAGGGAAATTGAAATTGGCTGACTAAATGTATTCGTATTTATCTTACTCAGAAAGTAAAGAGACCCTTAAGATTGCTAGAGTTTCAATAGTCTTTAACATGCCAACTAAAGAGGGAAAACACGAAAAAAATAATACTTCTTGATTAAGAAGACCTCGAAGAAACGAAATTTCAACGAAAATTTATTGAACAATTTGTCTTACGTCAATGAATTTAATAAGACTTTATTTCACTTCATCTTGTTACAAGAATAAGGATACCGATAATCTCAAACGATACTATGCAGAGTGAATGCCGAGCAGCTACACTCGTGGTGCATTGCCAGGTACACAGGTGACTTACACCACTTTTTACAAAAATCAAATAACATTTGTTTGAATTTCAAGTAAATTATTTGATTTAATTGAATTGGTTAAATTGAAAAATGTAAAACAATTTGTGAAAAATTGAATCATTTGGGAGAGTAAATATTATAATATATTGTTATAATATAATAAAATGATGAGATGTCTTTTGTGAAAGTGGTATTGTGGTTGGAGAATTAAATTCAAAAATTTATCTGCATTCGGTTCCACGTTCGAGTGATTCTGTGTTGATATAAATTTCCTGTTTTGTGATATTGTCAAGTTGATGTTCAGGTCCTGTTCAGGTTGTGTGTTATTCACTCAGGTTGATCGGTACAAAAAATCAAAGAGTTGGTTTGGCTAAATTTAAATGAATTTAATTTTGGGTGCAATGAGTTATTTTTTTAAGATAAAATGTTTATTCTTGACTTTTTTTGAAATTAATAAATGAATCATCAAACTATTTGATGAAATTCTTAGGTATACGGAGTATTCAAACGCAACTTAAAATTGAAAAAAAATTTAATTTAATTTAATTAAGGTTCTTAGTACTACAACACTGCCATCTTGTGAATCAAATATTCTTGTGCACCTTACGCATGCTTGCTTTTCAGCTGTTCATTTACAATTACAATTGTTTACTTATTATTAATTTAGAAAAATTCATTTATTTCAAACTCCATTATTAGTAAACTGTGATTTTTTAAAAGGGCAAAATGTCGGAAAGAAAGGTTTTAAATGTAAGTAACTTTAATCCGCTTTTAATTTGGTTATTGCACATCTTAATTTACTAATTTTCATGTTTGTTTTCTTATAAAATATAGAAATATTACCCACCGGATTTTGATCCCAGTAAAGTTCCTAGGCTTCGCCATCCAAAAACTAGACAGTACACTGTACGTATTATGGTACCATTCAACATGCAGTGTAATACTTGTGGAGACTATATCGCTAAAGCGAAAAAGTTCAATGCGAGAAAGGAAACTATTGAAAATGAAAGCTATCTTGGTTTGAAAGTTTTTCGTTTTTATTTCAAGTGTCCAGTTTGCATGGCAGAAATAACCTTCAAAACAGATCCAAAAAGCTTTGATTATGAACTTGAACATGGAGCCACTCGAAATTTTCAAGCACTTCGTTTATCCGAACAAAAAGCTCTCGAAGAAGCCAAAGAAAAAGAAGAAGAGGTGAAATCAAATCCAATTAAATTATTAGAGGAGCGCCAGTTAGCTTCACGTCGAGAAATGGAGGAATTAGAAGAATTAGAAGAACTTAAAGATCAAAGTGATAAAAAAGTTGTCGTTAATTTTGAAGAAATTTTAGCTAAAAAGAGAGAGAAAGCTAAAGAAGAAGCAATATTGGAGGCTCGAAGACAAGAGGAAGAAGATGAAGCTCTTATAAAAAGTATTATGGCTGAAAAAGCAAAATTAGGTCCGTCCACTTCCACAGCACCTGCAACGAAGACACCATCATCATTTTCATCATTTGCACCTTCAAAATCATCCAGTAACAAACAATCTATGAAAAGAAAGTTATCCAGTTTAATTAAAATCAAGGAGCCTGATCCACCAGCTAAAAAACCATCTGATTGACAAATGTATCATAAATGCAAACATTAAGGATTAATTATCAATAATAAAAAATATAGTAAAATAATTTTGATCGATTCAGAACCAAACTTTTTTACCTAATTTAATCAAGACTTGTGAATGGTGATTTATTGTGGTATCGAGATTCTCTATTGGCTTATAAATTCATTCCAAATCAATTGGAACCTATGAATCTAATAAACTATTAAATTTGTGTGATTAAACTTGAAGCGAAACCTAATTACGATTTGACAAAATCATTAGACCAATCAACTATTTAACCGTTAAAAGTGTAGTTTCGTATGTTCAAAAAACAAGAACAGTCTTAAAGTGAACTCGTTTGACAAATCAAAATTTTTCTTGTCGCTCATAAAGTCTCGCCTTTTAATCAAATAACGATCCACATCTTTCACTTTCATTATCGAGCAAATTGAACTTTCAAGCTATAATCGATAGTGAATATTTTCTCAATCAAACCGTATTATCCAAGTCAATTATGACCAACAATCATGCTAATATGAATTGAATTTTGTTTTATGCTTTAATCGATGAAACCAACTAATAGTAAGTAGTTAAAGTTACTAATAAATCAATTCCTGCAAATTTAAAAATTCAACTGATTGTGTTTATTTAAACTTTCAGCCTCCAGTAAAAACCAGATAAACTTGATATATTAACCGGGTCACTTGCGATTCCCATTAATTTATAACATTATCATTAAGATTACAGCAACAACAAACGATAATCATATGTTATGTAAAATAATGGATAACAATTATGTGTTGAAAATGGAAAGATTGAGTGAAAACGATTACAATTTGATAAAATCATTGAGATTTTAAATCAAATTTCAAGAGGTAAAAAAGCCCTTTTAAATCCAACAATAAGTTACCTCCAAAAAGCATCATTTCAAGTAAAAAGCAGACCTTTTTGAAACTTTTTTCTTCCTTTTTCCTTCTTTCAACATAACACAGGTTGAATTGATGATGAACAGAGTGATTAGTTAATTGTGAACCATCTCGAAAACGAAATAAAGGTAAATTACTTTGAAATAAGCAACCCTGTTTTGATTAGCATTTAAAAACTCAGTAATGGTTAACGGCAATTTAGCTTGATTCTAAGTGTCACTGTCACTTCTTTATGATAAGATTTTTAATTAAATCATTAATTGTCCTTGGTTAGAAGACTTACCTTTTTTCATTTCATTGGAAAACAAAGCAAAAACACTTCAATTTTTGTCAAAGTGTGATCCGTCAATTGATTGTGATTACTTGTTCATATTGTCTTCATTATTTGTCTTGTTATGAAAAACTTGTTTTCACCTAATCATATTTACTGTATTTAACTCGCTTTTTAAATTGTAACCTTTCGATGTCTACTAATCTTACAATTAAGTCTTGTTCTTGGTTTTTTCGTAGATTATTAATCATCTTCACCATCTTGATTAACGTTTAATTTTACCTTCTCTTTCTGATTGAAAACATTGAATCGACTTGACAAGGTTCCTCTTTTTCCTCATAATCATTTTATTTGTTCATTTTGATTGAATATATTTTGTAATTTTTTTATTAACATTCGCCATTACATTACAATTTTGTTCATTGAGAATTGGTTAGTGGTAAACTATTGCATAAGCTATTATCGAGGATGATCACAATAAGATTACATGGGACTGTATTTAGACATTTGTTTTGCTTATGTAATAACAATCACAGACGAAATGGTAATTTGATGGGAAACAATTTGGTTTTACTATTATTAACTGATAATTAAATTTAATTTGACAACAGTGCGATTGTACTAAATATGTTCAACAGTCGTTTCCATCAAATTATCTTTCATTCATTTTTCGATACACCTCTATCATAATCATGTTGCCTGATTTAATAATATTCAGATGATTGATGCTTTTTTGCTGCTTCTATTTATAATAATAGAGTGAATTTGTTTTGATGAAGTGAAAAGTTGAATTGACTGGAAGTTGTGTTAGTTAAAAGTATAAGAAATGTCTTCTTTTATAACAAAATTGACTCAGTTTTGTCATTGAAAAAAGGTCAATTGCTCGATGACTTGAATCATCAGGTGAGGTGCATTTTCAATACATTCACAATTTGTCTACGTAAAATGTTTTTTGGTAACAATAAAATTTCAAGAATATAGTCAATTTTAAATGTATTTTATAGCTTTGATGATTGGTCATCAATTTTAGAAGACGATTCTCACAAAAACAGCCGTAACAGCATAAAATATCAAGGAATGAATAAGTGAATTGAAAACAATTGCATCTTCCAATCCACAGCCTTTAACCATTATCCTGATTGATCCTCTAATTATTTCTGGATAAGGGAAAAAGTATCTGAATGATCTCATGAAATAAGGTAAACCTTCTTCGGGCCAAAGGATTCCGCAAGTAGCTAAGCCAACCATACAATAAGCAACTGCAAGCATAAATATAAACATTTGATCAAATTTAAGAACAGCAAATAAAAATGAAACTGGAAGAGCAGCCAGAATATTTAGAAAGTAAAAGAGTAAAAGTAATGGAAATGATCCTTGGCACGGAGCTTTCAAATATTCAAGAGCGATATACCAGACAGGGCCAGAAGTCAGGATAGGAATTAACGTATTTGTTATCATGTGGCTTAGTAAGATATGGGTTGGACCTGCTCCAGCGGCATAAGTACGCTCGAGAATAGCGTCTTTACGGTCACGGAGAAGTGAATAGATCGATAAAAGGAAGCCAGTTACATGAGCAATGTAAAATATGGCCACAGGCATGAAGAAAGTCTTGGATCCCGTTAGATCTGACGGATCAGATAAATCATAGATTGGGTCTCCTTGGGTGATGGGCCAAGTGGCCATCATTGGGTTAAGAGAAAGATTGGCCAACATTTGTGGTCCCGCAGTTCTTAGACCTCGAGTTAAAGACTGTTCTATTATTTGAAAAACAATTTTCTCAAAAGCATCACCAACATAACGAACTTGAGCATTTTCAATGAAATCTCGGTACTCTTGGTCAATAGGTTCTCGGAAATGGTACTTTAAAGGTGCATATGAGGAATAGAAGCGTGGGAAATGTAGAAATCCATGAATTGATTTATCTTCCACAGCAGCATATGCTGATTCTAAATCATTGAAAGGAATTATTTGGATGACCTCCGAATTAATATTGTCCAAGACAATTTGGCTTGCTCGAGGTGGATCCTCTTCATTAAATAAACCTA
This sequence comes from Tetranychus piercei, assembly GCA_036759885.1. Taxonomy (NCBI): domain Eukaryota; kingdom Metazoa; phylum Arthropoda; class Arachnida; order Trombidiformes; family Tetranychidae; genus Tetranychus; species Tetranychus piercei. Next base: position 587,041 of record CM071877.1, read on the forward strand.
CAGCCATATGTTTAGGTGTAGTACCATAGATTGTTGCATAAAGGTAAACCAGATAGGCAATAACAAACGAAGCACCTAAAATGTACCAACGCATTTTGGTGAAACGAAGAAAAACTCGACTGAAAACAGCAGTAAACAAACTCCATTGTATGATTAGGTTTGTTTTGCTAAGATAATTAAAAGAGTTGGATGAATGAGATGAAGACGAATCCTCAGATTGTTGCTGAACATTTGATTCGTGTTGAGTGTTGAAAGATGATGAAGAACAAGAAGAGTTTTGTTCACAAACATTTTGGCCAGATAAAGGTCTTTCTTGTCGACACATGATGGCAAAGGTTTCTTCTAAAGTTGGTACCCCATAACGAGCTAAAATAGCATCAGGGGATTCCTGAGCTAAGATTGACCCTTTTCTCATAAATCCAATTAAATTTGTTCGTCTAGCTTCTTCAATGTAATGAGTTGTAATTATTACGGTGGTTAGTTTAGTTGATGTCATTTTGAAGATAATATTCCACATATTTTCTCGAACTAAAGGATCACAACCAACAGTTGGCTCATCCAAAATTATCAATTTGGGTTCATGGATGATTGAACAAATAAAAGATATCCTGCGTTTTTGCCCGCCTGATAATTTACCGATCAAACGATTCGAGGGTGGAAGACCAAGAGTTTTAAGAAGTGAGGTTAAACGTTGTTGAACACCGGCCAAAGGAACACGATACAGACGGGCAAAATAAATGGCTGATTCAGCAATGGTAAAGTCACTATCCAATGATATGTCTTGAGGCATATAACCTAAATTAGGTCCAGGAATACCTAAAGATGGATCTCCTGGATTAAGACCGAACAGTTTAATTGAACCTTTCACTGGTCTAAAAAATCCGGTTAGACATCGAAGGAAGGTTGTCTTACCACAACCAGATGGTCCAATCAAACAGTAAACACAGCCTTGTGGTATGTTCATCGAAAGATTGTTAAGAGCAAGAAAAAGCTTCTCTCCTTTGGCATAGCTTAGCACTAATTTGTCAGCAACAACAGCGGGTTTTGATGTGTCTGATTTACAGTTAACACTGACTGTACAATCAACTTGAGACATTTTCTTCACTTTCTAAATCAATCTTTTAATCAACGATAGACAATCGCCCCACGAATTAACACATTAACAAATTGAGAGAAATATTTAATCAGAATTAGCATTGAGATGAGCGTTTAGCTTATCATTTGCTCAAAACTTTACACTGTAATACACGAATGTAGACGAATTGAAATTGGTTGCATCTTTTTCAGACAAGTTGACTAAGGGCTACTTCTGGACCCAAAGGTTACAGTTTACAGAATAGGTCAGTGCTCTTATTTGATCGCCTTAATCACAATTAGAAAGAAGGAAGACGGTGATGCAATAAGAGGAAAGAGAGTGGAATGAGTTGAAACAAAAAAAGAAACGAAGAAGCAAAAGGATGGACTTTGATAGTGGATTGGAATGAAAAGTTGACTGAAGACTTCAGATGAATTTAATTTCAATCCGTCTACATGATGAGGGAGATTGAGAGGAGGAGAAGGAAAGAGGGAGAAGGTGAAAACTTGCTGTCCTAAAAGTAAAAATAAGGAAAGGAAAGAAAAACGTTTTTTCGCATTTTCGCTTTCTTTCAGGTTAATGGTTCTAACTTAACCCGAAGGTTTCGATGTTTCTTTCCAATTTCAATTGCTTCTTTTTTATACCTTTTTTACTTCTTGTTTTTTCACTTTTATTCTGGTCCGCAAAAATATTTTTTGAAATCATCGCTGAAAGATTCAAGCTTTCCTCAAAACAAGCTGATCAAATAAAATTACAATTATTAACAATTAATCCAGCTTTATCATTTTGTACAAACTCAAATGGTTTGTTTTTAAATTTTGGAGACTTTAATTGATGAATCCAACTTTGGATAGCCCTTGAAAAGTTCAGTCAAATCATCGGTTGAAGTGTTAAGTTTATTGATGAATTTAATTGTTTAAAACAGGCAACATGGCTGATCGGATTTAATAAAAGATTGAAGTTGACATCAGGATAACAATTTTTCAATGATAAAATAATGAGGAAAGATCAACTTTTGTATGCATGAGTAAATTAAAACATAACGCTACAGTAAACCAAATCTGCTTCTTATTAAATGTAATTACTTGCTTCCCTGTCGATATCATCGGAAACTTGTCCGATCAATGGATCATTTTTCCAGTAATAAGTGGGAGGTCCGGATGAGAAACAGTATTTTTTATGCAATTCATCATCACCATCAACCCAGAACATTAAATAAAAATTACACATTTCATCATCACCAGTTGGTCCAACTGAAACTGGGTGAGATAAATAGTTATCCATTGTACACCGAGCTGCTAAAACATCATTTTGTTTTATTATGAGAGATTCATTATTTATCGGATAAAACATCTGAAAATTATGATAAATGAAGGAAAAAAACGAATCAAACAATGGTTACTCAAGGACAAGATGAATTATGAACATTGTTTATGTTCGCTACGTCAAGTTCAAAGATAAAAAATACCTGAGGTTTTTGAGGGTCGCGTTTTCCAAGTAATTTCCACTTTCCGTTTTCAATAAGCCATCCTGTAACCAACTTACCAAGCTTATGGGTATGTGTACGGAAAGCAAATGGATGCATTAAAATAGGTTGATTAATTTTACAAGAAGTTTCCATGTGTTCAATTGATTTAGCAGGAATAGAGCCCTGGGTTCCTAATAGAAGGACACCGGCTCTTTTATTAACTCTATTAGCTGAGTCTGGAGTCATTGAAAGTATGATTCCTGATTGATCATGGTCACCTTTAAGGAATCGATCAACTTTAGCATAGTGAACTTGAAGGACTAGAAATGCTATGTCTGTGCCTTTACCCACTTTAAAACCTACTTTATCTGGTAAGACTAGACTTGGAGCGTCCATTGCCCAAGCATAAATGATAGACTGGACCCCTGAACAGACCGGTGCTCGAAGGTAAGGTGAATCTGGACCGACAACGCCAGACATTTCACCACATTCCCAAACAGCTCTAGGAATGTCTCGTACATGATATCCTGGGACTTTGCAACCATATATGATAATATGATGAGCTGTTTCCATTGTTGCGTTTGGAATGAATTCAACTATGTATTCAGTTCTATACCTAGGCATTCGGAATGCTGTACATAGATATGAGTCTTTCTAAATGGATAGAGGTCACAGTGATATAAGATAATGTAAAAAATTAGCATAAATTGAAGGTATAATTTTCAATAACTTTTAAAACTTTAGAGTTAGAATTAGATTTAGAATTATGAAAAAAGTTAATAACAAGTTAATCATTGAATTATCTGATGCAAAAAATCTTTCAGAAGGTTACGGATATGGTTTTACTAGATTTTCAATATACTAGGGTTATAAGGACACAAAAAACAATCGATTACTTACCGTATTGGGTTGAACTTGAGGCATCAACATTGGGAAGTGTTTCAAGTTCATATTAATTGATTGAGCAACAGGAACAGCAAAAGAGAAGATAATGGTTGCAAATGTCAGTATTTTATTCATTGCCAGATCATGATGATTACTTGAACACAAATTGTTACCATTAAAAAGATACATATTAAATATTTAATATAAATAGCCTAATAGCTAAGCTAATTGAAACGAATTAAATTTATAATAATACGAAGAGACATTTTGTTGGCTTGATTTTAGATCTAAATGTTGAACAAATATCGTTAACAGCTGAAAACATTTTAAATACTGAATTAAAGCGTTCAACGTGATGTATATTGTTGAACGTTCAGAACTTGAGAGTAACAGTCATTGCATTTTGTATTACAATAGCATTGATCCGTTACAAATTTTGACTTTGATTTTAAAGCGCTCATTTCAATTGCTTTACTTTTTACGTGGAATTCCAATAATTATCTTATTTCAAGTTATAAGTTTATCTTTTAAATTGAGATATTTTTCGGGGTGAATTATCATATTTTTGTTAGTGAATTAAAAAAGTAAAGAGATATTTCAACAAAATTGAAAAATTCGAATAATTTTTATTTATTGTGATTCTCTGCCAATGGTCATTTTGTTACTATACCTATACAGCAATATGAATCTCTACAGGTTTTTAAGTATTGAATATGAAAACAAATATATCTTTAAATATTTAAAGTGAAATTTTTGTTTTAAAAAAATTAATCTCATAATTTTTGTCAAAAAAGGAAAGGGATGAAGGGAAGATTGATTTTTTTAATGAGTTGTTAAAGGATAAATTAATGGCGAAGATCAGAAATGGGTCGTATATGATTAGAAAATGAATGGTCGAAGATATACATATTTTTAACCAAGAATTGATTTTACCCTTTTTCTAGTTCTTTGTTGACTTGTTTGCTTTTTCAAGCTGTTCCTTTCTTTAGTTGATCTTAAATCCTGTAATTTTTCACTGGTAAGACATCATTTTATGTTTGATATCAACTGTAAAAATCAAGGTTAAAGCTGATATAATGCACAGACAATTGAAATGTAATCGTTTTTTTCTGGGCTAATTGCGTTTGTAGAAAAGGATTCTATGGCTATGGCTGAAGACCCTCAGGATACAAAACATTATCAGAGTCTGTAAATATTGCACGATCCAGTGTTGTTTTACAAAAGAAACAATCCGAATGTTTCATGAAATGTCTTGCAATACAAGCTCTATAGATATAAAAAAATTAACAGATTAGTAACTAGTTTACTGATTGTAGCAATTATGTAAAATACCTGCAAGATTGGTGTCCACATGGAATAAAGTTAGCAGTTTTCTTATCTGCATAACAAATTGTGCATAGTTCGTCTTCATCAATATGTTCAACAGTTCTAGACAACTCTACTGTATGGTGACGAGTCAATAAAAGATTAACAGCTTTGTGGAGTAGATCTATCTCTGTTGGTGAAACTTCACTGAATTGTTCGAACTGAAAGCGTCTTCTCGATGAATTCGGGTTCTGTCCAATAAGAAAATAGTAGCTGCTAGGAAGAAAATTGGCATCCGTTATGATTGCATTGATCGCCTTTTCACAATCGTCTGGTTCACGTCCTAGCAACACAAGTGCTATGAGTAAGCCAGCGACAGCACTTAATATTGGAAAATGATTTACTAATTCAAGACCAATCATGTCTAAATCTATCACATATTCGAATGATCCAGTTGGAACAGTTACTCGGTTCAGTATTTGATTCAATGTGGAGCATAATTGATTAGTTATGTAGCCATTTCCATGTGATGAAACTACAAGACTATGATTGTTGCAAACAATCATTTCGAGGACTCTTAATAAAGAAAGAGAGAGATCGAAACAGGTACAGCATATTTTCAGCTGCCGAGCATCAACGAAAACCTTCTCAGGTCTTTGAGCATTATTTTGAATCTCTTGAAGCATTCCAATGAATTCTGAGAATGACCAGTTAAGTTGACAAATAATAGAGGAAATGAAAGAATTTGAAACATCGAGATTAGCAGTGAGATAATCAGTCAATTCTTTTTGGAAAACAGGAGATGGACAGGCCTTTAGATAGCTTAAATTAGAGAAAATTTCTCGGTTACTATGTGAACTAGTTAGCTTGAAAGCCAGATTTGATGGGGAAGCATATTTGAAAGCAAATCCATTTCCTTTCCACATTCGGAGAAGTATCCAATTGGATTGACCCCAAGCTCGATTCTCATAGGGTGCAGTAAGAGATTTTATCATCTTTGTGCGACTAGACTGCGGAATATTCTCCAAAATGCGTAAAGTTTCAGGATTAGAAACAAGAGAAGCCAAAGCCTGAGCAATGCTTTCACGGAGATCAGCGTTGACGATTCTTTCGTCCCCAAAATGGGAAGCTATAAAAATGCACAATTGTTGTAATAATTCGTGATATTCTTTTTCATGTTCTGGGTTGAATAGCCCAGAGTAAGTTGGACTTCCTTTGTATTTGGCAGAAATGGTGGATCCAAAATAGAAACGCATCGCATAACTGAGGTTAAGACAAGATTCAATATGATAGTCAGGTATAAAACTAAACAGATAACTGCAAGAAGAAGCATGATCTAGAGTATTCAAGAGTAATTTAAGAAGCCAGTAGATATCAGCTCGTTTTGAAGAAGTTAAAACAGTTGAATTGATTAAAGCCATTTGTCGAGCTCTGATGAGAAATTCTTTTTCTAATACTTTGGTTGTATTTTGTATGATTGATTGGCTTTCGTCACTCACATTCTCCATTTTTTTCAATTCTTCTAATGCATCAGCAAGTTCCAATAGATGTTCTCGTATAGCACAATATTTACTCAATTGTTTATGAGCACCAGTTGGATAAAGTCTGACCAAGCCATCAATTATAGCATAAACATGTTTCAAAAGTGGATTCAGTGTTGATGAGGTCTCTATATATTTGCTTATTTCTTTTTCATAAGTTTTGTTTAGATGAGTAACCAATCCTCCAACTCTACAGGTTTCTGTTGAAATAGAAATGGGATCAACAAAAAAACTGATTGGTAGGACATTGATCATAGATTCATATTGAACGCGGATCAGAGAAGTTAAACGGTGAAAAATGGCAAGAGTTGCTGGTGAAGAGCCTGGAGCCTCTAAACCATTGGAGATCAAGCGAGGATTCAAACTGCTCGTAGTTTCCTTGAGAAAATTGTCAAATTTGGTAAGAAATATCACCCGACAGATTTCGTCTTGAAAAATCAAAGTATCTAGTATCATTTGATGAAGTGACTCTAACTCCATAAGAGCATTTTCAATTTCATTGCTTCTTAAAATTTTGTATGCCTCGGGAGATGCGAGGCTTTGTAATGTGAGGTTGGGAAAAATTTCTCTTTCAAGTAAATCATCATCCATTACAGTTCGTCCGATAAAAAGCTGCGGAAACTTAACTTTATCAAAAAGTACATGGTTCAAAAGATAAATCCTAGTTGGAGGATGTTGAACCAAAGATAGAGCAACCAGAAGATATTGTTTTTGAGATGAAATGCTGCAAGAGAATGAGGATAATTCAAAATTTATTTCCAATGAGAAATGGGAAAGGTTATTTAAATGGATTAGCGATTTATAACTTACCAGAAAGATGAGGACAATGATGACTGAGATGAAAGATGATAGGCATCGAGAAGTGTATGAAAGGAGGTTGATTCTGTGTTAGACGCAGTTGCTGAGGCACTCGATTTATCGTCAAATTGTGAAAAATGATAAGCGTTGACAAGAGAGGTTACAAGATGATCAATACAATCATGAATTTGAGATTTTTCCATGAGAGCCCAAAGAAGATCGAGTAAACCATGTATTATTTGGCTATTATTGCAGATCAACAATTTTTTCAATAAACATTGCTCATTAATGTATTTGTTAGTTAAAAGACTACTCAGACGCTTGAGAACCAAGTTAGCCAATAGAAATGAGCTGATGTTGAGATTAGAATTCGGTGAATTAACAATAAAATGAGTTGGTAACCATTCATTACTGATTTTCATTGGTATTAGAGCAAATAACCATTCCAACATAAGGTCAGCCTTGCGGATATTAACATGAGGTATGGCCTCAAGAGGTTGGTATCCTTTGATTGGATACTTAAATGGGGTAGCACCGAAATTGGCAATTAAAGATTCATTAGATCCTAAGCTGACTGCAGGAAAATAAGCAAAACCAAGACCTAATCTAACATGATTAAATGCTTGTCCTAAATGTCGTCCATTTCTGTAAAAATCTATAGATCCTTTGTCTAAGTCTATTGTACAACCAATAACATCTCCTGTATGCCAGTGTTCACCATATTTATTGGTAGTTAGGTTCCATTTCCTCATACGACTGCCATCAAAGGCATATGAATCTCTAGTATCACCGACACCTTGTTGATGAGAAAAATTACAACGATAGGTTGCCCAACCGAGCTGCATTATTCCTTTAGAAGTGAGCATGATTTCATACATCCACTTGCCTTTGTAAACAGCTACATTGCCTTTCACAGAGGAAAATTCATGATGACCAGAAAGAGACAACTTATCATAACCCATTTTAAGAGAGCCAACATTGGTAGAAAGATCAAAAGTAACATGAACAGGACCTAAACGTCCTTCAGATGACCAGTAATTGCAAGATTTGGTAGACGAAGATTGATCTGCTATTCGTTCAGTTTCAATCATCTCTTCTAATTCTTTCAATTTTCTTTCAATATAGTAATCAAGGACTTCATAAGAAATTGAGGGCTGGCCAAACTCAATGAACGGTTCTTTGACAGGACAATTATCAATATCCATATCGCCCGACTCGTTACAGCCTATTGAAGAGTTGAATTGATCTAACCTTCCAAATATTCTCGAAGTATTTCCCACATCACCAGCTGAACTTGAGCCATGTAAGCCTAAGAAGACTCGGGCAAAGGTCTCGTGATCTAATTCAAGAAAAAAGCGATTATATTTGTTTAAGTTTCGTTATTATTAGAAAATGAATAGCGAACAAGCAAAGAAGATAAACAAGTTTTTCATCTAAAGTCTCACAGGGAAAAAACTGGATAAGCGTATATGAGAGCAAATAATTGAGAACAATAAATTTGCAGAGAAAAATAAAAAATTCAAAAATGAATTGAAAGCTTGATTTTAAATAAATGCTGACAAAATTAGCTATTTAAAGCCAATAGAAGAGAGAATTTCACAACTGTGTATTCAATTTGTGTAGGCTTAATTGTAGAAAAAATAAGAACACGGATTATATTTATTCCAAGTGACAAGAATAATAAAAAACATACTCAACCCCCATGCAAATAAAATAAAAAAATAAATCAAAAGTGAGAATAATTTTTGATAGAAAATATTGAAACAATTTTTTAAAAAAATAATTATTAATGATACTTACCAATTTTTAATTGAGACATGTACCAGGATGAAGGTTCGTACAATATGAAACCCGATTATGCTTGTTAACACTTTAAGAGGAGAAACGGAACACAATTTGGTAAGATGAGTTAACAACAATTAAATGATTGATTATTGAAATTATACTAATAAAATGAATTTCACTTTTTTTGTTGTTATTCCAGCTTCTCCTCCGATCTTAGTCTTGTCTTTCTGATTAAAAGTCTCTCATTCTTTTTACTTTTGCTCCAGGGTTGTTAGGCAACCAGAGCACAATAAACAGTACTTCAGCTTCTTGTTCACAAGGTGGCAGGGTTTCCCTAAGAATTTCAAACATACTTTTCACAATTTTGTTTACAATTTATAATCGTTAATCATCGCCTTTTAATCATTCTTAATTCAGTCCTCCATTAATTTAACCATTTCATAGCATCTTTTTGTTTATGTAGACATGATACTTTGAAATTGTTTTGATTTATTAACAACTCAGAGCTTGAATCTTCACTAATGAAAATGTTATTTTCGTTTAAGTATTGTCAGTTAATTTGAATGGATTTAATATTACTTTCTGCTGGCTTTTTACTATTCTGGTCATCAATTCTTTTCACTCATTATATATTAACGGTAAGCCATATTTTTCCACATCTACTGTCAAGAACAAAAGGAGTTAACAAGTTTTATTTGTATTTATTTCCTTGGTAGTCATGCTTGGTTCACCCTTACATAAACTTAAGCAAATCAATTGGTTTAAAAATCAAACCATTTTATTTGGGCGTTTATTTAAACAGGTTTGGAAAAGTTTTTTTTTTATTGCTGTTACTTTCAATTAAATTTAAATGTACATCTATTATATCTATGTATATCCATCTATATCTATTGTATTATCATTATTTTCAAGATTTGAATATGGACTGACTCGATATGTAAACCGGTATGATGAATTTATCAAAACATGGATGAATCTAGGTGTTTTCATCTCTCTATTCTTGACTCCTGTCTCTATTTGTATATTGTTGCAGACTATTGTGAATTTAATATCATATGAGAAACAAAAATCAAAAAATTTTGGAACTCTTGAACCACTCGTAAGTTTTAAAGCTTTTATTAATAATATAGTATTAATGTTCTTTCTCTTATTATGTCTTACAGCTACCAGGAGTAAATTTACCTTTTAGTGAAATTTTTTATTACATTATTGCTCTTATAATTTCAAGTGTATTTCATGAATTTGGACACTTTATTGCAGCTTTAAAGTAAGTTTATTAACTTCTTTTGTCATGTTAGTCAGTTTGTTTGTAGTGCTTCTAAGCTTATCTTTCACATTTTTTATTGCGTATTTTTGATAGAGAAGGCATCAAGGTAAACGGTGCTGGGATCTCATTTTTTGCATTTTTACCGATTGCTTACGTTAATATATCTGAAGAGCAACTTAATAGACTACCAATTTTATGCAAATTAAGAATATTTTGCGCTGGAGTTTGGCACAACCTGACTCTTGGTCTTTTCACTGCATCACTTCTTTTACTCAATCCTTTCATATTAAGTCCGTTGTATAGAACTGGAGAAGGAGTTGTAGTTCTTAGTACACAAGAGGTATTTAATTTTTGATTGTTAAATAAACAATTTTATTGATTTTTTTCACAATTACAGAATTGGGAAGCCTCTGGTAGTCATGGAATTCAAAAATATGATATCATTACTAATATTAACCGTCAATGTCGAGTTACCAGCAAAGAAGAATGGAAATCATGTTTCTTAAATTTATTGACAAAACAAGATGAAAGCTATTGTGTTTCCCAAAATTTTATTACTGAGGAAGAATTTAAATCCGAAGGAGAAACTTGCTGCGATGAAAATTTGAAAAGACATTTGTGTTTCAAAAATTTACATTCCGAACAACATTTATGCTTACCAGTGAGGCAAATTCTAGAAAAATTTACCACTTATTGTAATGAAACAACAAAATGTTTAAATGACTATTCTTGTATTAAACCAAAAATCGAAATCCCTGGCTTCAGACTGATGGAATTACAACGGAAATTTAAACCTGCGTTTCTTTTTTGGGGTCATCCAAATGAGTTATACAATTCTGTATCAGTGATTAACTATAATCCACGTTTTAATTTTCTATCTTTAGTGTGGCTTCAAAGATGGGAAACTTTATTAAGGTTTGTCTTTTCAAATACATTGTCTTTTTGATCCAATTAATGATCTCATCTCCTTCAAACAGATACATTACATCGTTTTCTCTGGCTTTATCTCTGTTAAACTCTATTCCTTGTTTTGTAATGGATGGTAAATATATCACAAAAAGTTCTTTGGAACTTTTATTTAAAAGATTTTTCTCAAAATCATCTATGCATCTCGTTGAATTATCTTTATCAATTTTCGGAACAGTATTGGTTATTGTTTGTGTATCTTTGGGATTTTTGAGCGTTGTAAAGAAGCATGTGACATATGTTTAAAACTCTTATTTAAATCCCTCAAAAATATATTGCAATCAAATATTTATGTGCCACCCGTATAATTAATAAATTGATTATAAATCACACTCGTTTGCTACAGCATATCTGGTGTTAACTGTATAGCTGAGTTATTTGAAGAAATTTAAAAATTCAAATACTTCTACTCTTCAACAAACAATAACTTTAATAATCTTTTATTGAAATCTTTAGTGTTTCTGAATAAATATGAGTTATAAATATTTTAAGGAAAATCATGTCAATTTCATTCTAATATACCTGATACGATAAACGATATTTATAGTTGAACTCTTGCAATTTGAGTCAATTTGTTGTAGCCGCTTTTCAATAGTGATTTGCTCGGTGCTCCAAGATAAGTGAAATCCTTGCCCTTAGAAGAACCTTTAAGTACACAAACGGAGAGGCCACTTCTATCGTATTTCAAATTTTTCATCCCAATCCATTCTTGAGTTGTCCCATTAAATTTTTCAACTTTACTTATCGGTGTTTGACCTGTGAGAGGAAAAAAATTAAAGTTAACATTCATTTTGTTGATATTGAATTTAATTTTTTTTCAATTATATTAATATTTACCATTATAACCACCTATAGCGTAAATATAGTTACCAAGAACACAAGCTGAAAATGTACTTCTTTGAGATCGCATGCTAGGAGCCGAAAACCAACATTCTTGTTCAAAATCATATCTTTCCACGGTTGGAAGTCTGAATGAAGACGTTTTATTCAAGGATTTTATTTCAATTTTGTAAATACTTATGTTTATACTAATATTTTCTTACCTTTCAAATCCATTGTTACCTCCTAATGCATATAATGAGCCTTGATAAGAAACCAGAGCTAAACTGGTTCGTGGTGAATTCATGGGTTGGATTAAAGTCCATCTATGTGTTACCGGATCATACATTTCAACGGAATTTTCAATAACCTGATCATTCAATCCTCCAGCGATAAAAATCTTATTTTCATGGATAACTGCACATGCATCGGATCGAGCTAAGTTCATTTCGTTGATTCGAGTCCATTGATTGCTTGCCGGATCATATCTTTCAACTGAACGAATCCTATGTAAACCATTATGACCTCCCATGGCATACAATTGGTCATCAAGAACAGCTGTTGAAACGTAACACCGTTGTTCATACATGTTTGCCTTTTGAAACCATCTTCTTGATTCTGGGTCAAAACAGTTAACCGTATTCAATATTTCAGCTCCATTGGTTCCTCCAACAAGATAAATAACTCCTGCAATGACTTCAATGCCATGATAAGCTCTAGGAATCCTTTGACCTGTTTTACATTCAAACCATTTATTAGTTACATAATCATAAGTTTCAATTAAAGATGTTGGTACGCCATCTTGCCAGCCACCAATGGCAAAAATAATGGACCCAGGAATTCTTGGTCTAATATGTTTTGGTTCATGTCCAACTGGAAAGCCGTGTCCATCCAATAACTGTTTGCCAAATTCATAACGATTATGTTTAATCATTGATGTAACCAACTTGCAAGTAAACTCATCCAAATAAATTAGAGGATCTTTTGCCAGATTATTTGTCAAAAACGCTTGAGTTACTCGACCATGGCGAAGATAACCAAGTAATTTACCAATCAATAGTCCAGATGATTGAGATGCTCTTGTTGATTGAGGTTGTTCATTTATCCAGCGTTTTATCGCTTTCCAAACCAACTCTTCTGACTCAATGTCCAATTCATCATCATCTAAAAGAATCTCTAAATGTTTCAATGTGATGGTGGAAAACTTTATTGCTGAATCTGTTAACCATGTGAATTCCCGTTTAATCATTGACCAAGCAAGTGTTCGAATCTTATGGTTATGTTTGATTCCCAAATACAAAAGTTCAATACAATTTTCTCGATTCAAGTGGTGAACCAGAAAATTGCAACAAGCTGTGATAATAGATTCCATTTCAAACTCTTCAGCTGTATCAAGAACCTGCCAAACTTTGTTGTACGGTATACTAAATACGCCTTTGTAAGCGCAATCAATAAGAGCCGATAAAACGAATCCTGAAATTTTTGGTAACTTGATTCTTTTCAGAACATGACAATGAGCACAGGATCTTTTCGGCGCTTCTTTTTGTTCCAATGATGTTTCATCGTTCAGTTGACTTTGTAGGACATCACTAAATTTGGAACCAAGAGCTGACAAAACTGTTATATGGGCTGGAAACTCTCTATTATCTGAAGATACTAATAAAATATCACAGAATGAAAACGATTTTCTCAAATTTTGCAGAACAATCGATCTATCGAGATATGATGTCCAATCAAAATCAGGCCTATTACTTGTTTTCATCATATAATTTATAACAAAAATTAAATACAAAGCGTTAAATGAAAAGTGACAATTGCAATTGTAACAATGTCTTCAGTATGACAAAAATGAGGATACTTCATAAATTACATATATCCTTAATTGTTTTATGTTACATCAATTAAAGGAGGATAGCCAAAATGTGGGATTTTCGACCCAAGGTTCGGAATGAAATGAACCATATATAAATCGAAAGCGTATACTTTGTAGAGTAATCCTCGCTAAAAATCAGATCAAAATTCGAGATCCCTGGGGAGTTATTCGACAATTCCCTTGGGATCCTATGATGACCACATCAAACCTACTTTTTCAGATAGAACTTTTCATTTTTACTCCGATGGTGATATGCATGTTGTTCTAGACCTGTGACTTTTCAAGATATTGTAATTTGAATATTTTCCTTAATGAAAATGAATGTTCAATGTCGTGGCGTTTCTTTTTTACCCTATGATGACCAGGTCAGACCTAATTCTTATCGTTCAGCACCTCAAATAGTACAATAAAATTCAAAAAATAAATGCATAAATGTGTGTCTTTGCCTTTAACATGGATTTTTCAATATTTTCCTATGGAAATGAATGTTCAATGTCGTGGTTTTTCTTCGTTACATAAGACAAACTATTGAAAAACAGCCATTTTTTCCGCTAATCAATTAGAAAGTGACCTGAATTGTACAAATAACATATCATTCGATAGTACACATCATGCTACATCAGTATAGGCATTCTGAGAGAAATCTGATCATGCATAGGGAAGTAAGGTTTGCTAGAATTGAAAGCAAGTTGGGATACCCATGAAAAGTTGAAACATTGATAATTCCCCATAGACTTAATTGTTAAAATTCTCAATTTTGTTGTTAGGGCTTCTCAGTGAAAACAACTGGCACCATGCTAAGGTGATTCCATCAGTCCACGTGAAGTTGGATCGGTCAACCAAAGTCTGCGTTATCAGACCTATCTGGGATACTCTTACGGTAATCCAGTGCCGTTGGGTCGCAACCTCACAAAACCCCATCCTGCATTTTCCCTATTTAGTATACCTCAACATATCCTACCTTCCCATACCCTATCCTAACCTTAACCTAACCTTACTACACTACCGTACTTCACTTTACTTTACCTAACCTAACCTAACCTAACCTTACCTCACCTTAGCATTCCTCACATACTTAACCTTATCATACCATTGAGTCCATTACACTGAGCTAAGCTAACTTTCCATAACTCACAGTACCCTTCACACCATACTTCCCATACCTTACTTTCCCTATCCTACCTAACGTTATACTATCATATCATTCCTACTCCTACTGTCAGTTGTTTCCTAGTTTCTCGGGAGATTGGTTTATGCAATTCACATTCAAAGTGAAAGAAATAGCAACTGATTTAGTGGTACAGAAAGCTGACCCATTTGTTCTCTTGGAAAAAGATAATTATAATGTATGCTTGAAGACTTACAAAGGACTGAAGTATATTGTTGTTAATGAAACCTCAGCAGAAATGTGTGAAATAGATACTGAAGAGACAAAACAACCATATTTAGTTCGTTTTCAGAGTTATTGTGATAAAACATTAAATATAAATGTATAGTCTAAAGAGAATTGTGTTGAAGGGTCAAAATATAAAATAAGGAAACCACAAATCAAGATTGTAAACGACCATTTCTATATCTATTGTGTTGGCCATGATATTAAGATGTTTAGAAATACCAAAGAATGTTCTGATAACATATTAAAAATATCGATTAATTTTAACTTCTAAATTGATAATATAACGTATACTGTTAGTCAACTTGCTCATCTGGAACATTATAGAATTACCCTGGTGTCAAATTTGATTAACTGGAAGTTAACAAATGTGCGACCAACGATTCAAACCCAAATGCATGACCTGGATATTTTGCAAGAACTTGTTACCAGACATAAAGATGCAATTGACTCGAATGCAACGTGGATCGATTGGTTGAAAAGAAGCCTGTTAACATTATTGTTGTCTGTCTTGACATTTTGCATAATGCTGCTGATAATATCCAAATTCATGAATAAAATATTCTGTATCAAGAGACCGGTTGTTTCAGTGAACATAGTTCCTGATCATAGTAATCCAATGCGTTACGACAAATACCGATACCATTAAGCTCGCAATACTAATACGCCTAATATACGCCTGATATGCTTAAGCTTTATAATTAGTGTTCGTTCTAATCATTAATTAGTTAGTTTATTTTATTTTACATTAGATTACGAATCCTAGTTCAGTATGGCTAGAGAAAGAATTCCCCTGATTGACCTCGATCCTGCTGCAGAGTCAATAAGATGGGATGATGATGGTTTCGCAATTCCTGCTCCTGTAGATTTTGAGTATTTTGATCGCCCCGATCCAGTTATTCTAGGATTAATGGACAGGCTCCTGAACCTACCACACATCAATTGACCTCAGACGAATTTCTTGACACAAACATAGTCAAAGATTTTGAATACATCATATGTTTAGATACTGTATACGACCATCGCAAATCCCAAACTTGCAGAGATTGCTTGGTATCTATGTGTCACAGTTCCTGCCTTAAACCTTTTAAAGAAGCAAAACCTTCATACACTAGGAAATGCCCTGCATGTAGATCTCCTTTCCGTTATAGAAATAGATCGAGAACAGTACCAAATTCTATCGAGCAGTATGAGAGTTTGCAGTTTTATTGCTCTTTAGTCCCTCCTGTCAGCAGATCTTAACAGTAAGACAGTATCTAGCTCACATTAACGATTGTGTTTTCGATGTAAGTAACTGTCCAAGTATCATATCTGTACAACTATTTGTATATAAGGACATTTCCTTTTCCTGAAAACTTGTCACTTGTGTGTACCCTACGTCTTGTATTGTTACATTCTTGGATAAGTTTATTCCTCACCCCTATTTAACTTTCCTTTGGTAACTAAAAGCGCAATATTAAATTATTCTTTAATAAGGTTAATTATTATAATACTGTGTTTCTTATTTATTTGTTTCAAAGTGAAAAACGGTTAAATCCTTAGTTGCATTACTGAAGTCTGATGAGTAGGACCAGTAAAGGAGGACATCAGGAATTACACTTAGGGTACTGCAAGGACGGTCTTAGTTCACTTCATGCAGAAATGGGCACGAAAAGACAATCGTTAACAAGGGCTGCCATTACCATCGAGGTGCAAAGGCAGCAAATCGAGAATTTAGACCGAAGAATCAACGAATTGGAGGAGCAATAAAGAAGAGGTTTGCAGACTGTCTTTAACCTAGTTAGAAGCACCAAAATCATGATGGCAAATACACCAAATTTACAGTCAAATATTTAGATCAAACTTTTCAAATAGAAAATATCTCTCTGGATGACCCTGGTTCAGTTCTCAGAGCAGAAATTGAAAGGTTAGTTGCAGGTAAGGTAGGCGCAATTTTACGTCTGGATCATACCTTCCTTAACGATGAAAAACGTTTTGAACAGCAACAGTTTTGCTATATAAAGCAATTTCATTCCTGCATTACCGATTGATTTTTCAGTTGATCAAGGGTCAAGATTAAATGTTCGGATATTGAGCAGAACAAAACAAGTGTGATTATTTGTAACTGAAAAGTAACTGCTCAGAAAAGCGGCCGATATCTGTAACAAAAATAGTTGTTAAATGTTTTCGCTGCTAGGTAACCTAATAACTGGCAAAGACCTTTGTTTATTATTTCTAAGATGTATTTTCGTACACGAAAGAAGAGTATAAACCGTGTGAACAAATAGATAAAGACCAGACTCGGAAAACTTAAGAAGACAAACTTTTACTGACCTCTTTTACATCAAACTAATCAATGAATTTTACACCAGAAAAATGGGTTTGATGGATTTATAATTAATGTGAAAACTCGGAATGAAATATGAACGAGCATTTTTAACAAGGAATAATCTTAAATATCATTTATTCTGATGCAATATGAATTACAAATATTTCATTTGTAGATCAAGTTAAAATTATTATTATTGATCTACTTATAAATAAAACAAAAGTCTTGCTACAAATCTCGTTAATAACTTAATCAATTCAGTTAATAAATCGTGGCATAATCTTATGAATACGGTTATGTTAGGCGTAGTTCCAACAGATCCACCACCCGAATTGTTACCATTAGAGTTACCTCCAGAAGATGAAGAAGATGCAGAAGATGAAGACGCTGCAGAAGCTCCAGAGGTTTCAGAAGTATCACCAGCAGAAGCGATAGCCCCAGCCCCAGCCCCAGCCCCAGCAAAAGCTTGAGCTTGTAAATTTGCGATACATAGTGATAGGGTTAAGAAAAGTGTTAAAGTAAGGCAGGAATTCATTTTTATGAGAATTTAATGGAACTGAAACTGTTAATGTGAAATGAAATTGAAGTCAATTGAAATTGATAATCAGACAATGGTTTGAATTCTTTTTATAACAAAATAAAGAAGTGAATATTTATTTCCAGGCAGATGCGATTTAATGCTGAATAAATTGTTTCAGCTTGATCATCAATAATCGACACAATTTAGTCTCAATTTAATTTAATTCTCAAATGCATGACAAATTGACTGTGAAATTATACATTATACATTATACACGCGGATACCGTAATAGAAGGCTATATCATTCATCATGAAAATGCATTTTAACTGTTAAATTGTTTTATAATCTTTCTAGTATTCAATTTTATTTCAATTTAGACTAGCCTTTATTGAATAGACTTCTTCAGCTTTTGTTTCGTCTGCAATTTTTTTCAACATTTAAATGGTGATGGTAATCTTTTACAATTAGAATATCATTACAACGAGTAGTAAACAAAAACTTTGAGAATTTTCAAATGCTTCTATTGATTTCGGTAATTCTGTAATTCTGTCTCTGGTACATTCAATACAGTTAAATAAAATTTGACATGTTGGACATTTAACATTTTCATATGATCTTCTTCTGTCATATTCGTTTTATTGACTTTCTATAATGTCAAACATCACATCCATGCAGATGATGCATTCAAGGTCCTTGATTGAATCGGGATTCTGAAAACTTGTCTTGGGTTAGTTGAAATGGGTTTGTGTGTTCAACTGGTTGAGCTATCTAATATCTTTGTTGGTTGGCTTTATTTGCTGGTGTATCATAATAATCATCCCAATTAATATTTGAGAAAGGATTGTTATGTTGAGTATAATAATAAAAATCTGGTCTTGCTTCATAATCAATATTTTTAGGATATATTATTTCTAATTCTCAATTACTATAGAATAATTTTCTAAAATCCTCATTTTGTTCGTCATCTATCAATATAGTAAGCTTAGTGGTATGTTCGATAATATTTAGTCTAACAGCCAAGTAATAGCCAAAAGAAATCGTAAAAATTAGCTGAAATTCCCTGTAGTTGTCTATCTATCTCTCTGACATCTTATTTTCCGTAGTGCAAGTGCTGAATAGTATAGTAGTTAGCTATCGTGAAGGATTGGGTTCTTGATGTGAACTTAAAACTTGTAGTGAAAGCAAGTTGTGCAGTTTTCTATAACATTACCGCCACCATTTTCATTTCAATGTTCACCATAGATTTTATCAACAAAAACTGAATTTCAGCTAATTCTCTATGATCAAGATTAAAAGCGAAAAACTTGTCCGTAAGCCAAACTGACCTCTTTTACATCAAACTAATCAATGAATTTTACACCAGAAAAATGGGTTTGATGGATTTATAATTAATGTGAAAACTCGGAATGAAATATGAACGAGCATTTTTAACAAGGAATAATCTTAAATATCATTTATTCTGATGCAATATGAATTACAAATATTTCATTTGTAGATCAAGTTAAAATTATTATTATTGATCTACTTATAAATAAAACAAAAGTCTTGCTACAAATCTCGTTAATAACTTAATCAATTCAGTTAATAAATCGTGGCATAATCTTATGAATACGGTTATGTTAGGCGTAGTTCCAACAGATCCACCACCCGAATTGTTACCATTAGAGTTACCTCCAGAAGATGAAGAAGATGCAGAAGATGAAGACGCTGCAGAAGCTCCAGAGGTTTCAGAAGTATCACCAGCAGAAGCGATAGCCCCAGCCCCAGCCCCAGCCCCAGCAAAAGCTTGAGCTTGTAAATTTGCGATACATAGTGATAGGGTTAAGAAAAGTGTTAAAGTAAGGCAGGAATTCATTTTTATGAGAATTTAATGGAACTGAAACTGTTAATGTGAAATGAAATTGAAGTCAATTGAAATTGATAATCAGACAATGGTTTGAATTCTTTTTATAACAAAATAAAGAAGTGAATATTTATTTCCAGGCAGATGCGATTTAATGCTGAATAAATTGTTTCAGCTTGATCATCAATAATCAACACAATTTAGTCTCAATTTAATTTAATTCTCAAATGCATGACAAATTGACTGTGAAATTATACATTATACATTATACACGCGGATACCGTAATAGAAGGCTATATCATTCATCATGACAATGCATTTTAACTGTTAAATTGTTTTATAATCTTTCTAGTATTCAATTTTATTTCAATTTAGACTAGCCTTTATTGAATAGACTTCTTCAGCTTTTGTTTCGTCTGTAATTTTGTTGAAATGGGTTTGTGTGTTCAACTGGTTGAGCTATCTAATAGTTGCTGATCTAATAGTGGTTGCTGATGAGTCCAAAATCATACTGAATTAGTGACTAACTTCTTTTCTTCCTTTTTTTATATCTGCTGGTCTGCCCTCTTTTTGACCTTACTTGGGCTACGTGACCCTTCATTGCTCTCTTTTTTTTCACATAAATTTGGTTTTAGTTTGCGCATTAGTCTGACATTTTTAGAGCATTCTTTCAAAATTTGCATTCTATTTTTATGCTAAATAATCTTTTTATCCAAATTTCTGGGAACAGTTTTGTGTGCAAACCTAACTTTTATTGTTCAAACTTAGACTGCAAAAATTCTTATAATCAATAAAATTTCAAATTCTTACATCTTCCCCAACTTATTTAAGCCGAAGCCTCTTTCGTCTATAATTTAAACATTGGTCATATTTTTTACTTTTTTTCTATATTCAAATTTAGCGCAATTTTATCTATATATCAGCCAAGGCTCACTAGATGGCGCCACTGTACTGGTCAGCCATGTTGGTCAAAGCTTACAACTTCCGAACTTTCATTTCCGCATAACATTCGTTCTTTTAACTATCACAATGCCAAACCTCTCATTTTTTACTGATTATCTGTTAATTATTAATCAATCTTAATTCAAAAAACCCTTTTTTGCATTATGGATGATATAAATCAAGTAAGGAATTTGTTTTTTTATTTCGTTTTTAATTTTTTTTTCTTTCTTTTACAAGGTGCTAGAAAATTTAGTTGGCCGTACTGAATTCGAACTGGAGGCCAGACTACTGGACTGTGTTTTACTTGATAAATTGGATTTAAAACCACCGACTCCAGCAGACCGAATTACTACCTTGCTCCGTAAAATGAGGGATACGGGAATTTACGAGTTTACTTTTTTGGCACTTAAAATAGAATCTAACCCGGACTGAGGTACTTAGAAAGGATTCTATATTCACGAGGATAAATTGATATGTGTTTTTTGCAATTACTCCTGCAAATTCAATTGTACCAAACGGTGGGCAAACTTAGCACAACATTTGGCAAGGGGTATTCCTTTTGAAATAGGCAATTGCCGAGGCTTGCCTGAATGTGACAAAATAATTTGGCTAAAACGGCTTAGAAAATAAACTTGAAACGTTTTCTTAAAGAAATAAAGAATGTTTGAATGAAAAACACGTTTTATCCGTTATTTTATACTATATTTCTTTTCTTTCTCTTTTTCAGCTTTTTGTTTTTGTTTTTATTTTGATACGTATATCGAATCCGGATCCCGATATCTGATATGAGTCCAGATCCGATGGTCGATAGTATGGTTCATTCGATAATCGAAAGTTATTTTCACTAATTTTTCTTTAATTTAACCCAAATTATCAATTTTTTCTTTATTCTTTTGATAAATTCATTTATTTTAGATCAATGCAAACCCTAAGGAGCTAATATAATATGTGAAATAACCAGTTTGTTAGAATTAATAGTTTAATAATAAGGCTGATATATTTTTTTGTTTTTGTAAGTTTTAATGTTTGAAAGGATCAGATTATGATAACGGATGTTTTAAAATGATTTTAATACATTAAATTATTAAAAAAATTAACCAGTTAACGTAGTAATTTCTATTAATTAAATTTTCAAATTTGATGGATCCAACTCTTCGATATTGATCGTGATATTAGTCCGGATCCGCATCCAATTATCGATATTTTCATGCATTCGATCATCGAAAAAATTAAATTTTTCTTAATTTCTCAATTTAAGGGTTAAATATGTGTTTAAATGATGTTTTATTCAGTTTTAAAATGTAGTTAGAACGTATTTCAACAACTACCATTAAGATAAATATTATAAAAAGTATATAAGAACATTTTTATTTAGTTTTTCTGTGTTTTATTATTTTTTTTAGTTTTTAAGTTTTTTAAGTTTTGGCTTATATGAGTATATAATCAAATTATTTTGGATGAATTTCGTGGTCTGAATAGGTTAAGCAAACGACAATTGAGGTGGTGGAGGGAAAGAAGGAATTCTTTCTCGTCTGTTGGTGATTTTTCGTAATTTTACATTCTCAGACTTTCGCTCAGACCTTATAAACTTATGAACAAGCATATAATTATTAAAAAAGATAAAGAGGCTTACAATAGATAATAAGCAGCGGAATTCACAATTTTGACAAAACCAATGGTTTATTGTTGACACTGAGTATCAATGTCACAAAATAGAGGTTTCAGTCCTAATATTGAACCGATTTCATCTCGAGTAATGTTCTTCAGTCCTATTTCATTTAACATAGCAACTGAAATTTCACCTGAATTTCAAGCAGATAGAAGTCTGCTTACGCATGTCTTTTTCGCAATTGTCAGACCCAATAGAGTAATCAATTGTTGGACTCATCATATTACAATAATAATAGGGTTGGTTAAAATGTGGATTAATTAATTTCAGGGTATCGGGTTGTTCATTGAGAGATATGATGTTTACATTATCATTAGAATCATTCGAATCAACAGTCAATAATAGAGAAATCAAGAGGAACTAATCCCTCTCCATTATCATAATGAAAACCACACTGATTTACTTGAGTAAATTCAGATTGGTCGATTGAAAAAGAATCAGACTTATCTGTTTCCATTTGAGAGGTCTAACCGTCATGTTTTGCCAGTCTAATTGAATATCGGCCATACGGTTGTAATTGTTTCCCAATAACAAATGGTATGAGAAGTTATCGCTTGCTACAATGAGATTGGTCCAGATCGACTGCGCAACTCCGGCTACTTTAATTAAGCATCTGGTTTTTCCAAGTATCTCGAGGAAATGGCCAGTGGCTGATTTAATCATGGATCCTTCATAGCGTTGAATGGTCTGAGGGTTCTTTAACACTGAAATAAGGATGATAGAGATAGCAGATCCGGTGTCGATAAAGCATTTCACCTTCTGGTCATTCACCCAAGCTGTGGTGATGATATAGTTTTTATCTGGCGATAAACAATGAACTTGAGGATTGGCAGCTTGGTCTGACTGGTTTTGGGATTAAGGTTGAGGAAGGACAGGGCGTGGAACGAACGTGGGTTGTTTTGGTTGCGTGTTGGGATTTTGGTTAGGTTCAAAATTGATTCTAGGACAAGGTGTTTGATGAGGGTATGATCTGGGATAATTTTGGCTCGGTTCATTATAGTTTTGGTTATCTGAATTGTTATGTCTAGATTAAGTCTGATTGTAATAATTGTCAGACCTATGATAAGGCTGAAAAGCATAGTCGTCAGACCTATGATACCGTTGACCGTGAGTATTGTCAGACCCCTCATACCATTAATAGACTAAATATTATCGAACATACCACTAAGCTTACTATATTGATAGATGACGAACAAAATGAGGATTTTAGAAAATTATTCTATAGTAATTGAGAATTAGAAATAATATATCCTAAAAATATTGATTATGAAGCAAGACCAGATTTTTATTATTATACTCAACATAACAATCCTTTCTCAAATATTAATTGGGATGATTATTATGATACACCAGCAAATAAAGCCAACCAACAAAGATATTAGATAGCTCAACCAGTTGAACACACAAACCCATTTCAACTAACCCAAGACAAGTTTTCAGAATCCCGATTCAATCAAGGACCTTGAATGCATCATCTGCATGGATGTGATGTTTGACATTATAGAAAGTCAATAAAACGAATATGACAGAAGAAGATCATATGAAAATGTTAAATGTCCAACATGTCAAATTTTATTTAACTGTATTGAATGTACCAGAGACAGAATTACAGAATTACCGAAATCAATAGAAGCATTTGAAAATTCTCAAAGTTTTTGTTTACTACTCGTTGTAATGATATTCTAATTGTAAAAGATTACCATCACCATTTAAATGTTGAAAAAAATTGCAGACGAAACAAAAGCTGAAGAAGTCTATTCAATAAAGGCTAGTCTAAATTGAAATAAAATTGAATACTAGAAAGATTATAAAACAATTTAACAGTTAAAATGCATTTTCATGATGAATGATATAGCCTTCTATTACGGTATCCGCGTGTATAATGTATAATGTATAATTTCACAGTCAATTTGTCATGCATTTGAGAATTAAATTAAATTGAGACTAAATTGTGTTGATTATTGATGATCAAGCTGAAACAATTTATTCAGCATTAAATCGCATCTGCCTGGAAATAAATATTCACTTCTTTATTTTGTTATAAAAAGAATTCAAACCATTGTCTGATTATCAATTTCAATTGACTTCAATTTCATTTCACATTAACAGTTTCAGTTCCATTAAATTCTCATAAAAATGAATTCCTGCCTTACTTTAACACTTTTCTTAACCCTATCACTATGTATCGCAAATTTACAAGCTCAAGCTTTTGCTGGGGCTGGGGCTGGGGCTGGGGCTATCGCTTCTGCTGGTGATACTTCTGAAACCTCTGGAGCTTCTGCAGCGTCTTCATCTTCTGCATCTTCTTCATCTTCTGGAGGTAACTCTAATGGTAACAATTCGGGTGGTGGATCTGTTGGAACTACGCCTAACATAACCGTATTCATAAGATTATGCCACGATTTATTAACTGAATTGATTAAGTTATTAACGAGATTTGTAGCAAGACTTTTGTTTTATTTATAAGTAGATCAATAATAATAATTTTAACTTGATCTACAAATGAAATATTTGTAATTCATATTGCATCAGAATAAATGATATTTAAGATTATTCCTTGTTAAAAATGCTCGTTCATATTTCATTCCGAGTTTTCACATTAATTATAAATCCATCAAACCCATTTTTCTGGTGTAAAATTCATTGATTAGTTTGATGTAAAAGAGGTCAGTTTGGCTTACGGACAAGTTTTTCGCTTTTAATCTTGATCATAGAGAATTAGCTGAAATTCAGTTTTTGTTGATAAAATCTATGGTGAACATTGAAATGAAAATGGTGGCGGTAATGTTATAGAAAACTGCACAACTTGCTTTCACTACAAGTTTTAAGTTCACATCAAGAACCCAATCCTTCACGATAGCTAACTACTATACTATTCAGCACTTGCACTACGGAAAATAAGATGTCAGAGAGATAGATAGACAACTACAGGGAATTTCAGCTAATTTTTACGATTTCTTTTGGCTATTACTTGGCTGTTAGACTAAATATTATCGAACATACCACTAAGCTTACTATATTGATAGATGACGAACAAAATGAGGATTTTAGAAAATTATTCTATAGTAATTGAGAATTAGAAATAATATATCCTAAAAATATTGATTATGAAGCAAGACCAGATTTTTATTATTATACTCAACATAACAATCCTTTCTCAAATATTAATTGGGATGATTATTATGATACACCAGCAAATAAAGCCAACCAACAAAGATATTAGATAGCTCAACCAGTTGTACACACAAACCCATTTCAACTAACCCAAGACAAGTTTTCAGAATCCCGATTCAATCAAGGACCTTGAATGCATCATCTGCATGGATGTGATGTTTGACATTATAGAAAGTCAATAAAACGAATATGACAGAAGAAGATCATATGAAAATGTTAAATGTCCAACATGTCAAATTTTATTTAACTGTATTGAATGTACCAGAGACAGAATTATGATCTTAATCATTATTTTTGTTTCATTAGTTCGTACATATTATCACTCATAACTAACTATGTCGTCAGTAAAGATTGAGAGAAGAGAAGATATAATCGAAGAATTGGAAAACAAAATACAAGCTAGGCAAAACACAATGGACCAACAATCTGCATATTTAGCCCAATCACAGGAACAGGTTGAAGAATTGTTGACATAAAAAGAAAATATTTCAAGCTGCCTCTTTTATATTGACCAAAGACTAAACCGATACTTCGGTCAAACCCGAGGAAAATTTATTGAAGAGTTTTCTGATTGGGCGGCAAACCGACAAAACTCTTCAAGAGACTTTAGATACTTTTATTAATTTTCAATGTTAAAAATTGTTGATGCTTATTAAAATTCAATTTTTCTAATTTTAATATCTTGTTATTTTATGAGCTAAGCTAGAAGCGAATAACTTGTACTCACAGATTATTTGAGTTTTTAAAAATATCGAAAAACTGAAAAGTCAAAAACTAATATGCGAATTTGTTTTTTATTGAAAATTTATTATCTACGATAGTAGATATTCATTGCATTCATAGATATACTACACTACTGTACTATAGTAGCCATACATCCAGTGGAAAAAAGTCTAAAGTAGTGAGTGTTAAAAACACCAAAATAAGCTTATATTAATAATATTAATAATACTAACAAGGGAGCTATCTGACATACCTAGAACCGATTTTAATGTATGAGGTGTAATTCGATAGAGGTCAAAGAGTTATGAAAAACTATCGTGGCTTATCCGTGCACAGGGCGTGGTTCCTGAGATATTTAAGTTTAAAATTTGGACATTTTTATTATAATTTAGTTTAAAATACACATTTCTCAAGCCATAAGTTGGCGCAGTTGGTAAAGGAATTAAGTCAAGGGTAGAGGGTTTGGGGTCAAGACTTGCTTGTGACATTTTTTTGATTTTTTTAAAACTAAAACATTTTAAAATGGTTTTTTATTGGTTTTTTTGGGTTTTTATTATTATTTTGATGTAATTGAATGAAAAACAAGAATTTTAATGAATGTCGAGCGGATCAATACAATGCTAGGGCATAATGATGAATGACAATAACAGTATTTTGTAAATATTAAGCGTTTGCAATCTTGGACTATACAACCATCGAATCAATGTCAAAATTAACTTCAAGGCAAGATTTAAAACCTGATATTTCTTCTGGAATTGTGAATCCAGATGCTTTCCAAGTATGCAGAAGCACATTATGAAAAAGAGGCGCTTATAGTTGATAAACGAATGCATTCATTTTCATAATGAAAACTCGATCATTCAGTTGAATAACAGAATCATCACCAACAGAAGCTCTAACTGCATCCTGAAATCGTCTAACAAATAGTCTGTATTGCCTAAAAAAGTAAACATCCAATGGTTGGCAATATTTTGTCGCTTTAGGAGGAATAGTTTCTATTCGAAGCTTATCAAAGTTTGTTAATTTGTCACGATAAATTTCCTTGTCTTTTTGACCGGTCCATGAATCTTGAATAAGCATTGTTTCACTTACAACAATAGGATTCAAACATTGTTGGACCCAGTAGCTCAATGTTTGGTCATTTTTCCACTCGTAGACCAAAATAAATTTCTTGTTTTACAAGTTTCCATACTTTATTCCTGTGGTCACAAATATCACTGTACTTACCTTTGTGTTAATATAAAATGGCTTCAAGTGAGTCAAGATATGGTGATATTTTTAATGAAAATGATGTTGTTGAGTTTGTTAAGTCAACCAAGCCAAGGAATACCAAAAGACATGAAGATTGGGTTGTTAAGCTTCCGTCAGATTGGGCCGAAAACAGGATAAAAATAGTGCTGCTGAGTCAACTGGACTACCATTCAACCAGCATTTTTAGTGAATTGTGGTGATGTGATGAATTGGGTAATGAAATTTATCTTGTAGATAAAAAACCATAAAGGAAAGGAGTACACACCGACTTCAATTAAGTGTATATCAGCTGCCTTGTATCGATTTATAAAGGCTAGAGGTTACAAAGGCATGAGCTTATTATCCAGAAATTGTCCTGTTTGTTCCGTTATCGATGCTAAATTAAAACAGTTGAAAGCTTTAGGTATTGGTTTGCAGGTCAAAAGGGCTGATTGTGTCCAAATAGCTGATGAAACGAAACTTTGGGATCAAAAGGTCCTGAGTTTATCGACAAGTCATGATCTTCTAAATGCTGTGTTTTTTTATAATGGAAAAATCCTTGCCTTAAGAGGGAGAAGTGAGCATAAAGATCTACAAATTGAACAATTCCAATTGAAAAATGATGGTGATGGCAAAGATTACGTTGAATTGTAGCCTTTAGTAAGAAAAACAGCTCAAGGAACAGTTAAGCATTTAAAAATCAGGAGTGAAGCGATTTAACAATTCGACACGACCAATAGTAATTCATACTACAAGCTTATTAAATTATATCTTGCAAAATTGCCAGTAAAATCAGGTCCATTCTATCGTCGTTCAATTATCAACCAAAATGAACCAAGATATTCCATTCAATTGGTTGGTATTAATACAATTGGCACTATGCTGAAAAAGATGTTCAATGACGCTGGAATTGTTGATGATAGAGTGATCAGCAACCATGGACTCAGAGCAACAGCATCAACTACATTATTTGAAGCTGGATTCAGCCAACGAACCATTTCAGTCAGGACTGGTCATGTCTCAAGGGCAGTTAATAATAACATCCGTGATTCTAAAAATACACATATCGCAATCTCTAGTTGTCTTGAGCCTGTCAATGTTGAAACTAAACCGGCAAATAATTCTGATAGCGTAATTGATGAATATGAGCGAATTGAAACAGATAAAACTGAACAAAATGGAATTATACAATCACTGAATATAGCTGAAGATAAAATTGATCGAAATGAGTTATTTCATTATGACAAAAAAAGCTTGATGAAGAAAACGTATTTAAATACGAGAACATCCAATCTAATGAGGCCAATGAAAGACCAATAATATTGGAGTTTACTCGAGGGACAAAGCGTTTAAAAATTTCTATGTAGCCCCTTAAAAGTGCTTTATTTTGATTTCTATGTGTTAAGTTTTTACTATTGAAATAGTGATTTTTATTATTATTGTTATTATTAATTAACTGAACCATATGAATGGATAACCCAACTGTCAACTGTGCTGGTTAACTGTGCATGTTAACTGTGTATGTTAAATATGTGATTAAACAAAATAACAGTTTGATTAAATTCCATTTAATCAGTACAGAGTGATGTAATTCAATTTACAATTTCAAATCACTTTTACTGTTGCCAAACTTTTAGCTAAACAAAGAAATATCCAAACAGGGCATTTTGGTCAAATAAAACTTTATTTAACACACTTATCTCTGACCTTACACCCTTGACCACAATAATGTAACCTTTAAAATCTAAAAAAAATCAAAGTTAAATAGCCGAAATGGTTCGGACGGATTCAATTACATCAAAATAATAATAAAACCCCAAAAAAACAATAAAAAACCATTTTAAAATGTTTAAAAATAGTTTTAAAAAAATCAAAAAAAATGTCACAAGTCTTGATTCCAAAACCTCTACCAACTGTGCCACCTTACAGGGTGGCAAGAAAGTTTCTGGGGTTAGGGCAACACCCACTCATATGCGTAGAAACCAATTCTATTTGTTTAATATCTGAAATTAATTATATTTAAATCCACCGCTCTTTCTTTGCACATATTTTATCCCTCCCCCTACCCAGAAACTTTCTTGCCACCCTGTATGGCTTGAGAAATTAGTATTTTAAACTAAATTATAATAACAATGTCCAAATTTTAAACCTAAATATCTCAGGAACCACGCCCTGTGCACGGAGAAGCCTCGACAGTTTTTTATAACTCTTTGACCTCTATCGAATTACCCCTCATTCATTAAAATCGGTTCTAGGTATGTCAAATAGGTAAGAGTAAGGTTTTACGGACTGAGGAGGAGCATCATGGGACATTTAAATTTAGATCCAATCGGGTTAATCTTTTTAAACCAAATCTAAAAACACAAAAAAACAAAAATACATTAATTTAATTATTTTGAATAAAAACAAACACTTACCTTGAAACATATAGATGTAATAGCGGAAATCGTCTGATGATCGTTTGGTTAGCTAGTTCCTCTCGTCTTCTAGCCTTTTCTTGTGAGGTTTCAATGTTAAATTATATACTTATTTTAAATATTAAATTATGAATTATTCTGACCAGTTTTTTATCAATCTATCACCATTGAATTTTGTTGAAAAATTATCTGAAGCTGAAGAGATTGAAAAAGGTTTCAACTTCGCAGTCACTATGAAGCTTATACCAAACAGTGAAACTTATAATTGTGTCAAAACTGATGGGTGTGATGGAATTATGGTTAAAACTCATTGTAAATCGACAAAATTTAATTACATCTATCGTTGTCGTAAGTGTTCAAAAAAGATATCACCCGCAAGTGGAACTTGGTTTTCAAATTCTCATCTCAGTATCGTTGACAGTCTATTCATTGTTTATCTATGGTGCTCAGAGGCAAAAAATAAAACAGTTAAAGATTTTACCTTGCTTGCTAAACAATTAGTCTGTGACCAGAAGAAGAAGATAAGAATTGTAGCTGCAAATCACTGGCTATCTAATCGAGATTCCATCGGTGGTGAAGGAAAAACAGTGGAGATCGATGAGTCGCAAATTCATAAGCGAAAGGCTAATGTTGGTCGAATGCTCAGCAATCAATTGAACGAAATATGGCTTGTTGGTGGAGTTGAACGAGGGACAAAAAAATGTTTCCTATCAATGGTTAAAAAGAGAAACAAAGACACTCTCAATGAATTAATTAAATATTGGGTAAAGCCTGGTACAATAATTTATACAGATTGCTGGAAAGGCTATCTTGATTTGAACAGTCTTGGTTATCATCATGATACCGTTAATCACAGTGTTAATTTTTTGAACCCTGAAGATAGAAATATCAACACACAGAAAGTGGAACGTTTTTGGAAGAGTGTCAAGTCAAACATACCAAAGGAAACCAAATCTCTCCTCAAAGAGGAATATATTCACGAATTTTGTTTTAAATATCAGTATTTTGCGGATAAATCTCTTGGGCTAAGGTTCCAAATGATGATTGGCCTGCTTGCCAGCTATTACAAAAGTCCATTGTTGAAGCAAATTAATATAAACTAAATGAGAAGATAAAATCTAATTAATAATTTATTTCCGAAAGCAAGTAAACTTAATGAAAAACATGTTTGTTTATTTATTGTTCTAATTTTACCATTGGTTAGAGAAAGTGTGTGATTTATAAACTCCACCTTAGTCCGTAACCTCTTGGTTGCTGTTTTTTTTAATTATTAATTACTTTAGTTATAATTAACTAATTATTCTTATTTATTAATTTATTAATTTATTAACATTTGAATACTCGGTGAATCCAGTTTTATCAACGATTTTCATTGATTTGTGTTTTAATTGCTAAAATAAGGTAAGTACCAGGTACAATGTGCTCTCCACGTGTCATGAAGATATAATGAACACCTTTGTGGTGGACAAAATCTATTGGATTAAAATTTATTGGATTGAAATTTATTGGATTAAAATATGATGACGGAGATGGTCAACCCCAGAATGTTTGCCTTGGCTTTGGTCAAACCTAGGAAGACCATCCCACTTAAAATTTACTATTGGAAATATACTCATTTTTTAGAAAAAAATATATGATTTAAAGCTCGCCAAGCTTAGTATGGCTACCAAGGGATGGATGTAGAAGCCATCCAGCCATATGGCTCGCTTTGCCAATTTATATTGTGCAAATAAATCCGTAAAACCTTACTCTTACCGTCAAATAGTTCCCTTGTAAGCCTCAGAAGGGGACTCAGGAGCATCGATTTTTGTCTTTTGACAATTGATGACCACAACAGTCAGAAAATATCAAAACCGTCCAGAACTATTTGTAAATGAACATAACTACGTACACCTTTTAAGGATGTTCATTTGATTTTTATAATCTAATTTCTATAATAAATCATAATTCATAAACAAAAAATGAACGAAATTGAGAGACTTTATATATTTCACTTTCATTCATAATATTTATGGTACGTTGGTTCAACCTTTCATTCTTTTGTGTTGGTAGTTAAATACCAATCAGTCTTTTAAATGGCTCATTGGAAGTATAACAAGTTTTTCAGGGTTATTTTGAGTTTTTAGGATTCAATGATTATGAGTTTCATTCAAAATGAATCATTTTTGTCAAACCAAATTGAATCGACCGCTCAGGATCATTCTACATCAGAGTCATCTAACGGATTAAAGCTGAAAATTATGTTACACTTTGTAATTGAAAGGCCTGATTTCATGTCAATTTGCTTTTTGTAAATTTATAATGATTTTTAGATTTCATAGTAAAAGAAGGTTGATTAAAAGTCTCCTATGTCTTCGGACAGTGAAAACCAAAGTTCTTTCTTATTGCTTCTGCTGAAACATCTTAACCAAACTAACTCAGATTCCTTGGAAACCTTGGAAAGAGAGAATCTCCATTTTGTTATTACTGATAATTTAATAGCTACTTTCGAAGAAATTAAATGTGACATTTTTTTCAACAAACATCATAGCAAAACACATCAGCCAATATCATCGAAATCATCATGTAATGTCAACACTGATGAAGTTATTACCAATCATCTCACAGAAGAAACAAGTGCATCACCAACACCAACTCCTTCATCTGACTCTTCATCAGTTCCGTCTTCTTATCAGGATGGTACTGTTCTCTCATCTGCAGATTGGTTGGTCGAACAAAGTAACTCAGGTTCCGATGTTTTTTCTAATTCGGGTGGGGCAGATAAGCCAGATAATTTCAAGCTTAACGTCAGCAAATGTGAAAGTGAACTTAATTCTTTCTCTGAATCAATCTCTAATTTAAGTATGTATTCACCTGTCAAAAGTACACCCATAACTTTTGCGTAATAACATTAATAAACTTTCAATTTTACCTCTTTACTCTCGTACATCAGGTGAAATTAGCTCGAGCGTGACCTTAGAAAGAGAAAGCAAGGTATTGTCTGAAACGTCTACTTTTGGACCATTAGATGACTTCGAATCAGCCGATAATTCAGCTGAATCAGTAGCTGTTCAATTACTATCACATTACTCTACAAGACGGTCTTCCTTACAACCTTTGATGATGAGTTCTCCAACGTCTGGTGATGAACCTAATCGCAATAGTAGTAGATCTTTACCCATTCGTCGCAGCGGAAGTTCATGTTACTCGCTTTACTCTAATCCAAGTCCAATCGTGACGAATACTTCATTTCAATCTCTCTCATCTCTTCATCAAGTTCCATCTGCTGCGACTCGATCATCAAGTATTAAACTGAGAGGCAATTCACTTTGGGCTCCCCTCCGACCTCAAGTAATATGCAACATTCAGCAACCTACTGACAAATATTCTCAATGGCAAAGTCAAAACCAAAGATGTGCTAATTGTGGTTTTGACATTGACTCTAAATGCAAAGAATTCCATAGTATAATGTACTGTTATTATACAGGAAAATTTTTTTGTCGTGTTGGCTGCCATTCGGGACGTAAAGCTATTTTACCTGCGTTTGTTATTCATAAATGGGATTTCAATTGTTATCCTGTTTCCAATTATGCAGTCAAAGTTCTTGAAATGATTCGCGGAGAGCCTGCATTTCATATCAATGATCTGAATCCGAGTCTCTATAAAAGAGTTAAACAGCTTAGTAAATTATTGGACTTGAGGTTCCAGCTTAAATCACTGAGAGAATATATTTCCACTTGTAGAAATGCAAAGGACTTCGTTTTTTATTTCAACTCATTCGAACCTCAACATTTTATCCGAGATGATATTCATCGTTATTCATTGGAGGATCTTATCACAATCAAACGCTCTAAAAAGCTTTTGGAGAAATGTTGGGCTCTAGTCAGAGAATCCATTAATCATGTTTCTAGATGTGAATACTGTAAAGCCCGTGGCTTTTTCTGTGAGCTGTGCAACAAAAAAGATGTTCTCTTTCCATTTGAGATTGGTCGTATTTATCAATGTAGCGCTTGCCACTCTTGTTTCCATTTATATTGTTTTAACCATCAAGCCAACCAAAAATGCTCTAAATGCTCTAGAATTCAAGCTCGCCGTTCTAAAGACTCCCGTCTCCAACAAATTAAATTCAATAACATTGATACTAGTAATGTTAGTCTTCAAGAAGTTCCAGAACTTTTAGAAACTGAGGATCAGTCCGAACCATGTTCTCTGTCACCACCACCATCTTTATTAACTACCAACAATAAGCCCACAAACTCTGTGGAATCGTGATAAAATCGCTGGATAATAGAAAAGTTAAATATCTTTCTTATAAATGAACCCTAATTATTTTATGTCTATTAACCGATTTCTAATGTATTCACTTTGATGGTCAGACGAGATACTTACGCTTTTTTGGTTATCAAATTAAAGATGAAAGCTTAATTGTTAAAGTCTTAACAAAGCAATGGATCACCGATTAAACAATTGCATTTTTCTCGTCCTCAAAATAACTAACTTTTTTAAACAAAATAATCTGTGATCGTTTATCAATAATGATTATTAATTATAATTATTAATACAGTACTTACTTTAAAAAAATTATCTTTTATTTTCCATTTCATTTTGACCATGGATTTTGATTATTTTACTCATTTTAACGGTTTAAATAATCTTATGTTTCTCATTCGTATCAGTACAATCATTTATTGAATATTGATCTCAGCCATAGCAATAGAGCTCAATAGATTTTTACAAAGTCGATATCAATAAAATGATGCATCAAAGTGTTCTCGTTAAAGGCAAGTATTGCCCTAGTTAGACTCATCTAATTCAATCTGATCTGAAGATTATTTTTAGGGAGAGGCCTTTGGATTATTTTGCTGTAAGACAAGCAATTGATACGATACTAGACATGATTTATTTTATGTATTATAAGTTATTTGACTGGATTAATTGAATAGATTTCGTTTGAATGGATTTTTTTAATTGTTTACAATCTGTGCTGTTCAATAACATGACTAGGGAAGTCAAGGTGTACATAAAATGCGTTATTATTGATGAGAGATGAATGAAAAAACAAGATTTTGATGATTAAAAATTAGCAATTTATCAAACAAATCCTAATATTGGTTAGATAATTAAAATTATCTATTTTTCACTGCTCTCAAGCCTGCAAGTATTTGATGACTAAATTTTTACTGATATCACAAAAGTCAAATAAAAATTATGTTATCAATAATATCTACAGTAAATATTCGGAAGTTGTACTAGATTCCAACCTCAATTGTTATTTATTAACGGTATTGTACTAAAAATGTTTACCGTTTATGAGGTCTTAATTTCTACAGCTTCAAGTTTCAATTCTTTATTAAAAAATTGCATATCACGTCCACAATCAATGAAATCAACGAGTGACATAAAAAGTTTGGTGGATGATATCTTTTGAATGTGATGACAAGTAAACATATAATAGCATTGAATTAGTAATTGTACTAGATAATAAGTTATCTTGTCTGTGTATGATTTTTCATTGATATGACTTTCGGAATAAGTTCAAAACTCACTGTATTTCCAGACTTGGCGAAAAAATCGACACAACTTCAATTCTTCTTTACGAAACAGTAAGTTTGCATGGTCGAGCTAATTTGGCGAGTGTATATTGTTGTTTTATCTTGAATAGCAATTTCGGCCTTCTAATTGCAACACAAGAATGTATAAAATCAAACTTACCGATGATAAAATTATTAAGATAATAAGTTAAACCAAACGGCACGTTAATTAATAAAGTCAGAAATAGCAAATTGATGAAAATCATTTTCCTTGTCTACTTGTTGAACTGTTTAAAAGATCTTAACATTTGCTATTATTTGATGATAAAATGTAGATACTGCAAGATCAATAATCTGATGGACATTTAAAACAGACAATCCTTTCAACCATTCTTGAAGTATCGATTTCATTCAATTTCAAATTTTATCAAAAAACAAGCTCCATTAGCAACTATTGAATTGTCTCAAGTCCAGGAATGGAGTCCATCATAAATGTAGAAACTCAAAACTAAATTATCAATTTAATGTCTTGTTTTTGATCTCAATATTGGTTAAACCAGCGAGAAAATTATCAGTTATGTAATTTTTAGGTATTGTGATCATTTATAATTACTACTAGCTTGTTGGTATGGAAGTTACTGATTTCCCAACTAATTTTAGTTCCACTTTCACTGAAAATTTAATCAATTGCATCTAATCTGGTAATTGACTAAAATTGACAAAATGGTGCCCGTTGAACAAGATTGCATCCAGTTAAGCATCAAGTTCTTAGTTCTGTTAGATTCAAAGATAATCTAGTTTCAAGATATGAGCTGATTTGCTCAAATGATGGATTTGGAATGATAAAAGAAAAAATTTACTGAAAATTAATGGTTACAAGAATGTTTTATTAGAATTTATAAGAGTAATTGACTTCATTAAACATTAGTATTTTATGAAGCTTATAATTGAAAGTCACAAAATATAAAAAGGAACCGAATGTTTAGCAAAAGTATCAGTTTAATTCAACATCTACAATCAACAAGTTAAAAAAATTGTTTTGTTTAGTTTGCTACGCATTGAACAATCATAACACTGAAAATGTCTCCTAAATTGTTTTGTTTTGCTTTCCTCTTCTGTTTAGTATCAGTCGTTTTTGCTGGCAAATCCGATCATGGGAACATTGTTTTATCTGGTTGTGGTGGTAAAACTATCCTGACCGGTGGTGGCAAGAAGAAGAGCGGTGGATCAATCATTATGCATGAGAATTGTCATCATCATGATAACCATGGCCATTATCAACCCGATTTCTGGGGCCACTGGAATTCACATCTCTTCTAATTAAGATATTCAACTAAACTAAGTTAAGGTTAATCCTTTCAAAGGAAACATGTATCTTTTCAATTGACTTGAAATAAAGATATTTATTTTATTTAACATAAAAACTTTGAGTTTAGCTTTAATGTAATGTAATACCTTAATTTTTATAGCTTTAAGTTTCAATTCTTTCACTGATCTGAGTTTCAAAATAAGTCCAATACACGATGTGTTTCTAGATTTGGTGAAAAAATTGGTACAATTTCAATTCTTCATTACGAAAAGAGTAAGTTTGAATGGTTGAGCTAATTTGGCGAATGTATTAATAATTGTTTTTTATCTTTAATAACAATTATTGGCCTTCTAACTGAACTATAAAAATGTATATCTAAAATGTTACTC
The DNA here is from genome assembly GCA_036759885.1 of Tetranychus piercei. NCBI lineage: Eukaryota > Metazoa > Arthropoda > Arachnida > Trombidiformes > Tetranychidae > Tetranychus > Tetranychus piercei. The sequence goes on from CM071877.1 coordinate 624,251, forward strand.
AAAAATAAATGGTCATCGATAAAATTTTAAGTTTCGTCTCGATATGAGAATCCTCGTCATGAATGTCCAAAGTCAAAATTGAATAAAATTTCATTTAATTCAACAAGAGAGGAATAATGGGCCTTTTCTTCATAAGGCCACTATTTTCAGTCATCATTAGAAGAGTGACCAAAAATAAACAAACAAAAAAATGAACAATTGAAAGATGAAACAGAAATGAGCATTAATTTTAATGCATATGTGTGATATGGTGAGTTAATATATGAATAAATGTTGAACAGCCACAAATATTCAAAGTAATGTGGTCGCAATAAAGTTAATTTTTTTCGGTAATTCAAATCTTTTCCTTCATCCTTGGATTATATGGCATTGGAAAATTATAAAATTTTGCAGATTCTTTCTTTCCCATTTCTTGCCTGAAAACATTTGATACCTTAGCCGACGACTTTCTGAATTTTTTAACAATGCAATGTTCCCAGATTAAGGTTATACAAGCAAGAACAACGCCAACAGAAATTACGATGAAAACACCACCAATATTTCTGATACTGATTCCATCACTAGCTTTCTTTGGATCTTCACAGTTTTTACGTTCAGGATTATTGCTCCACCACTTTTCCTTCAGCGATTCCAATTTTCGTTGATTAAGAAGCTTCAATATAGCTGAGCTTAATTTGTCTTTCAAGGGTGAATTGTCTTGAACTGCCAATGCAATAGGTTTTCGGCTGAATTCATTGCCAACTTGCTGTAAGTCACAATTTGTCATTGCAGCATAACGTATTTTGGTTGCATCAGCTATTAGCATGGAATTAAAAATTAATTGCAACATAAGATATAATCACACATGTTTGAAAGATGTAACTTACCAAGCAATGCAAAACCTTCAGCTGAGTTTTTCGATCTTTTAACCCGAGCAACCCCTTCCTCAAAAGTTTTAGGCATTCCAGTCATTTCAATCTGCTTTAATATATTTGAAAATTTTTGGGCCAAAGGGTAATCCCAGACAGTTAGTTTGCCTCTTTCCTTTTTATCTAAATTTTCATCAAGAGCCATTTCTTTCCAAATTTCGTAAAACTTCTTTTCAATATAAGCCATTCTTTTGAAATAAATCATTGATAGAGTATCCTTTACTGGAGCATATCTGATTCTGTACTGTTCAACTAATTTATCAAGTCCATCAATCGGCGAGTCAAGACGTGAAACTGTCAAGAAAGCAGCTAAATTAGCAGTATAAGTAGCAACCAATACAAAACCAAAGATCCACCAGATGGCTGCAACAAACCGTCCGGACAAGTTGATTGGAGCTTCACCTCCGCCTTGTGGTGTCAACGATGTCATACAAAACCAGAAACATTCTTTTAAATTGAAATCTCGAAATGAATTTTGGTCTTTGCATTTATTCTTTGTGTTACGATAACTGTATGGACTCAGTCTATCGAGGATGTACAAAGAAGCACTGCAAATGAAGTCAATAAATTAGAAAAAGTTCAATCAAGAATCACTGAATACTCCTTACCAGGTGGCAAGATAACATATAAGGACTGATAGCCAAACTTCATTAGTCAAGACAGTTAAAAATTTAAACATGTGTGAAGGTGTTGTTGTTTTTTTCATCAGGATTGATATTCCAACTAGATCGTAATAAGGAACGGTAAAGTCTACAACTGATTCTCTTTCAGCCATGACCGTTACAGAACCTATTCCAATCTGAGCTTTCTGAAAAATCGTGATATAAAACACAATTTATAATAACACAGTTTATTCATCTTGAATTTCAATTATTTACTTACGCCAGATTGTATCTCTCCCATTATACCGTCCCATTTGCCAGTTGTCGGGTCTTTATCACCATATTTACCATCGGGAGATTCATACAATTCATAGTCGAACTTATCTTCTTCAGCAAGTCGATCTTGAATTGACTCAAGTAGATCTATACAGTATCCATACCAAGTACCATTCGGCCATCTCATCACAAAAGGTGGTTGCTATTTTAATGATTTAACACATTGTAAATATACATTTCTGACTGAATAATTTTCAAGAGTTAATCTACCTAATAATTAATATAAATATTTAATTTTCTTATCTATTTTCATAATTCAACGAATGGCTTTCAATTTAGTAAATGGTTTATTTAAAGAAACAGAAGCTAAAAATACCTGAATTGTGACTATTTTGTATAAAGGTTTTGTAGCTGCTTGAATGGCTCCAGTTAAGATAAATCGACCCCTTGGTGGCTCTACAATCCATTCACTGACTAGATAATAACGAAAAGGTTGGTAATTCCAAAGTTCAACTTTGGACACTCGCATGATTATCTCTTGGTAATCAATGAATTGATCAAAACCATCTGAAAGCTGTTTAGAAAGGAGATTCGGAGTTGTTGAAGGAGATATAACGAACTGACCAAATAATCCGAAGAAGCCTTCTAATGACATTTGATCTCTAAGATTTAAACCTTTTCTTTCATCAATTTGACGTGTGTTCAACGATTTACCGCAATCAGGAAATGTCAAGTTAACTGGCCAAACATTTGTTTTCGCCATCTCATCGACACTCATCAAAGTTAAACGAACCAGATCATAAATAAAGAAAGCATCAATTCTTTTTTCCTTTGAGATATTGTTCAAACCTGGTGAATGATCGTATTCAATGGATTTGACTCGTGATGGCTGGTAGAGAAAGACTGATCCATGAGTGCAATTTTCACACTTTATTTGACCTCTTCCCTTGGTAATCATGAACCAGGAATCAGCAAATCTAAACATTCCCAAACTGGAAGCCTAGATGGAAAGGGAAAACCAAAAGGAAAATTGAAAATCAATATTATTTTAGATTAATTATCCATGTTATTTCACCTTTTCTAGAACCCTATCAATATTAGCGATTTTGGCCAAAACGAAATAATTTTGGACTTTAGAAGCTTTTAATTCATTCATTGTGCTTTCCAAGGTATCCGCGTCTAGTCGCTTAACATCATAATCAACAGTCGATTTATCCAATAGCCCAGTTAACTTATGATCTAAAACTAGAAAGACCATATTAAAGTCAAGTTTAAATGATTTAAATTTTATTCATTTCAACTTACTAAATGATTGATCGTGCAGGATGAAGGCTTCTGTTATATTGTGAAGAGTTATTATATCTTGAATAATCATCGGAATCACATCACCCGGTCGATATAAATGAATAAGATAATTGTTCTCGATTGAATTAAGACGACTCCATGGGTTCTTGTTTGTTCCAATGGAAAGACTTGTACTGACCGTTGGAGTCCCTGACTGTCGTGAGTATTTTTTTATAGCTGCTGACAATTGGCCACTTTCATTATCCAATGGTTGAGGTGTAAAATCAAAGATGAGTGATACATATTGATGTGATCGAGTTACCAGAGAGTCGCAAATATCACTAACAGCTGAACCATTACTTCCTCTAATCCATTTAATTTCACTTATTGTTATCGAAGTTAAATTTAACTGTTCCAATGCTGCATTGACTGATTTCTCAACAAACCCACCATTAGGACCAGTTACTACACCTTCAATTACCAAATATTAACAATTAAACATATTGATAAAATTTTAAAAATCAAACTTACCGATGATAAAATCATTAAGATAATAAGTTAAACCAAACGGCACGTTAATTAATAAAGTCAGAAATAGCAAATTGATGAAAATCATTTTCCTTGTCTACTTGTTGAACTGTTTAAAAGATCTTAACATTTGCTATTATTTGATGATAAAATGTAGATACTGCAAGATCAATAATCTGATGGACATTTAAAACAGACAATCCTTTCAACCATTCTTGAAGTATCGATTTCATTCAATTTCAAATTTTATCAAAAAACAAGCTCCATTAGCAACTATTGAATTGTCTCAAGTCCAGGAATGGAGTCCATCATAAATGTAGAAACTCAAAACTAAATTATCAATTTAATGTCTTGTTTTTGATCTCAATATTGGTTAAACCAGCGAGAAAATTATCAGTTATGTAATTTTTAGGTATTGTGATCATTTATAATTACTACTAGCTTGTTGGTATGGAAGTTACTGATTTCCCAACTAATTTTAGTTCCACTTTCACTGAAAATTTAATCAATTGCATCTAATCTGGTAATTGACTAAAATTGACAAAATGGTGCCCGTTGAACAAGATTGCATCCAGTTAAGCATCAAGTTCTTAGTTCTGTTAGATTCAAAGATAATCTAGTTTCAAGATATGAGCTGATTTGCTCAAATGATGGATTTGGAATGATAAAAGAAAAAATTTACTGAAAATTAATGGTTACAAGAATGTTTTATTAGAATTTATAAGAGTAATTGACTTCATTAAACATTAGTATTTTATGAAGCTTATAATTGAAAGTCACAAAATATAAAAAGGAACCGAATGTTTAGCAAAAGTATCAGTTTAATTCAACATCTACAATCAACAAGTTAAAAAAATTGTTTTGTTTAGTTTGCTACGCATTGAACAATCATAACACTGAAAATGTCTCCTAAATTGTTTTGTTTTGCTTTCCTCTTCTGTTTAGTATCAGTCGTTTTTGCTGGCAAATCCGATCATGGGAACATTGTTTTATCTGGTTGTGGTGGTAAAACTATCCTGACCGGTGGTGGCAAGAAGAAGAGCGGTGGATCAATCATTATGCATGAGAATTGTCATCATCATGATAACCATGGCCATTATCAACCCGATTTCTGGGGCCACTGGAATTCACATCTCTTCTAATTAAGATATTCAACTAAACTAAGTTAAGGTTAATCCTTTCAAAGGAAACATGTATCTTTTCAATTGACTTGAAATAAAGATATTTATTTTATTTAACATAAAAACTTTGAGTTTAGCTTTAATGTAATGTAATACCTTAATTTTTATAGCTTTAAGTTTCAATTCTTTATTGAAAAACTGAATATCACGTTTACAATTAATAAAATTATTGAATGACATAAAAGTTGTTGCGGATGATATCTTTTGACTGTGATGACAAGTAAACAGAGCAATGAATTAGCCATGTTAATACAGTGTGAGGTAATTGTTATGCTAATTGTACTAGATAATAAGTTATCTTGTCTGTGTATGATTTTTCACTCATATTGACTTTCGGAAAAGTTCAATATTCACTGCATTTCTAGATTTGGCGAAAAAATCGGCACAACTTCAATTCTTCATTACGAAAAGAGTAAGTTTGAATGTTCCAGATAATTTGGCGAGAGTAAATTGTTAATAACAATACTTGGGCTTCTAGCTGAAATACAAAAATGTATATTTAAAATGTTACTCAAAAATAAATGGTTCATCGCTATCTTTTTAAGTTTCGTCTCGATATGTGAATCCTCGTCATGAATGTCGAAAGTCAAAATTGAATAAAATGTCATTATTTATTTCAACAAGAGAGGAATATAATGAGATTTTCCCACCTCCCAATTTTTCTTCATAAGGCCACTATTTTCAGTGATCATTAGAAGAGGGACAAAAAATAAACAAACAAAAAAATGAACAATTGAAAGATGAAACAGAAATGAGCATGAATTTTAAATGTATATGTGTGATATGGTGAGTTAAATAATGAACAGTTTGAATTTAAAATAAACAAATTAAAGTCGACAATCGTTGACAGTTGAACGGATGAAAAGTTTTCCACTTTTTGCTTTTATATACTTTGTCATTGAATGCACTGATTTGGAGGGCTTGAAGTTTCATTTTTTTGCACCAAGGTTTCCAAGTATTTAGCCATATGAAAAGTGTAATCTATATCAAAATTTGGATGGATACCAAGCAACCAAATTAACAATCCATTCAAAAAACGGACGAGGTCATTTTCAATAGGGCCCAGATTGCGAAAAACAAGATAATACAAAGAGTCCTTGATAAAGTCAGGAACAAAAGGCGTCACGAGTATTAACATTGGTCAAATATGGGACAAAACATGAATAAACTTTGTTGGCCGGAATATTATTTTTAAACCAGAATCAGCTAAATGGGGCCACAAATTAAAATCTTTGGTGGAATTTGATTGATTGAGATGATTGAGTGAGGGAGGGAGTGAGAAATAAACTATTAGCTGGAGAAACTTGGATTTGATGATATAATCAGCATGCCCATCTCCATTAATTTTCCGTTTTCTTTTGCATTTGGTAGCGTGTCTTAATCATCAGCGACAGAAAAGGAGCAATGGTAACATCATTTTTAATAACAATATTAGAAGAGACATAATTATAGATGTTTAAAGTGTGGGAAGGTTGTCTAATCACCTGAGGATACAAAAGAGAATGTAGATTGGAATTAGAAATTGGTTAAAGCGATTTACTGATTGAGGTTGATAAGAACAATAACTTACCTCTTTTTTGATTTGGGATCGCCATAGTTTGAAATAATTTTTCATTTTTCTTCCTCTCTTTCATCTCTATGAGTATATAACAGAAAAAAACGTTTAATCTTCTCATTCAATAATATCAGATCTCATTGGCCCAGTTTTTGTGATAACTTCTCATTCTTTTCATTGATGAAGCAGCATCATGTTTGGATCCTTTCTTTTGTCTCCTCTCTAACTTTTGATTCATTCTTTCCATTTCCAAGATGAGTCCATCATTTTCATCCCGCAATTCCTTGTTTTGACGACGAAGCATCTCATTGTCATTAATTAAGGCTTGATACTCGCTTTCCTTATCGAAAACTTGGAATAACTCAATCTCAGATAACTATAAAAAGAAATAGAGAAATAGTGCGTTAATTAACATATGTTATAATTCCAAATCAAACCCTTAATTAACTGTAATTTTGTTTGTTTAACCTTGTCAGGCAATAAATTAGCAATTATGACAAAAAGGAACGGTAAACTATAATTTCAGTAATTCATTTTATAATCAGTAATTGAAGGGAATTACAAATTGTAATTCTTGATTAAAAATTGACATTTCAACTGACCCATTGCTGTAAACAGTAAGAGATAGTAGACAATACAGAGCGAGAAACTGAGCGATAATTGAACTTACCTTTTTCTTGATTGAATAAGTTTCTTCAACCTCTTTTTGCAAGTCAATGTTAACCTTAATAGCATCGGCTAACCTATCACTTAAATCTTGAACCTCTTTCTCCAGTCTCAAATTATCCTGTTGATTGAATCAATTGTGATTTGAGTAAAGCGGTAACAATTTGCCAGTATATGATTGAAGCCACACAGGTACCAGGTACAGAAAAAAATGAAGAAAAAGCGAAATTAAAAGTTATTAAAAGAAATTAGATAAATCAATCAAGATTCAACGTTTTGAATAAGTTTATGCGTCTTCATTTAACCCATGATTGACCAAGGTGGCCTTAAATTGAAACCACAGACCTGATAATAAATGTAAAGCCAATCTAATGACTTAAAAGATTGTACTGGCTGTTTTTAAGTTTGATCTGATCTAATCATGTCCATTTGATTAATCAAACAAAATAGTTGAACACATTAATCAGTAAAAGGCTATTTGATTTTACTAGCTCGGACATGACTAGAGGCTAGTGTAACTTGATGCTGATGGTGAGAATGATGTTCACCAGGCAAGATGAAAAAAGATTGCTCAAATCTTTTTTCCCATCTCATGTTAATACACTTATCAGCCCCTGATCTTGTCTTTTCAAAAGGTGATTCCAATTGACCCTCTTGGATCGAAGTAGCAACAAAAAATAGTTGATGGACGTGAATCAAAAGAGGAAGGAACAATAACAAAAAGGATGGTTGAAGAAAGATGTAGGAATTGATTGAAAGATAAAAAAGAGAAGAAATTGAATGATGATGATCTTACCAATTTGAGTGATGAAATAATATCCTCCAATTTGGACTGATTGTTTTGTGAAACCATTTGAACTGTTGACAGCTCTTTGCGAAGTTGTGAGGCTTGAGACCCCAGGGAGTCTCGCTCTTTTTGAAATTCATCTTGAAGACCGCGTATTTGTTCTTGATATCGACGTTCCAGCAAACTAAAATTGTCCCAATCAGAAAAATTGATTAATTAAAAAAGAAACAGAAGAGAATTAAAAATACAAAAAAAGGAAAGATAAGATAATAAGAGACAGAAGATAAAAATGGTGGTTAATTGGTGAAGACAAATATATCGATAGTAATATATTTCGATAGCAAAATGCAAGAAAATTGGAGGGAATATTATTTGTTTATCTCTCCCTCTCTCTCTCTCGCTTGCATTTATTTAAACCGTTTTCCTTATCATGGTGACGAAAGTAAAATGTTTAACCTTTAGTCGGTAAATTAATCATCTAGCCAGTTAATTGTGAACCAATAGGAAATGAGATTGAAAACAAACTGACAAAAATGGAAAGACGCATCGACGAAATTGCTTTAACTTGTGTGTGAAAAAATCAAAAATACATTCTCAATTGAAACAAATAAAAATGAAAACAACTTCAGCAACTCTTTTGCTACCTTATTAATTTAATTTCTATCTCTTCTTTGTTGGTAAGTTAATTTAGTTTTACTGTCATTCCTAATTTTCCATCAATCTTACTCTTCAGATGATCATTTTCAGGCTACAATGTATGTTCCTTATGATACAATCAGCCTGCTTCCAATGGGAAAATGATACTTTCAACCAGCGAAAAGGGATATGTTGAGAGAGAAAGAAGTAAACAAAATAGATTAAAAGGAAAAGATTGATTAATCTGGAAACATCATCTACAAATCGTGATCACAAGCGAATAACCAACACAAAAAAGGTTATAAAGGTAAGATATGTTTAAATAAATATTATTAGTTGCATTAGATTTAATACTGATAAGATTACATTGTTGTTTGTTGATGTTAATGATGGGAAATTATTTTGTATGATTGGAAATTATTTATTACTGTAAGATAGTTAAAATGTTTCAGTTTTATATTATTTCGGTTGGATGTACACACATTTTAGATACTTTTATTTTTATGTACATATAGATTATTAATACATTATTATAAATATAGTCTATTCTGCTCATTTTTGCTTGTAGACATGCTGCTGGCTTTTTTTGTGGCTAGTCACCATCATTATCATCCTTATCATAATCGACAATAACAAAAAACCTCCTGATGAATCCAATGAAATGATAAAAAATGGAATGCTCAATTTTTTTCTGATTGGGTTAAGAGTTGAATATTTACGGATGGACCGAAGCAGACCTTACAAAAGTGCATCTCAATCAAGTTGAATTTTATTTTGAATTTCAATAAAGGACAATGCTGCTTAAAGATGGGGATAGATGGGAAATTGAAACAAAGAAAGGTCTGAAAAAAGTATCTCATCAAGCAAACAAAGCTAAACCATAATGAATCGTGAGAGAAGTGTTGACAACTTGTATTTGAAAAGACTATCATCTTTACTTCATCAACATCAGGCCGATCAATTTCATGATGAAATGTAATGAGACCTGTTACATACCTCAAAGCGATTATCACTACCATTATTCCTCGGTGAAAAATTGTGGGCGATAAAACAATATTAGCCATTCATTCAAAAATTACTTTTCATGATTTGAATGATGAATATATAAATACTTTTTTTCATCAAACTAGCCCACAAAAAAGATGAATTTCTTGACTGATCTCAGAAAGTTATCTACATGTATTAGGTGATTTTGAAGAAGAAAAAGGTAACTGTAATTATGACGACATAAATTTGATTTGATTTTTGATTTGGCACACAATGTTCATCTATACATGTTTATTAATACTTTTTTCTTTCTTCACTTTTTACAGATGAAAGGAAAAGGGAACGAAAAGGAAAACAGAAAGCAACGTCAGACAACGAAAATGGTAGGAGTTGATGGACATAAAGGTTGACCCTAAGCGCACTCTTCAACTATCTGTCAATTTAGTCAACATCAATTATGATAACAACAACGTGAACAACATCGCCAACAATAGTACATTTAATGATGAGAATAATAACGACAAGTTGAAAAGGAAAACCCAAATGAGAGTCAAAATTAGCCTTTTGCAACGATGAAATGAAAAGCAAAATGAGGATGAACTCATAAGTCGCAAAGTATTGGTTTTTAGGACAAGATCACAAATATAACAAATAAATTCAAATTTAAGATCACTTGGTGGGCACTAAAAATCATTGAAAATGCTGAAAAAACAACGATGAGAATAATAAGCTAAATATGATGAATAGAAAGGAAAGTCAATAAAAGAATAGAGAAAAAGAATCAAAAATATTCAAGAAATCATGATGGTAATTATGATGAAAGAAAAAGTTGGTAATAATGTTTCAGGAAGAAAAAGTAGTTAAAAAGAAGGTGAAAAAGGTGAAAAGGGACAAAAAATGATTTTCACTGGAAATGTCATTTTTTGTAAAGTACGTTTTGCATTTACTAACAATCCTAAATAATAATTGTAACAATAATAACATTATGATTATCATTCTTACAATTGAACAAGCAACGACTTATGTGTCTTAATTTTTACTCAAAAAAACAGCCTGAATTCATATCGCAAATGAAAACTATAGCTGAAAATCTGTTAGATGGGTCAATATTTTATCGTAGACTAAATGTTTGGCTATCATAAACTTTCGTGAGTTGATTATTAACATCATTGTCAGTTTTATGGACATCAAGAAAAACGAGTTCAACAAGACAATCATATTGAGAGCGAGAGAATAACAAATAACGTTAGTTTTTAGGAAGAAGAATGAAAATGGTTAGAATAATGATAATAATGTATAACTTACATTAATTTTTCTTTCGATGACTTTTCCAGTTTTGCATGATGATCATCAACCTCTTGGGCTAGTAAATCAGCTCGAGCATTAGCTTCACTCAGGTTCACCCTTAACTGATCCCGCTCAGCTTTAGTCTGTTCGTACAAGATTCTGCAAAAAGAAAGCAAAAAAACAAAAATTTAATGATAACATCAAAATGAGACCAAAAAAGAAAGCCAAATTTTATCCTAAAATGTGTAAAATTTTCATATTTAATGCAAATTTAAGGTGATGATGTATTAGATTTAGGAGTGTCAAATTGAGATGATTATTTGTTGGATGCGTGTTTATTTTATTCGTTTGATTGGTAAAAAGTGTCTTTTTTCTTTCCTTTATCGCAATTATCTTGATGATCTGATTTCATTTATTCAAATGCTAATCAAATGTTGCTTCTTTTTATTTCATGAAGACCATCTGATGAAAAGCAACTGCCATCAGTATAGTATGAAAAATCTTGAATGATTATCATCATATTAATAATATATTATTTATATCTTTAATAACTCTATTTCAATTTTAGTATTTTTTGGTTAATTTTTTTCTTTCCTATCAAATTTCTCGCTGGTTGCTTAGTTTAACATGTTAATCAATGAGAATAGAGTTTGTTTAGATTTATACTTTTTTATAATCAGAATTACCTTTCCCTCATCTAATTTAACCCTAATTGATTGAAAGTCAAATAACCAACCCTTTTGCTCATTAATAATATAAAAATTGATCAATAGTAATAGTAAACCATTCCACTAGATAGCACTTTTAACCATCACAACAATCAACTGTACATTATCAATAAATATTCATTCCCTTTCATTGTTTAGCATACAGTTGGCTACAATTATTAAAGGTAAATTAGAGTTACCTTTAATTGACTCAATTGCAATTGCGGATAAAGGCAAGCCTAGCCTAACTTAAGATTTGAAAGTTCAACAATTACAATTACTGTCTACTATTTGATATTACTTGAAATGCAATGATTAACACTAATTTCTCAATTTTGTCAACAGAAATACTGAAACATGGAAAGGTCAAAGGCTTTAATTGAAACAAAATTGATTAGAAAAAAATGTGTCACCTTTTATTATGATAACTGATAATCTTTCAAAAAGGTTTGGAACAATTCAAGGAAGAAAATCGAATAAGCAAAGGAAGAAAAGAATTAATAAGGATTCAGATAATTTACGCCTGTTTATCTGTTCATTTTTACTATCATTGGTAGACACAAATGGATTGAAAGGTTCAGTTCAACGGACTGTTGATTGTTGACTGAATAACTGATTCAATAATTAATACAGCTTCTCCAAACACAGTTTCAAGGACATGATTGTGTTGAGTACAATGTTGGTGGCAACAGTAACACTGCAAAAGGACCGGCTATCCTGAATCTTTGATCATTATTACTACAAGTTTGTCCTCAATTATCCTGCATGCTTAATAAGTATAGAGAAAGGAAAGCGAAATAAAGGGAAAAGAAGTGACAATCATCAATGAAACATTAATCAACGAAACGCACACGCACACAACAGTTGGGGTGTTAATGCATTAACACTAGCTGAATGTATACAAAAGCACAATTTAATGTACATTTGGTGAGAAGCTTACATGTTATATGTACTTACTTGGTATAATTAAGCTCATGTTGGAACATTGTTAATGAGATTTGAAACAGATCAGATGAATTGGTGAATGATGCAAAAAGCTCCTCTTCAAGAGCAATTGAAAGATCTCGTACATTGATACGCCCTGTTTTATTGTCAAATCCAAGATCCTAGTGAATAGATGAATAAAGGATTATAATGGTGAGTACTTCATGAAAGGTAACACATAAACATTTACTTCAAGAACAAGAATCAAGAGTAAACCAGAGCGTGATTTAGGTTACTTTTTATCCTTTGACAATTTGAGAAACATAAAGATGATTTACACCAATTTTACTCTCTTTTTTGTTTCTTTCATTCATTATGTTCACTTTTTTAAACAAATTTAGACTCAATGAAAGTGTTAATTTGTTTAAAAGCAATAAACTTCAACTATCAATCAACAATTAAATTATCAAATCTCTTTGATTTCCTCAAACTATTGCTATTGGTTTTTGGTAATTTTAGTTAATAGTAAATATTATCGTTGAATTGTAATGGTCAAAATTAACTTGTTTAATGTTATTTTGATACTGATTCACTTGTCTCTATTTTAATTTAGGCTTTTTAAACTGAACCTCAACAAATCAACAATCAAATCGGTACTTTACAAGGGTTTGGATTTATCATTTCATTTTCGGTCACCCAATTTTTCCTGATAATCATTTTTATAACCCTGAACCTTTTTCATTATTCAAACTGGAAAACTGTGCTTTTTTCATCATTCATTGTCGGATTGAATCAAGTTAATATTTAAACAGTTAATGATGTGTGTTTTCATCGAAAAGGTTCAACCTTTTCATTCAAAGCGAAATAAGACGGAAAATTATCAAGAAAAGTTTACCAAGCTAATCAACTAACCAAGGACATTAAATAGATGAAAGTTTAAATTGTTACACAACAGTAGACTGTTGTTTATTGAACAATTTACGGATAATAATTGCAAGGTAGTCAGGGTTAAGAAAGAGTTGAATGACAAAAAGCATTCAAATTTAACAATGAAAATGCATTGTTTGACATTAAAGTTAAGTTTGATTTGATGAAAAAACGGTTATTCAACTTGTTTTTCATTCAATTTTTGGAATAGCAATTAAAGCTAAACGAGTCAAACCATTGATTAAAATAGATAAACGAAGATCTGAAGCTTTAAATGATAAAATCCAATGATATTAATTAGATTCAATTATAATGAATAAGTTAAACGAATAAAAACAAGTTAACCAGGAATGAATTTTGATCAAAAGGCTAATATCGAGGACAGAATGAAGATTAACAGAGTAAAACAGATCATCATTGAGTTTGGTCTAAATTTTAATGATGAAGTTATTGGTGGAAAGGTTGACAATTAAAAAGCAAAAGGAACCTTAAAGAAGTAAATTAAGAACAGTAAATGGAAATTATCTTGAGAAGCAAAGGAACACACATCTCATAACCGGAACAGTAGCTTGAATCTAAACATGTTAACTGGTCAGAAACATTATCAACTTTATCATTATCATTAACAGTAAACATAAAGCAGTACCAGTAAAGTGGACAAGGTGAAAACATAAGGATATGCAAAAGAAGCATCAACTTAATTGTTCCTGAAGAAGTTTATCAATTTGTTGATAAGTGGATTGATGTTTCACCATCTCATCTTTCACAGTAACCTCATGACAGCCAACAGTATGTTGACCTCAAGTTGCATCGGTGATATGAGACCTGATTTGTACGCCACAACAAGACTGTTGACAGTATTTGGTTAAATAATGGATGGACACATTTCATCATTAATTAGCTACAATAACGTACAAGCGCACCCGGCTGTAAGATTAATGTTTCACTGTAACAGTGTGTGAACATGCGAAAGATGAATGATAACTGTCAATTACACGTTCAATCAATCTATTTTCTCTGCTGTTAATTTTATTTTGGGATTTATGTTGAAAAATTGATCCATTGATTAGTGAGCTCAACATCAATGTTTAAAGAAATAAAAGAATAAGAAAAATTAAAATGTAGAACAATTAAAGGCTGATTTTACGAGTGGATATTGATAATCAACCAGGTTGAACCAGATTATAAATTGTCATGTTTCCAGTGAATGGTGACTGTTTTGGGCTTTGAAAATTCAGATGGTTTTAAAGAGCAACCCTCTCTTAATCGGGTCACATTTCGGTGCGATGATCTTGGCATCATTAGTGGAAATCGGAGTGACTTTTGTCTTTGATCAAACCTTTCAACTGGCAATTTGCTTAAAATTAATGGTCCACGGGTTGATTCATTGATTGGGCTGATTAAATCAAGTTTACCAAGTCCAATATAGTTTCCATTACTGGTTTTAACTGTTGCTTTCGTTGAGTCATTAGGAAAAGATGGCTTGACTAAAGTTGAATCATTTGATTTAACTTGATCGACATTTCCAGAGAAATACAATTCATTTGAATAATAGTCATCTGACTCAGCAACCATTAAATCATCTTCAGAAGCATCGTCTTCGTCAACATCCTCAGAGTCTATTGTTTCTTCAGGCATTTCATTTTTATCTTCATAATCAAAATCCAAAGCAACACTTTCTATCATTGATTCAGTTCCTGAATCTTCAGGTGAGCTCAAAGAGCTAACCATTTGACCAAGGCTAGGATGCTTCAAAAGTGGAAGAGAGCCAATTTTATGGTTAATTGCTGGAAAAAGAATCAAAAGCGAATGATTCTGTTTGGACTTTCCTTTTGAATTGACTGCATAAACACTTTGATTCCGAGCAGAATTTGATTTCCATCGATGATCAGTATGCGATGACTTGTCATAAAGCAGGTCTAAATTAGGTGTAGTCGTTGAATTAATAATCAGGGGAAACGTTTGTCTAGAAAGTATCTTTTGGTTGGACAAATGAACATTTGAATAGTTCGACAAACGGTTATTCAATAAAATAGCGTTTGTGCTCGGACTGAGAAACAAATGAAATATTAAGGAAACAACAAGTGAAGGAACAGTAATTATAGCCACAAACATGATTAATGGACAGTTGACTGATTAGCTTCGAAATATAACAAATCAAGAATTAAGCCACTGATATTTATAAATCGCCGAGAAAAACTAAACTCCAGGTTTGAGTCAATCTTTGATCAACTGTTTGGATCTGAATAGAATCAAGGTTGATCGCAATTAACAAAGAAACCTTTTGAATCTCATAACTAATCACAATTAGGCTAATAATGAAAATTGTATTTGCTTTAATGGTTTAACAAATGATTTACCAGTTATATGAAGTAAACACAACTTGTATTATTCTGGTTAATCCATTTTTTGTTTGATCAGTTCATAGTTTGACTCTATCGTCATCTATTG
Organism: Tetranychus piercei; assembly: GCA_036759885.1. NCBI lineage: Eukaryota > Metazoa > Arthropoda > Arachnida > Trombidiformes > Tetranychidae > Tetranychus > Tetranychus piercei. The sequence goes on from CM071877.1 coordinate 639,957, forward strand.
GTCATTAATTAATTGTTTATTTTTTATTGTTATCTGATTATGAAAATCATGGAAATAAAAAAGCTAATAAGAAACAATTATTAGATTCAATATTTACACAATTAACTTGAGCATAAAAGAAGAAATAAAATGAATGCTTAATATTTGAGTAATTCAACAATAGAGTTTTAAAATCAATCAATTCAATCAGTTGCTTTTGGTAATTATTTTGATTATTGACTGGCAATCGATGTAAAAGGCGTAATTTGTCCACATTTATATTGTTACCATTGATTGAAAAATGCGTAATTGAATGGTTTGGTCCAATGATGATTGCATTGAAGAGCAATCATCAAGTTTAACCCAAACTACCTAATTATGTCTCTTGGTTTTCCATAATCAATGGTGACAATTTATTGTTCAAATTGAAAATTAATGTTAATTTTTGTCCTTGTTACCAGTAAATTTTAATCAATGCAAATCAACTCTTAATGCTGCAACATCTTGATTAGTTTTCATCAATTCAATCATCGGATTTACCATTACAATAACTTAACAATGAATTTGTTTAATTTTTCAACAATTTGTGTCACTCTTGGAATTATATTGACCATATCAATACCAGCAATTAAAGGTGAATCAGGCAAGAAAAATAAATTTCGAGGAAGTCATCGTTCAAAAGGCAATTGTCATCTTAAAGAGGTTCACAGTTGTATTGAAAAGATTGATCGTTACTCAAATGATTCAGACTCATTCAAGTTGATTACAAATGATCCTGGTATTGATATGATTTGCTCGTAAGTATAATTAAACCATTTCCCCAATTAAATTGTTAAATTTCCTTTTATCATCTCAGACATTCTAAAGATGGAATCAATTGCCTTAAAGATCACATGGAAAGATGTGCAACTCCGATTCAAAATGAAATGTTTGAATTTGCTAGTGAACTATTCGCAAAGTCAATTGACAGGTTTTGTAAAGATGGTGAATTAAGGCAAAGTAAGTATGATTATAAGGTTAATTGTTACAATTATATTGATTTTTTTCCCTTTTCTTGACCAATTTCCAGACTTTCTTCAACATTCGCCTTGCATTGCCGAATCAGTTTTATCCAAACCAGAGTACAAGGAGAAATGTAATCAACCTTATTTAGCGGCTATGGACAAAATCAGCAAACAGACTGATTTTGATGATAGACTTTACTTAACTTGTTGCTCATACAATCGTTGGATCAACTGTTTTCTTGAGTAAGTAATAACATTAATCAAACAACTTAATTGCAATTTGATTTAAAAATAATGATAAGTGAATAGCCAAAGTCTTAATTCTGTCTTGTGAGAGATTTCACACAAAAAGCTTTATTTTAAATTGTCAGCTGACTTTTACAGACTCCTCAATATGCCATTAAATTGAATGCAAATAATTAATACTTTTATTGTTATGATTACAGACTTGTCTCATCTTCATGCCAAGATTCGGGTAAACAAGCAATGGACGACTTCATGGAGAAATCATTTGCTGGCTTAAGTACTTTAATCTGTTCTCAAGATGATTTCTTATTTACCTCTGAAAGATGTAAATCACTTTATCCACCTGAAGGAACCATCGTTGACCCAAATCAAGTACAGAACCCAATATCCAGATACATGACTTCCCATTTCCGTTTCCTTCTGACCAAATGAATGACCATTTAAAGCGTCTCTTCCCTCAACATGGAATGTTATCAACATCAATTTAAATACTGTAAACCTCTCTAACTGTTAAATCAACACATAAAATCCAACCAGTCAATTGAACCTCAAGATTGGTGTTAGCAGTTAACAATGGAAGCTTCAGCACAACTCTAATAAGATTTAAGTTAATACGTTGATTCCTTATAATTAATCAATTGAAATGATGAGAAAATGAAATGTATCCATTAAAAAGACAGGTCTTTAAACAGATTTCCGTCATCGAATTGACCGCATAATTATATGAGTTGAGAAAAATTTGGTTAGTAAAACTAGTTACTCCAATCCTACACAATCAACAAACCATCATTATCAGCTGATGATGATCAACGATACATCGATAGCATATTAATATTAGTGATTTTGGTGAATGGTAAATGAAAGAAAAGCAAAAGGTAAAATTATAATGAAATAATAATATAGAGAATAAAAATTGATGCAGTATTTTTCGATAATCACAAGGTTATCATGAATAACTTTTCACGGTTTCATGAATCCTGTAGATTTCATCATAAAAATAGAAGAGGGGAAAATGGTTCCTTCATTTTTAGCTGCCAGTTAGGGAAAAGTCATAATTTTAGGTTCAATAAATATTCAGCCAACGGTATCTGACATAATCAATGGAACTGCTCATCATTATCATCATTATCATCAATTGTGTACTTGATCATGGATCAGTGATTAACTTTGAAATTTTAATTATTTCCTCATTTGAGATGAAACTTTACCAATTGAGAATTGACAATAATTGAAACTCAATGAATATTGTAATCATGTGCTGGTGGCTCAATAAGCTATTAAAAAGATATAATTTAATTTAGATTTTTGTCTTTCATCGCAATTATTGATTTAATGTATTTTATCACTCAACTTCATCTTAATGAATGTCTCATGATGATAGCGACTATTCTCATCAGAATTGGTAGTAAGAATATTGTTGTATTTCAGTAAATGGTTTAATGTTGAAGGGCGATTTTTACTTTTACAATGTATTAGGATTTGAACTTGATAATCACGATTTGGGTTTATTTTAACCATCATTTTTCATTACTTTACATCAAATCTTGGTGTTGCCATGATCAACTGCGGTCAATTTACATGAGTCTTCAGGCCATAATCAGCACCATTTGGTATCCATCCAATCCAATCATTCATCTTTTGATCATCTTCGCTATTCACCAGAAAATCATTCAAGTAACATCATGAGCCAAGCATTCATCGGAACCTGTATAAAGTTCATCTCTAACCATCACTCAACTATTGATACTGATGATGATTATCACTATTATTATTTTAATATCTTAACCCTTCAGATAAACTCAGAAAGCTATTGACCCAATTAGTGCAACGCCAAAATCATAGCAGACTGATTTATTTTAGCTGACCATCCATCGGGAATAGCCGAACAGTTTATTCTAAATAGCAAAACTGACTGTTTTCGTCATCAAAACACCCTCACGATCTAAAATCCACAGTTGGCTACTTTATAGTTGATAATTGAAGGGTTAAATCCATGCTCGAAGAGACGCCACCACAATTTAACGAGCCAAGTCCATTAGTCATGATACTAGAGCTTGGCTTATATCTCCTGGCTTGTCCGAACTTACAATCATTATCGATGTCAACATGTTTCATCATGATATTGGTTGGATGGTATTAGGAAATGAAAATAGGAGATGAAAAAGTGAATAGTTTGACAAAAGTTTGGATGAATTTAGATGATGGCGATAGATATTTTAATCGAAGATGCGTTCGGTTAAATCAGGTACGAAAATCATCATCTCAATTGATTTTTGTGTTGGCAAAACGCGAAGGATATCAGTAAAAGCTTGAGCCACACAATAAACTTCCACGTTTCACAATGCATTGAGAGTAGAACAAGAAAAAGCTGGTTAACTTTTAAATAAAGTTAATAATTCAAGTTGAATTAAGTTGATCGTTAATGATAACCAACAAGTATGCTGAAAAAACCCTTTAAGGATTGATCAAACAGCTGGGTAACCAGTAACCTTGGTAAAATAGTCTTAAGGGTTTATCAATAAATTACAATTTGCAGCAAATAAAGTAACCAAATAAAGCCATTGACAATTGAACTTTTTAACCTTTTAACTCATTTTTTGTTTCCATATCAACAATTAACACCAACAATTTCAAATTAAATTAATAAACAATCAACCAATTTATTATTTTAAACAAAAGTTCCACTTATTTAATCCAGGTTCCTATCTTAAAGGTTGAACCAAATATTGAAATGCAAATTGAGCTCAAATTAGTTAATGATAACTTAAATTTACCATCATTAATTGAATTAATCAGAGATAAATTTCTAGATTTTTAGATGAGAAAAATTGTAAATAAAGGAGACACAAAAAAATGAGTTATGATTGATCGCAAAGAGAAAAAGAAAAGTGTATTTGATATTTGTATTTCCTGATCAAATCAATAGCCAGTATTAGCAACAACGTTTAATGTACATAGTTTATCATCAGATAAATTGTTTCAGGTATATTTTTATGACCTAGATAGCCTATGGTTTAATCAATATCGATCAAAAGCTTTCATGACAAAGTAATGTTAACATGAAAGTAAAACGCAATTCATTTTATCATTTCAGACCCAAATTTCATTCGCATTCAATTTAAGAATTTCTGACTTCTGAATGTCACCTTTTCTCAAAATATTCTCATTGATTAAAATAAAGTAATATTTAAAATTATATTTCCAATTGTTATTTGCCTAAATCAGATTAAAATGAGCAGAAAACAGATTGACTGTTCAGTTCAAGGGTTGATAATTGTGAGTAAATTCAAAACAGCTTGATTAGAATCCAAAGTCAACTGTTACAGTTAACTGAATAGTGGGCAAGAAAAGGAAAAGTGGTCAAATTTAATGTCCTAAAACTGGTTCAATTGTGGATCATGCAATTGAATTTGTTCATTGACCTTCTCACTATTTCGATGACCAACAAAATGAGGGGAAAATTGCAGTTTAAATGATAATAATCACTGTTAAAGGATAATCATTTAATATTCTGGTTCATTTGATTAAGTGTTAATCATAATCAAATGGATTCACAAGCAATTTGCTTTTTGCGTGCAAAAACATTACAAAACCTTTCAATACTCAAAGCGTTTGTTTTCAACTTAACAGTTAACAACAAATGAAAAACCTTTCAATGGTCATTCAAATCGCCTCTAATTTTTTCTCAATCTCTCATCATTTTTAAATAGCAATTTAATCAACAATTTTAATCTCAAAAGTGTTAATTCGTAAACCCATTTTTAGATCAACTTTTTTCATTTGAACAAACCATTCGGTTTTAGGTTCAAGAAGTAAATGTTTTTTAATTTTTCAATTGAACCAATTAATCAAACAATTAGAGTAAACAATTGACTTACCTTAAGAAGCATTTTGGCATTTGTAAAACCAAAAGAATCCCATAATGTAAAAATGCTATCACAATCAGCATAACTGTTTGGAAGGTGAAAAAAGAGAAATTTAATCGTAAAAATTGAAAACAAATCGAGATTTGAAACGTGGTTAAATCGCGTTAATTGTAACAATTATTGATATTAAAACTCGTGTTATGAAGCATTTGAATATAAAGGTTCCTTCAGGAGTTAATTTAGTTATTTAATTGTGATTCCATTCATATGATTGCTTACAATTAATAAACAGTAAACAAAGACTCGTGATTCAACTGTTGATTGTAAAGCATCAAAAGGTGTAACTTTAAAGCCTTTCAATTGAGCCTTTCAAGTGAACCATTGAAATGACCATTTCAATTGATTTCATTTTCAAACTAAGGATGTCTTTTGTTTTCCCTGAAATCCAATTAAACTAATCACTAGCACTTTAATGATATCAGTTCAATCCGGAAGAGTTTAGGTTAGACCTGAACAATCAAGCTAAACTATTCAATCGGTTGTTGAAAAAATTCAAGTTAAGCTTGAAACGCTTTCAATAAAGTGTTGACTTTTTTCACCCAAAAAGCTGCAAAATGAGATTGACTATTTTCAAGCATTTTTGGCCTTTTTAGCTGATTTTAATTTAGCTTGATAATTATAATGTTAAATTGTTTCAGCTTCAAGTGTATTGATATTGCGTTTGAATAAAAGGTGATTAATTATCATGATCATCTGGTTAATCATGAAATTTGTAGCGCTTTGTAAGTCTTGTGAATCAATTTAGTCTGACTTTAAATGTAAACAAAAAGGTTGTCGATTAAAAATTAATAAATGATCAAATTTAGAAGCTAATCATTATAATTAAAAGCGTTTTTACTTTATAAACAGTTATCAGTTAAGGTCAAGTTTACATCGATATTGACTTTAAATGGTCAATCAATAGTTTGTTTTAACGCAAAAAAGCTTTCAATAAACGCTGCATTATCAATATTGATGTTTCATTCGGGATTGTTTTAATACAATATGATAACAAATGAAACCAATCATGATTATCAATTATACACTTGAGATGCTAAATTGAATCACAAATTGAACATTCAAGCAAATCGTTACTAACTCAGCCCATTTGATTGATGAAACAAGCGCAACAAAACAAATGAGTTCAACAGCATAGACTAAAGATAACAGTTAATCAAGTAACAATTGATTGACTGAAATCTAGTAAATCAATTGTTGCCAACAAAAGAGTTAATTAGTGTTTTCAACTTAATTGTTGCTCAATGCAAATTGAATATCCTTAAATAAACGATGAGATAATCATAAATATTTCAGGATAATTTTAGCTAATAAATTGAGATTTGAAAACGGTTGAATCTTCAGAATAGATTTTTGTAAAAGTTCGGAAATCTTGGAAATTAAATTTCACGATTGAGTTCGTTTCGTTCATTACTGAATAAGATAAAACTTCTCATTGATCTGGGAATAAGCTGATTCTGTTTGGAAAGGTTAAAAGTTGTTTTTTCCAGGAAGATTCAGCATTTTCTGTTAATCTCTTCTTCAATGATTTTGTCTGAAAAATGATTTCAATTTTCCTGATTTAGTTTGAAATATTGAGCTTCTTCTTGTTTTCCCATTCAAAAATGCTTTTTACGGAAAATTTTCATTCTCATCATTTAAGTGTCAGGTTTGTGTATTTAAATGCCCAGATTATGAGTTGACATGATTCCAAGCGGTCAACTTCAATCTAGAAAGTCACTGAAAGAAACATTCATATCTTGAGCTTCTAATAATTGAAACAATTTGAATTTAACCTTTTGTTTGGAGCATTTGATTCAGTGATTTACTTAATAAACTTACCCAACATTCAATGGATCCAATGATTGAAAATAATTGCCTGCTGTACCAAAGCTATCGTCTTCACTTGGCTGCCTTGAATTTGATTCATTTGATTGACATTTAATGTAACTATGATCAGCTGTAAGTGAAACTTTACGCTTCTGATGGTTATTATGATGTGTGTTGTGAAGATTATGATATTCAGTCTCTTTTATTGCATGATAACTCATTGAAGAATCAGTTTCTCCGGTTAAATCAATTTTCTGATCAAATGGATCATCAGAAGACAATTTAAATAATCCATTGACTTGTTGATTACAGTTACTAACAACATAGCTTCGATTGTGTTCCTAAAGTGAAACAAAAGAAAGCAAAAAAAGTGAATAAATTCTCTAAATTGGGTGACAATTGAATCGCTTGTTTTAATCAACAATTATTGTTGCCAAAATCAATGTTACAAGCAACAAAATCAATAATTAACCTTCAAACATGTTTACTTTTCAAGTAATAATAAAATTGGATTAAAAACCTTTGTAAATAGCATAAAAGTATTGATTGAATCGTAGGTCTTCAAAAATCAAGTAAATTAATCAAGGTTAATCAATTTAATAGCCTTCAAAACAAACAAAAATGCTAAAACATGAAGGTTTTCGCATGTAAGAAACGAAATGAATTTCAAAAATATCACAAAAGTGCCTTTTCTCAACTTTTTTCATTCAATCTCTTTCCAGACTTTGCCTTCAAACTGAGTTGGCAACACTGAATGCTCTGAATCTCTTGCTGTTCATTCAAGTGTCTTTGTTATTTAAGAACAAAATATTTGTAAAAGTGATTGAGAATGGATAATGAATACTTACAAATAAACCTTGGAGCAGTTCATCAAAGCTGACTTTACCATCTCTATCACAATCTAGTTTCTCAAACAATTGTTCAATCACATCATCAGATATTTCCATTCCAACATGTTCACAGACTGCATACAATTCATTGATATTAAGATAACCATCTTGACCGATTCTCAGTTTATCCCAAATTGAACGTAACAAGTGTTCAGCTGAATTGGGATTAATTGTTGGTGATGAGGTTGCTCCTGGTGAACAGCTATTATTAATATTTGTACAAGAATCCATCATTGAAGGACTGTTATTATTATTAAGGCGATGATGATGGTGATGATGGTGATGATGATAATCATCAATAAGTTGATTATGATGTGAAGTTAAACTGTTATTGTTACTCGAGTTATTGTTATTGTTGTCATTATTATTTGTATTGTTGTTGCCGTTACAATTGTAACCATTTAGATAATCATTTTGTCGATGTTGAGAGTGACGATGATCTAATATTGATTTACCATTTAGATCGTCATCTCTTGTTGGTGGACATGTTGATGTTGTTGTTGATGAGGTTGACGGTGAGGGTGAGGGTGATATTGAAGGTACTAATGAAGATAAAGATGAACTCTTGGATGGTACAGATAAAGTAGATGAATTGACTGATGAACAGGTTGATGTTGAGTTGGTTGAACAAGTTGGTGAAGGTGAGGGTGATGATGGCTTACAATTTGTGGAGGATGATGATGATGAGCAGGGTTTATGTTTGATTGGTGAACAGGGATTTGAAAGGTTTGGTATCTCATCATAACCAACCTGAGATCGAGTCAACAGCGATACAAAAACTTCTTTAAATTCATTGAAATCAACCTAAAAATGGTGAAACCAGAAAAGAGAGAAAAATTAATTAAAAGTCAATCAAAGGTAAAATATAACATAACAATCATAACGATGATAATGATGATGATGATGGCTATTATCATGTTACAATACAATGTGTTGACCCTTTAACATTACTTAGCAAATTGACCTCAATAGTGACCTGAATTTGTGTTGAACCATAGGATGTTGTAGCTGGTGCCACAATTAACCTTTTTCTGGTTGCAACTAACATTACAATCAACTGATTCTTTTGCCTCAGTTTTGTCAAATGTCGAGTTAAAATGTTTTCATCTTTTAATTTGAATTAGCTTTTTTCAATCAATGAAACAATAAAGCCTTTTCACTCCACTTTGATGCTAATCAATGTATTCATTTCAATGATCAGCTTTTAATCATTTCACTGTTTATCATTGAAATGAACGGCTGATTGAAGAGGATTTAAAGGACAAAATTAAATATAAAAAAGCGCCTGAAATGCGGAAGACTATCAACAATCTTGAAATATTTCAGTTTATTTTTCTTCCTTCTCTTCATCTTCATCAAACAATGAACCAATTTATCATCAATTTTACAGACCAAATTTGGTTTACTTCAACTTTTGATTGCATCGGTTGATTACAGTTAAAATCAATTCATATATCAATTCAATTGCTCTAAATTATTTCCTTTCACCAAACATTTCAACAAACTTTTCTCTAAATTGTTCACCTTAAAATTAAAAGGTAAAATTGATCAAACCTCATTATTGAATTTATTATCCAACAAACTTCATCATGAAAGGTTCATCTCAACGGTTTAACTACTTGAAAATGAGCCAATTTTACATAATATTTGAACAGGTTAATTGAATCGCAATTTTAATAGATTTGATAAATTGACTAAACAATAATTAAACAATTTAACCTCTACAGTTTGAATTAAAGTCATTGTTAGCGAATCAATTGTGAAGAATGAAATCAAAATGAAAAAGTGAATCAATTTGTTAAATGCTCAATAGAGGCTTTAACCACAAAAAGAAAGACAAAAACACGAAATGTTGATTAAAATACAAGAAAATGGTTAACTTTAATTGCAAACAAAAAGTGATAAAAACATGAAAATTGCATTAATTTGTTGAACCTAAGGCTAAATGAATAATCAAAAATGACAAAAATTTTTGGCCTCTTTTTGCACTCATATTTCAATTGAAAATGAACACACAAAAAACATTGAGAAACCTGTAATTAGTGAATCAATCAATTGGTATCAATGATTAACATCATCTTCATCTTCTTCCTCCTCCTTTACAGTCACTTTCAAAGCGCTAATTTTGACTTTAATTTTATAACAAAACCCAGTTAGTTAATCACAATTTGGGGCGATCAAAAGCACCACCAGAGAGTTTGTTTTAAAGTGTTTACCCTTGAGCAGTTATCACCTTTAATTCAATTGCAAGCACAACTGAATTAACTAACTGCTTTTAAACATTATAACCTTTCAGCTAATCAAACATGAGTAACAAAGGTAAACAAGAGCCTCCCATTGAGTTTAAAAAGAAATTGTCAGATTAATGAATTAATTAACGATAAAAGCTTGAAATTAAAACAAAATTCATGCATTTGTAGTGGAATAGTTGTTCGATTATTCTAATTTTGAAATTTTGTTGTTTCATCTTTCTTCTTCTTCTTCATTCAGATAAATCAATCAACTAATGGTCATTTTAAATGACAGATTAAAACCATTTGGTTTCTGCTAATCCAGATTTAAATGATGAAATATTCATTAGAATTTTAGCTTCAATTAAACTATTCAAATTGATAAACAACATCTAATCAGGTTGTATGAATATCAAGAAGCAAATGTCTCAACTTGTTTACCTTTCACTGGTCAGAATGTGGTTCACGATGTAAACATCTTCAATCAAATTGAGGATAAAATTAGCTTTAGTTATTGAGCAAACCGTTTCGACAGTTGGACTTGACTTTTACTCTTGTCGCAACAATGATGCAAAATAACCCGATGAGACAGGATATAAAATATGATCAAAAATACAATAAAAGTACAAAAGCTTTTGAATAAAGACTCAACCTGCTCGCATTACTATACTGACTCAACTTTCTCAAATTATATCAAAGAATCTTAATTTACCGCAAACGCATCTTAATGGGAAATTTTTGGCTTTATTTAAGTCCAAATACTAAGAGCGTCAATCTTTACCACTGGTTTCAAAAGAAGCTGGAAATCAATCGTTCAAAAGGTTGCAGATAAATCTGGCAAGCGTTTAATGGATAAACTCAACAGAAAGTATGCCGTAGGTTTCAATGGATGGACTTGAATCAGTTATCTCTTGATGTTACGTCAACTATATTGAATATTGTAAGAAATGAATTCAAAAATCAAGTTTGAAGTCATTTCATTTGGTAAATTGTCATCTTATTTCTGGTATTTCGCATTTCAAGCTTGTCTTGTCAAATGTGTTCATTGGCAACTTGAAAGGTCTTTGAGTCTTTTCACCTCTGAAGAGCAAGTAACCCGACAAGACCTTTTGACAAGTCATCCAACACTTTTGTATGACAAGCTATGATTGTCAAACATTTATCAGACTCCATCAACATTCAGTCATCTGTTTGAGCTGTTAATTTGTCCAGTTTAATTGTTACAAAAATATTGCAAAATAACTGTTTACTGTTGACGAAAGTAAGAGTCAACTGGATTAACTTGTTAAGCTTCAGGTGAACATGTTTGGATCTAGAAGTAAACATTTCTTTCATTCAGTTTAATAATAGATTTCAATTGATTCAAAAGCGTTTATCCGTCACAATCAAAGCGTTTCTGGACACCAACTTCCAAATGATTTATCATCAGATTATAATCGTTGTCACCTCAGTTTAATCTCTTCCTGGACAAGATTGAATATCTTTCTAACCCAATTAACAATATCTAAACCAGTCAAACATTAATCACAAACAAACATACAAACATACAAATAGAAACAGTTTTTTTTCTCGCGATTATCATTTCCATGATTTTGATGGTAAAAAAAGAAATTTGATTGTTTAATGGAGGCATTTAGTTGATTGTTGACTTTGATGATGACTTGAAATGTAATTTAACTAACCAAACGTCATCAAAGGTAAAGTTAAAATGTAACTTGGCGTGTTTTCATTACAATATCAGGTAAACAATGAGCTTGAAAAAAACCTTCGCTCTTTTCATCACAAGAATGCTAATGTTAATGTTAACCCTTAACAGCCTTTTCTAATTATTTTTGGGTCAATTGTGTCAAAAATACTAATGACAGTAATACTGATGATGATGACGATTACATTATTGAGATGAGCAAAAAACCCAGAAAAGTCAACCTACTAATCAACGTATGTTCAATGCAATTTTCATGTTTAACCAAATCAGCCATTTTCACCGACAATTTGCCAATTGTCCAGTTTAATCAATATTTTAATATCAATCAGTGACCTTCATTAAAGGTCCAAGTATTCAAATTAGTTGACAAAGAGCATTAACCTTTTTCACTTTAATAATGTTCCTGAGTTTTGTGAGCTAAAAATACTAATAATAAAAATAATAGTAATGATAATGATGAAGATAATCATAATCATAATAATCCTTATAATAGAGAGCAATAAAGATTAAGATGAATACAAGGAGGAACCTTACATTGGAAATGGTGTTAATGATCAAAACTAAGGCGTTTATTTACTGGATATTGAGAGTTGAGCTTGGGTCAAGATCATTTACAGATTAATCATTAAAATAAATCAAATTTTTTTGAATAAATTCAAAATTCACTGTTTTTCATTTGACAAAATTGACAAATGGTTAGTTAATGTCAAGGGAGATGAAAGTTGATTGGTTTGCTTTGAGGTTGACAGCTTTTTACTTTCATTTCAATCTCAATGGTTTACAATTGTTTCAATTTTTGCCTTCATTTTATCATGAATTATCACTAGATTTATCATTTATCATTAAGATGTTTACAATGTTCAATCAAACGGCAAGTTTGACAGGTAAAACATGTTAAATGTTTGGATAAAAGATTATCCGAAGTTAAGAACTGATAAGATGTCAAAACAAGCGATCAGATTGTAATAAAAAGAAAACAAAATTGTCATTCAATCATTGAATAATTACAATTTAAAATTAATATGAATCTCTATGTAAACCAGTTTAACAATTAACTTACAGATGGGAATTTAATTTTCAGCAAAATCGAGAATTAATCAGCAATAAAATGCAAATACATTTCGGATCAAATCAATCAAAGATTCAAATCGACCTCAGTTACTAAGGAACAGCTAAATGCTATGGAATGTTTTAAAGATCAAATTAATTTTACTATCAAAGTCCTAACCTGTGTCTAAGGCGCTAATCTGTCACAATAATGATGCAAAATAACCTAATATTGACTGTAAAGGCGATCGGTATTACCGGAGATGAACCAGAATCTTGCACTATCATCACTTTGTAAGCTTCAACCAATAAGCGTTCACAATAATGTAAAATATCTTAATGATGCTTTAAGTGTCAAACAAGTCAATACAGTGAAATAGTCAATCTAAAATTAAGTCAGAAATTAAACTCTAATCAATGAATCAATTCAGCCATCATGATAGTAATGCAAAATAACTGATACTGTCTTAACACTTGCACTAAAATTAGAGTGAAAACCTCGGCTTCAGACTCAAAATATTAAAATGTTACAAAATGTTTATCTCAATCAATCGTCAACCTGACGTTATTAATGTGCCAACTTTAAGGCAATTATCATGTAAATGATCAGGAAAAATAGCAAATAATATTAATATAAATTGATTGCGTGATTAAACTTTCAATTGTAAGATGATTCTTCTTCTTTTTTCCCAATCATTCGCATTATTTGTTTTCAGATATAATATTTTACCTTTACTTTTCCATTATTATTAGTTTAATGGTTTTGATAATGATAATGCTAATAACGCACTAAAGGTAGTTACAGTAAAAAACAGGGGAACAAAGTTTCCATGAAAATAATCATGTCATCATCATAATTATCATTTCTAGTTGTGATGAAAAACAAAACCAAAGTGAAAGGAAAAAATGATTGGTTTAACATCTTACCTTGGTAAATGGATCAATTAAAAGATGATCAATAATGTAATAAGTTTGATCCTCATCCAACTGCAGTTTATCACACAGCTCATGAAGCTCATCTTTACCCAACAGTTCACAGCCCGAACTGTCACAGGATAAAAAGACTTCATGAAGTTTATCAACATAACAATTGTTTGATTCACTGGTCATTGTTACACACTTTACTCGAGCTTAATCCGTTGTCAACTGTTAATCCTGTAATTGAAAGGTTGAACAAAACACACAAAAGCACATCAAATGCACACAAGCATTTCCAATAGCGACGAGTGTAAGTTCATTTTGGCTGGTTAATCGTTTCCAATGGTGAGTTATAATTTACCTGTGAAATGAAACATCCAAAGAAAGGTTAGTAATTGTTTGTAAACATTTTGGTGAAAAAAGGTGACTTGAAAAACATGGTTTGTGTGGTTGTGTTGCCTTCATTGATACAACTGTACAACGTGAAACACAAAAATACTCAACATCACCTTTAGGCAAGTCAAATCTTCTTCTTCTCACTCACTCACTCTCTTTCTCTCTCTTCCTTCCAGCTGTCTATCTTGCTTTCTTCCTTTCTCGTCATCTTCTTCTCGATCAGCAGTGAAAATCTTTGCCTCTGTCTTTTACTGTCTCTTTAACATTATCTTTTGCTTTTTCATCTGTTTCGCGTCATTTTCATTTTTTGCTCTTGTCTTCCTCTCCCTTATCTTCCTGTTTACCTAGTAACTGGAAGACTTACCTTTGCTACATTCAGGACTATCTTCAACACGATTCGGGATGAGAATGTGAAAACTGAATCTCGATAAAAGAAACTAAATTTGAAGCAAATCAGCTTTCACTGACATTTGTCAAAAGTTGGAAATAAATCAAAATCATAAATTGCAATGATTTGATAGTAATTTCGCATTTTAGTCAACAAAGTCATCGCTATCGGTAATTTGATAATGCTCTTATCGAACCATCATTTTTGAGTTTTGCCAATGAAAACTATGATGGATTTAAAATGATCTAATATTTAAACGAGATAAAATCCATTGGAATCAAAGCAACTTCAAACAAGTAGCTTTCCGTTTGACCAATTTTTTGTCACAATAGAGTACCCAATGGGATGTAAGGCTATAAAGAGTTACAAAGTGATGTTAAACACCAAGAAGAATCACAATTTTATATTTAATGAGGAACACTTTATTAGAATTTTCAGATAGTTTTGGAACTTAACTCATCAAAATTAAACATGATTAATATACTTGAAGATAGTTAACACATAATTCAATTTGGTTTGCTGACCCTTTACAATAATGCAAAGCAGCCCAATGACACCATTAAACTGTCAAGTTAACCAGTCTTTGAATCTGGGAGAAATGGGTTTCAGTCTTTATTCAATAAAGTAAAGCAAGTTGACAAGTTACTCTAAAATTGAACTTGAAACTGAAAAATTGAATAACTTCAGAAAGTCAATTCACAAGATGAACAGCCAAACCAACAATACATAATGATGATATTACAATCGGAATATGAATGACAATATAATCGGATTGAATTGTTCAAGTAGCCCATATCTTTACATTCAAAGAAAAGCTTCTTTCGAGTTTACCTTCATTTTTAGCTTAATTTTATTTTAACCACAACCTGATTCAACTGCATCTGATTACGATTATCATCATCAAGCAAAACAAACAACAGCGTCAACAAACAGTATAATGGTTCAGCATTTCGTATGAAACACACACTCTGATGGCTTTGAAAGCAAGAAAGTAATCGCAAGATTAAAAAGCTCAATAAATGCGGTTCAACTGTTCATCTTCAACTATAATACAAAGAGCATTTTGACCATCAAAGTTTTCACTATTTTTCATTATCCAAATTCATTGTTTTGATTGGATAAAATGATTTAACTCTTTTAAACCCTATTTATACCCAAACAAATGCCCGCATTATCATTGACCATAACGGTCAACATTTAATTCACATTTTATGATAAAAAAAGCCAAGAAAACGCAAATCGAGCTAAAAATGACTCAATATGTATTAAAATATATCAAAAGCGGAATAAAAAAAGGTTAATCTTTGTCCTGTTTAAAGTATATTTAACATGCAAACAAAAACACTATCAGTTAATCCGGGTTTACTTTATCCTAAAACTGATTATAATTATAATTGTTATTGATTTACTGTTTACAGAAAATTCAATTTGAATAGCAGTAAAACGGAAAAGCTGAAAGCTCAACAATCAAATTCAATTTTGTTTTTTAGGTGTTATTACAAAATGAATTTAAACTGAATTTAAAACTCATTTTAAAACTGAATTTAAAGTGAATCTTGGCTGCAAAATTAAAGAAAACAAGGTTAGTCTTAATTGTAACAATTAAATAATGGTTAACCTGGTCAAGTAGATTTTTGTTTAAACAATTAAATCATCAACTTTTCATTAGTTGGTTAAGCTAATTAATCATGATGAAGCGTTGATCATTGAGATTCCAAAATTTCCATGTTAATCAGCTTGTATTGTTTACCAACATAATTAATAGTTTAATCAATTGATTGAACGCGCCTTTAAACTGTAAATTATTTAATCATCAAGTAATGAAACGATTTAATAAAATGTAAAGCATTTTCCTTCCAATCAGATAATTGTTACAATTAAACAATGATTAACCAAAAAGGAAATGGTTTGGTTAAATGCAGTGCTCTAGACTGGAGTCACATTAAACAGTCACAGTGAACTGATGTTAAGTCACTTTTGGTTACAAGAAATGTTGTAATGAAGAGTTAATTGATTTACAGAAAAGGGTTTAATTGTTATTAATGATAATTAAGCAATTGTTAGTTTATTTACATTTATTTTTAGCGTTTTGTCTAATTGAATGATCGCAATTGAAGAAACACTGAAACACAAATTTTTAATTTGCTTTTCTTTCTGAGAAAAGCGTGAAAAAGATTATGTTTTCCAGATTGTTCAATCAAAATTACTGCTGATGATGATGATTATAGTGATGATGAGGATGATAAAGATTGAGGATGATGAATGTTTGATCAAAGTGCAAGATAATCAAGATGGAAATGATTAACGCCTTTAAATTGTCAACTATTATTTGCTTTATCTGTTCATCGCTTGTTTCTTGTCATTCATCATTCTCATTATTTCATCTGGATCGTCATCTTCATCATCTTCATCATATCATTGAAAGTTAATTAACTTTATTTGGGTTCAATTAAAATTGGATCAACACTATTAGACCTTAAATACACAATAAAATATCCGGAAGTGTTTACAAAGTCTACAAAATTCAATTGTCAAACTATTACAAGGTAAACATCAAACAGAGTAAACAATTGATATTGAAATGTCCATTAAATGCGTTACAATTTAAAGTATCAAGTACACGATAATGATAGTTTCAGTTTTTTCAGCGTTCATTTCAACGATTTTTCAGTTTCGATTCTTCCGACTAATTATTACAAATTTATTTTACTTTTGAAGGTTCGGCTTTTGAATTTTGGTTGCAGTTGCTTCAAGATTTTTAGTAAATTTAGACTAAATTTTCAACAAGATTATGGATTTGACTTTCTGTTGAATTCAGCAAATTTTCATAATCTTTGGATAGTCTTTCGTATCTTCCAAGTAAACTAGTGTTCTGAATCTTTTGTTTCATTTAATTCGTTAATCTGGAGGAAATGAGAAAGGCTCTTAAGTTTGGTTAATCGCTGATTCGCAAGGTTAAGCACTTTTGTCGTAGTTTGAAGATTAATAAAAATCCATATTTCTTTTGCTTAAGGTTTGCAAAAGATGCGAGAAGCTACTTAAAACCAGAAAATATTGTAAATCCATAATCTACTTTGCTTTGAGATTTGCCTGTATTCACTGGGGTATACCTTCATTTCGCCACTAAAGACGATTTAAAACTAATCTACTTAAGACTAGAGTCGGGTTTAACTCTTTTTTCAAATGGGAACTCAGAATCTATGTGTTAACTTGTTTGAAATTTTGTTAATTAAACTCTAACTATTAAATCCAAAATGGAAATCATCAAAAGTATTAATGATAGAGGATGAAAAAATTTAATTTACTGTGAGTTTTTGTTTAATATGAAGAAAAAAATTGTTGAAAAACATGGCGATGTTCAGAAAAAAATTGTATAGTGACTCTACACCATCGGCCCCTAGCCGATCTTGCCCCTTTGGCCAAGTCAAATAAGTTTAAAGCTATTGAAAAGATCGAGATTATGAGCTTTAGTGGCGAAATGAAGGTGAACCATTCACTGGAAATCAACAAATTAAGTGTTAAAAGAAGTGGGATTTGCTGCATCATTTGAACAACCATCAAGTTCATTATTAGTAATTCCATGAAATTTGTAATTACTATAAATTCTGACGAATCTAAATTCAAAAGTCAATGGTCAGTTGATCAACAATGGAACAGTATTTGAATCTCTTACATGAAGTGATACTTCAAAACAATTGCAAAATAAACTGATATCATGAACTATTCTCATTGCGATTTGACAAAACTTTTAATTAACTAAAATGAAGAGCAAAGCTTAGTATTCAAAGTTGCAATTCAGGTTAGACTGAGTTCATAATGATATTATAGCTTTTGAAGTTTAAATTAAATTATTGGTCAAAGCTGCAAGTTTAATTACTTGTGTCATTAAAATGGTCCAAAAATAAACCTAATTGATCACAACAATTAGAGTTTAGCATTAAAATTCAAGTGCAATGAGACTGTCAGCACGTAAAACAAAGGAACGTGCAACTGATTAAGTGAATGGCACAAGATGAAGATGGTGGTAATGATCAAAATGAAGATGAGAATAATGATGATCAAGATGAAGGCAAGTTCAAGTGTAATCAAACAATGCAATTAAAGCAAACCTTTTCTTATTCTTATGTTATTAATGCTGACATGACGATGTAAAACGTGCAATTACACGTAACACGGGCGCGAACGCACTCTGACCTCCAAATCAAGATTGACATTTGCAAAGTGGAAAGAGAAGAATGTTCATCTTGATTATCATTTAATTCTTGTAATCATTTTAATCGACATGAAAAACTATTGAATGTTAACCACATGCTGACAATTTGGAAAACTTGTTAACACGAAAACTTCAATCAAACACTTTTCTCTTGAATCGCTTAAATGATAATCAACTTTTTCTAGTGTAAACCATTTGCACTTTACGCCATCATAATTGTAATCATAATCATCTTAAACATCATATTCATATTCATTAGTTGATTCGCAGTTTAAACTTTCAAATTTATTCAATTAATCATTTTTAAAGTGCAAATAATAATGTTAACAGAATGGACTAAAAATGAAAAAATTTCACTTCAATTTGTTGTTACTTTCAACATTTCCTGTTCAGGCGAACCTGGTTAACCCTAAAGGCAAGTCAATCAATTGAATAATCATTTTTATTCAATTTGGTGATTATTTGTTCTTGAGTTTGGTGACAGTATTGATTAACTTTGACAACCATAGGCAACAATTAACATAAATCATGTGAAAGTGTGAGGAAACATGATTAATCTAAACTCAATTTAAACACTTCATGACCATTAATGACCAACAAGAGAAACAATTTTCTCTGCAAAAGTAAATTTCAATTTGATGATAAGAGTTTGAAACATTTAATTGTAATCGCTTTTGTCGCCAAAGTTCAGGTCAAACTAATTATTGCAATTATCGAAGTGGATGGACATCGAACAATTCAAGGTTCAAAAGATTTCGATGAAAAAGTTTAAATTGATTGATCAACTTTAATCATTTCAATTTGAAACTTTTTTTTCCAAACTTTTTTTCTCAAAACTTTGAAGCTTGATCAAGTTAACAGTCAGGAAAGGGTTTAAACGAAGTCGAAGTTTTCCGTTTCTTGATTTGTTTTTTGTATTCATTTAAATCCGAGCCCGGAAATGTAATAATTAACTGAACAATAATGAAATTATTTTTTACCTTTTTTCGTTCATAACTGTTCTTTTGTGTTTAACTGGAAATATTTTTGATGAAAGTTGTAAATGATAAACAAGTTTACCGTAATCAGGTTACAGTAATAATTCTTGGTGATTCAATTTTTTATTCAGATAATTGGAGAAATACAATTTTTCCAATGTAATAATTATAGTAACCAAACAAATTGCATTGAAAAGTGTTGAGTGTCTCTCTTCAATTATTTAATATTATCAATCAAAGAATCAAATAATTGTTAATAAAATATATTGATGTTGATGATGATAATTCAAACAATGGGAAAGCTGCAGTAAAATTGATTGTTAGCAAATTGATTTGTTTCAAAATATTAATCACTTTTTCATTATAACGGATTGCGTTTAGTTGAGTTTACAATTTGTGTTAAAAATAGACTCGTAGCAAACCCTTCTATTACCCAGAAGACGGTTTAGATTTGTGTTTGATTGATTTGATTTTGGTTGAGAAATGAAATCAACTTGAATTAATAAATTAAAGTTTGATTCAGTTTAATACAGAAATGTGTTCAAGTTGATTGAAAAATGAAGCAAAAGGTAATTTAATAGTAACTGCCTGAGATGCTAAGTTATCGCCTTTACAAGCAAAAGATGTTACAAAAAGAGGTTTCAATTAACCCATAATACTTTTCATGATTAATTACATTGCAATAACTGCTTTGCTTTGATGAAGGAGAATTTGATTTAAGACAAACAATTAGCTAAAGCTAATTCATCGTCTAAATCAATCTAAACTCTAATCAACTTGGAGTTTAATTTCTTGTTGCAATAATAACGAATCCGGAATAAAAATCTCCATTTGGTTCGGTCAAGAGTTACGATTCAACTTTGGTCAGACGTGAAGTTAGCTTTATATTGAATTTGTGTAAATTGTTTCAAACTGATTCATGCCTATGAGCCTCGGTTCAATTCATCAGCTAAACATTTACTTCAACTTCAGCAAAACTATCATTTGATCTAATCTTTTCTTTCAGACCAGACTAATTTAGTCACAATATGCAAAATAAACAGATCAAGTTCAACTTTGGCTCAATCTTTGACCCTGCAATTGAACATTGTTTTCATTTTTGAATCTCGATGGTCAGATGAAGCAATTTGAAACAAGGAAACATGTTGAATCCATTCACACACATTTCAATCCAATCCTAATGCTTCTCGCTCTGAATACCAGGTTAAAATGTTTGATTGAAGTGGAAATGAATTGAGGACAAAATTTTGCACCAAATCTGAATCTGTTTTAATCTTTTCACAATTGATGATAACAAAAGGAAAAGATGAATCTTATAATAATCAAGAACTGTTCAAAGAGTTTCATCTTTTCATGAAGATTGCAATCCATCAACTGTCCAATTAATTGAATATTATTCAACTGTTACTATCAGTTAAATATGAATTTCACTTTTGTTTCCCTTTCATTTCAAGTAAATCATTTAATATTTAATCGTGATCAACAAGTAAATATTAAACGACATGGAAATTGTCATCATGAAGAAAACATTTCGCTTTTCAAAACAAGCAGGCAGCTTTAATTAAATCACAATAATTTGTTGTTTTTTGTATGATCAAATCAAGGTAGTCGTTATTGTAACTCACAATAAAAACTATTATATATTGTTATTGCCGTTGTTTTGTTCATGATATTTTCTTGTTGAGCTTTATGGTTTGATAAAAGAGGAAGACTTTGAGAGACACAAAAATGCTTATTTCATGAAGAAATTTCAGGAAATGGATGAACCCGAGTCAAGAAATTGAACAGCAAAAGGAAGTGAAAATAGTTTTCAGCCAATATTTTTGGTATCAACAACACAAAGATAATTGTTTTTCATTATTTTAAAGCTCAGGTTAGGAAAGCGTAAGAGATCAGATTTGCTACCTTGAATCAACTGGAATCATTGTCATTTGTCAATTCATCATTTTTTTATCGATCAGAATTTTTCTCAGCAAAAAATTTTCTATCTTATCCTTTCTTCAAATATCGCTATCAATCTCGGCTTAGAAAATGATTTTGATCCCTTTTTGGTTCACAAAATGCACAACAAAACCACAACAAACTCAACATCTGATTTACTTAAGTTTTCATTGAAGTACAATTAAAACGTAAAAAGTATCATTTCCATGAAATTGTATCAAAATATAATGTCTTTGATATTCCAATCAATTGTTCCTTCGATGAAAACATTGAAATTCACAATCACGCGGCTACTTTCATTAGGCCAACGGTTATGGTCATGATAATGATAATTTAATAACTGATGCATTTTAGCGGCAAACTTGATCTACTTAGCAACTTTCGATTTTCTTTAGATTAGATTAGATCGATTAGATTCAGACGATATTGAACCTGCCTTTTCAACTGTAAAACATTTAATTTATCGCAAAACCAATAAAGCTCTGGATATTAAATGACATGAATTTTCGCGTTTCAACTCATTTGCATGATACATATCACACAATTTGACACACATTTTACAAACATTACCTTGATTTAGCTTTTTAATGATAACAGTTAAGAGTTTCTGCAATTCTTAAACTAATTAGTCCGGAATGATCATAACCTGTTGATAAATCAAAATTGAATAAAGTCGATAATGTTTAAAATTAAATTTTCTCATTGGAAAAAAGGTTGAACTGAATCAACTATTAAACATAATCTGAAAAACCAGAAACTTTTATGCATCAGATTAACTTGCTTTCGATCTGAATATTTTTTGTATTTACTTAAAGAAAGAAATGTTGAACGAAATATCGATGCATCATAAAAGTTACTGCAAACAACTGACCAACAGAGCAAAGAAATTAGTAAATTGTCAAAAGTAAACAACAAATTTCAACATTTGGCCCATCGCATGGCTTAAAACATATTCTTAGAAAAATAATACTCAGAATTGACTGAAACATCCAGAACAGTCACTAGAGTGATTAGCAATTAGGTAGTTGCATGTAGACTTGATGTCTTGAGTTTTAACAAAGTGATTACTACTTAGATCAGAGTTTTGTAGTAACATAAGTAGATAAAGGGTTGTGAAGAAGAAGAAGAAGGGAATTTCCCGATTCAATTGTATCTTCATTCAGATTAACATAGATGAAAAACTGTTTACAAGACAACAATCAACAATCAGTGAAAGTAAAAATGTTTCAACAAACCAACTAACCTTGAATAGAATGCAAAGCTTTCACTTTTCATCTTCGCTATATTAATACATATTAAGTACATTTGACTCTACCTTTGTTGGTATTTAATTGTTTTCATGATTATTAACCAGCAAATAACAAAAAGACCAACAACAATCAGCCACTGAAACCTTTGATTATCATGATTCTCTTGTTTTCTTGAGTTAATTCAGTTTAAAAGAGCAACTCTGATTGTAAATATTAATAGCAAAAATGAGAAAAGAGTTTTTGTTGAAAAGCAAAAAACGTTGACCCTGAAGATGAAGATGATGATGAAAACGGCAACTGAATTTCGATTGGGTTCAGTTTGAAATGTTCAACCAGAAACCGATTGGTACAATATGCTTGATTGTCATACATTTGTTCATCTTGTTCAGTTGGTTGTGAGTTTTTAGATTAATCAGGTTGAAAGAGCAAATGATTATTATTGTTACTCTTATGATTGTTACCTGTTCTTTTGGTACTTCTGTTGACGTTGAAACGTTTCACCAAAAAAATAGTTATGCTTGGCTAAAACTCATTATCAAACGGAAAATGAAGTAAACAAGAAGCAAAATAATATCTGAATTGTGAGATTCAAGAGACTCGCTTTTTTGTTTGTATTTGGTGTGAGGTTTTTGGTTGTTTGTTGACAAATTTATAATCAAAAGTGCAATTTGAATTTGCCATCAATAAGGTTAACAGTTGCATTTAATTTGAATGAAGGGACAAATTGATTTGGATATTGATTTGAAAATGTTTTAATAGACGCTTGTTGTGAATAAAATAGTTGATTGTTGATAGTTGATATTGTAGGAGTTTTTGGTTTACCTGAGATTTAGATGAGTAATTTAATTTTGACTTTTACTTGTTTACTTATCATGTTAATCACTTTGGCTGGTTTTAATTTTTACCCAAAATTGTGAATTTGTTGACCTTACCTAAATGGTTCATGTGAGTATGCTGAGTTTGTTGTTATTAAAAGCAATTTAAGCTGATCTAATTGCTGGTTGCTGTGCAAAAATTGCTTGACATTTTTAAGGTAATTAACGTAAACTCTTGAGTTAGGTCTTGAAACAAATCAAGGTAAGATGAGAATGATAGTGATTTAATGAAACCTTTTTGTTTCCAGGTAAACTGACAGTTGATCAATTGGTTGACAAACAATTGAGTTGATGATAGAGAAGGCAACACAAGCGAGTTAGGTAACACAAGAATTAAGATTGTAAGTTAATCCAGTTTAAAGATTTAATGAAAATTAATCAATTAATGGAGTGAATTTCACAAAAGTTAAACTCAAAACAGACTGTAATTTGTAGCGACTTATCGATTAACCGTTTTTTTTCCAGGGTGAAACAGTAATAACAGCTTCGAGAAAGAACGCTTATTTCAAGATAAATTGTTGATTTCAATGTTAATCATGATGGAAACTGTTCAATAATTAAATCCTTAAACTTATGTGACACTCAAATTGTCTAGTTAATTAATCGTCGAATCATTTACCAGGTGAATCTATTTTTGAAACACCCTTTAAGATGATCCATAGCAACCCATGACTTCACATTTGTTGATCAATTTTCAAAGCAAACCAGATTAACAAACAATCCAGTTTTAATGTGATAATCAAAATAAGAAATAAAATTAATTACCAAGATAATTTGTTTAAATCCAGTAACTGGTGGAAATGAAGGAAAAAAATCAAAACAAATCACATTAAGTCCATTATGGTAACAACACATGTAAAAGTGATTTAATCCAAATGGGTTAATAAAGACACTGAAGTGTTAAACACAGGGAATCATAGTTTGATTTTGATTGTCTGTCTACTGTAAATTCAATTGTGTATTTAGATGTGTTATTTAATGAAATTAAATGAAACAATTTGAAGACACTTTTCAATACAAATGAAAATACAAAATGTTAAAGTTAACTGTTGACTGGTTGGGTTAGAACTGCAAAATATCCCAAAAAGAGTCGGACTTTTTCATTTCCCTTATTTTATTTTCCCCTTTTTTAGTCTCTCCTTTCTGGTTAAACTGGTTTACTCACTAGTTTATCATCCATTACTCTTTCTTTTGTCTCTTTCTTTTCATCATTTCTCTGCCTTAAACCTTTCCAGTGAGCCAAGTTATTGATCATCATCGTGCATGAACATTTAATTAGAGCCGTTAATGATTAATCCGATCATCAAAGTGACTAATCCTTTGAAAATGGTTGAAATTGTCATTTATGCTTATCCACTTTGGACTGAACATCAAATTATTTTAAATTTTAAATTCAATAAACAATAGAAACCCGAAAAACCCAAAAATGAATCCCAACTAATCAATGTAACCATAGAAATAAAACATATTTTAAATACACAAACATCAACGTCGACTTCAATGATTAAGACTAGTTTATAAGTAATCTCATTTAATTGCAGGTTAACTTTTTTTCATCAAATAATATCCAAGGTGAGTTTATTTTCAATGTTATTTTAACGCATTTATTGTTGCTTTTATAACAATTGTTATCATTGTTGGTTTACAATTGAATAATATTTTCCGATGGTTTTACGGAAATCCTTGATAACATGAAACCAACCTTTTTAAACAATTTAAAAAGATAATTTAAACTCGTAATGATTCAAGTAAAACCAAACCTTACAATTGTCTTAACTGTAATAATCAAGAATTGTGAATTAAATGACATTTTCCCACTCAACTGGTTCAAGTCAACCCATTGGTGGGCGATTGGTACATCAACATAATCATCAGCTCGGTAATAATGATCATTTAAATTAACATTGGGCTTCAATAGTTGGCTGAACCTCTTCCTGCTTTCCTCATCATTTGGTTCATAGGCAATTGAATCAACCCTGTAACAAGGAAATACAAATTCACTTAACCAAATAAACGCGGTAAGGTGAATCAATTAAGTAATGGTAGGCCTAAAGCCTGAAAACCAGCTGGATATTAGAGTCAAATTTTAATTCAAATTTATCACAATTAAACAACAGTTTAAGTTTTAACTATTTTTATAATAATTGTCATCAATGATGGAAATAACCTGATGATGTCCAGAATCCTTTGAACCATCTAAGTGAATCAGGTGAAGTCCTGGTAATTACTGGTACCTGGAAACGCACATAAAACAATTGTTGACTTGAAATACGAACAGATTAAACTTGAGAATTGCAGTCATTTTTGATGATTGATTAATTCATCAATAAACATTTTTCCATCTCAAGTCAATTAATTTACATATAAACTGAAATGTACATTAAAACGGATTCAAATTTGTCTTCACATTTCTCATCGCCATTACAATAATGATTTCAATCGTCCATCATCTTTATCCTTTAACATTTCAACTTGAACAATTGTATTGTAATAATAATCATCTTCATCTTCCTCTCTCATCTGTTCACCTCATTGAACTAATTTCAAAATCAAATCTATTACAAGGAAATGATCAAACCAAACCTTATGATACTCAATCATCTTATTAAAGTTGAAATAATCATAATAATTAGTTAACATTTCAACTGAACCGCTCATGCCAACACCATAATTATAGCCAGAAATAATACAAAACGCAAAACCAAACCTAAAAAGGTCAGTCAATCTTGCACCCGTTAACTACAACAAAGGTTCAATCTAGTTTGGTCAATTTCTTAGTGCAATAATAAGGCAAAAATAATTCGATGATTTTCATTAAACCACTAAACTAGATCCAACTTGACTATATTTGTTGAACTTGTATTAATATGATACAATTTGGCTCATTTTAAGTGAATTATTAGGATCAAATCAATTATAGTTATCGACTTATCAAGTCTTGGTCAAGTCTTGATACCCTTTAGCATCAAAGCATTTTGTTGTTGCCATAAAATGCAAAACAACCCGATGATCTCTGAAAACCTTTGAGTTAGACTGTTAATAGATCAGTCAATCCTTGGTAATAACTGGTTAGCTGTAACTGGAAAACATGAAAAAGACTTTGATTTAACTTAAATTTGTTGTAATCAAACCAATTACCTTTAGCTGTTCATCAAAATTTAAGCAAATTTTGTCTCATTAACAGAGATGAAGTCTATTGGCATGACTCGATCAGCTTACAAGAAAGGTAACTGTTTCTAAAACTCATTAAATTGAGGAAGGTTTCATTCGATAACCTGTTGGTTCAACTTATTCCTGAGATATTTGGGCTTAAAATTTGACAATTTTCATTGAAATCAAAATTAAAACCTTTTTTTAACAGTTAGTCTCAGGTCAGTAAGCAATAGAGTAAGTGAAAGTGTTAGGTTTTGAATTCAAGTCTAGTTGGCGTTTTGTTACACAAATGCCACGAAGTTTCGGAATGATATTCAAGTTGTCAATTGATGGATTGAAAGCGATAAAAGCACTTAATCAAGTACAAGATTGATTTATAACGGCAACCAAATGAAAAAATGACATTGATTTTAAATGATTGATTGAACTCAATCGACTGATCTAAATTAATTTATTAAATGAGTAAATTTTGCAAAAATTTCGTGATTAAATGCAAAAGTTGAAAATAAATGTTATTCAACACTTGAATTATTCACAGCTTTTGAATGTTTTGCTTGTACAATACTTTGATAGTTTACATGAAAGCTAATCAGCATCATGATGTAAGACGTAAAGGTTATTACATTTTCAAGATGAACATGAATTGAAAGAAGACGAGAGCAAAGAAAATGATTGAAAAGGTTGATAGTTGATTAATTGAACATGATTTAGTGAAAGATGAAAGGGTTTGCACAATAATAAAGTCTATGGTTTGCAGCATAAAAAGTATTATAAAGTATTATAATATTAAAAAAGGCTGAAAACTGGTTGAAAAAGATGAACCCAAAAAAGGATTCACTTGACTTTCAATTGAGATTCGGGTAACTTTACAAGAATCACGATCTTATCATAATCATTATCATATTACCAAACCTTGTTAACCAAGCAAGTAAGTTAACTTTCCATTAAATTTTGTTACCTTCAGTGAATAATCTGATCACAGGTATCTTCATAGAGTCTCTTGTTTTTCACCGGATTTATGCTTCAATCAACCGTTTTTGTTTTCTGTTGTTACCAGCTTCTTTATATTTTGATTGCCAAAAAGTTAAAGGGTTATCAACCTGACTCTTAATCAAACACATTTTCAACTTAACCAATTTGGTTGATTGTAAAGTCCAATGGACTTGTACGCAATTAGCTAACAATACATGAGCTTTTTTCTAATAAGGTTACTGTTTACCTGTTTTATGTTGTTGACGGGTTGATGCTTTAATAAAACAGTTCAATTGTGTGTAAACAATTGAAATTTTGTTGAGTCAAAATTTCATCCTTTTAAGTTCACTTTATAAGAAAATAATTAACATAATCAAACTGATCAATTTTGCTAAATCTTAATGTGTTCAAAGAAGGATGAAAAATGTTACATTTTATGCGTTCAATATTTTCTGGTTTCCAATTCTGGTTAGTCCAAGCTTTAGGTTTTCATAGACATGCAATCAGTTTCACTCCATGTTAATATTGTTTCTGTTCATGTTCACCATCTCCACCTATTCATCATGTATAACATGGCATTTCATTGGGTGTGTTCATTCAATGTTTCAATATATTCATAGTTTTGTTTCCAATCCATTAGCAAAATCAACTTTCAAATAGACAAAAAATGAAACATTAATTCATCCTGGATTCATGGCATCAATCTGGTTGGTAATAATAATAAAGAGCCAGCATTTTCTTAGATTTGATCACCAATTATCAATAGTTGCACTCAACCATTGTTTTTATAATCAATATAAGTACGTAAATGTTGTGTTTCTGGTATCTTCGAGTTATTTCTATTGTAATCAAGATCTATTACGATCAAAAAATCATGGACTGATTGGTTATAGTTTGATACTGATTGGTGCCTGGATATTTATTTGCATTGCCCATATTTAAATTAGTTATATACAAGATTCCGGATTATTGACTAACAAATTGTTTGTAAGACCTAAAGATTTGGCGAAGAAAGTTAACAGGTGAACATTTCCAAGTTATTTTGGGTTACCGCCTTGGCTTTTGGCAATTACCCACGGCAGATTTGCGAAACACTGCAGATTACCAATTGTATCCAGGACTTGGTTAAGGATTTATCCTTATCGCTTAGAATCGACGACACATGTTAAACTACTTCTAATTGATTGGCGTTACAGTCCTTCCAGGTTGGTAATGTTTTAACAAAGCAAAAGACTTGCTTAAACAATGGAACGAGTCGTCCTTCGTGTGTTTAGTTTCATTTTGTTTTGTGACCAGTTTTTACATTGATTGAACCAAATCTTTTTGAATATGTCAATGAATATTTGAAGATTTGAGATCAGAGGTCAATTTTGATTTGCTTTGTTGTTTTTAGATGAACTCGGGTGATATTAGTTTACGATTGATTACCCTAAAGATTCGACTTAATTAAGCCTGCGATTCTTCTCCTTGTCTAAGCAAGGCTCTGCTTTGTTGAAATGAAACACTGGCCTGTATTGCAATCATTGATCAATTTTTGGGTGCAAGAATGAAAACCTAAAATTATAGTTTCCATAACAACCGAATGGGAAACAAAACATTGACTAAATCAGTCAATAAATGAATCTGCATCGACTGAATCTTGATCATCATGTTTAATCAATTTGCGTAACACTTGATATAAGTTAAAAAATTGCTTAAATTATTGGTTAATGAATTAAATATGATTTTAATTGTGGTTCAATCAGATTATTTAACAAACTTGTTGCCCTTGGATTGAACATACTAACTATCGTCCAATGTTAAGGGATGATCAGTTGATTGATGAGCCTATCAAACAACTAAGGTGTGTTTAATAATTATGATCAAGTTGATTAAATAAATGGGCAAAATAAAAAAGATTGACCTTTTATTGAAAACAATTAGTAGCGCAGAAGAAGATTTTAAATTGTAAATTGTTACATTCACAGTAAATATTAAGCAAACACTATTAAACTTTGTAACGGCAAATTATAATCATTAATATTAGTATTACATTTATAAAACCACAAGAAATTAAGTCAATCATGAAATGATTAAAACTGCCGGAGAATGTATCGTATGAATGAATTTAAATAAAGGATTTTATATGACACTAAGCACATTGATGCAAAAATGGAACCAGAAAATTTTGTTTTTACTCGTTTTTAACCATTTCAAATCATTTCATACTTATTTGCTCAAATAATCATAAAATAATAAACTAAATTATAATTTATTTACAGCTATTAACATGACAAGAAATATAAAATGAAAGATAACTTTCACTTGGAAACATTCTGGTAATACAACGTGAAAACAACCCATGATATTAACCAACATTAAACCTTGAAATGATCAGATTGAATTGCTTCAAGTAATATCAGAATTGATGATGATGATGAGGCAAAAGAGAAGAAAAAATAGAATAAAACTAGTTTTTTTGGCTGTGGAACATTTCTTGTATCAATCATGTTCACCTGATCATGACTTTTTGTTTTTCAATTTAACCTTTCATCAGAGTCAAATGAAACAAACAGTCAGGCAAAACTATAAGTTATAACCATTAATCAATGCATAATAACGTGATTACGTTCAATCTGTTTATTTAAATGTTGGACCATAAAGACCAGAATACTTTTGGATCTTATCGATACAATCGTTTTCTATTGCTTCTACTTCTATACTAAGATAGCGCAACTTAAAATTTAGACGCAAATCAAATCAATAGAAAGACTAGACTTAATTGAACCATTTGTATGCATCAAAATAGCAACCTCGATCTGCGTTAGCACTTTCAGGTAAAGGAACTTTTCTTTCGAGTTAAGAGTCAAGACCGGGAATAGGTTTGTAGAGGCATTAATCTGAGTGCATTTGTGCGATTAAGAAAGCTCTTTGATGGACAAAAATCGTGTTCAAAGTACGAAATTCGCTCGCCTTTTGGATCCAGCTTTTTCATTGAATTCATGTACTAATTTGTCTTTCAGTTCTTTCTTTCATTTTTCAGTGACAACAATGCTGTTGAACATCAACGAATGTACACTTTTTCAATTATTCGATGGTTCTCTCAATTTTGACCATGATTGATTAATAGAGAGAGATCTGTCCGTATCCCAGGTGCCAACAAATATCTTGTAACATCATAAGTCTGGTGAAGATGAATAACCATTTACCTTCATAAATAAAGCAATAATCTGATTCCTTGAAGGATAAAATGCTATACTTTTTCCGTATGATCTTTGATGATCTTGTACTTTAATTTATTATAGTCCATTCTAGTCTATCTCGCTGTATATATTACAGGGAATGGTAAAGTCGTTTTATTGAAATATAGATGCAAATGTAAATGATAAAATTTTTCACTGATAATTGAAGAGTTGCATTGAATAATGAGCGATAAATATCATTGAACTACAAAATCAACTCGTTAAATTGAAACAGCATATTTTATAATATGTAGCAACATGTATTTTTATTATTTTATATCAAAATATGAACTGAGGGCCGATCTTTTTTATCTGTTGTTTAATAAATAATATCAATGGAGATTAAATTTCTATGTAAATTAAATTTAAGTAGTTTATTGAGATGATAATTAAGTAAATTTAGTTTATTTTGAATATTTGTACTTTTGGTCATAAAGTATCATTTTATTTTGTTTCGAAACTTTCTGGTGTGAAACGATATCGATCTCGTAATTTCTTCTCGATAATAACTTCGTATCAATTTTAGGTAAAACTCACCAAATACTTGTCAATGTATATTGAATAGTTTTTATTGGACCCAACCTGAAATAAGATAATCGTTACATCAAGTTTTTTTATTGTTGGGGTCAAAGAGTGTGAAATATCATGAATTCAACTGAAGATTTAAAATCTGTCGTCTTCAATATAACAATGGTATTTTATCAAGTAAGTTCAAGATAATTATATCTTTTATTAAGATTTTAATTTCATGTTCAACTTAATCTTCAAAAGTTTACACTACATACGCTTTATGAAGAGGTTGGCGGTGAATTGAGATTTACTGCCAAGCAGTTAAAAGAAGTCCCTGAGATGTACTCGCAATATACAAAAACAAGGTAAGTTTAATGCTGTCGATTAGACTGATTTGACCTGATCATTCTATGGGTTAATCAAATTTATAATGAAACAGAATAAAATTGAAGCTCGTCGAGGAAGGTCAATGGGGTGTTTGGAAGGAAGGAGTTGGTTACACTAATGGTATGCTTGGTGCACTCCAGAACAATGTAAGTGTTTATTTGATTTTTGCCTTCTCGATCCAAATATTTACTATTGCTTCTATTACTAGGAAGCTAACAAGCTGTTCTTCCCTGTGCCATCGGACACAAAGGATCCACCGGGTGTCTTGACTTCTGCATTAGAGGAAATTACTTATCACTTGGCCAGTCTAACTCAGAATAGAGAACTTCCTCTTTCTTCATACAATTTACTCAACAATTTAATATCTATTGAATTATTCTGTTGGTTGTTATATTTTATTTTCATTTTCACGATCTTTTCTATTTCCAATCTTGTTCTTTTACCTAAACTGGTTAATTTGAAATACAGATTATACGACGTAATCTTTGAAGCTGTTCAGACCGTTCTTACAAGACAAATCTTTGGTTTATCAAAAACATTTTTTTTACTGGCATTTGCTTGTCTATTAAATGCTCTATTTGGCGCCATTGTCAATGCATCTTTTAAAACTAGTGCCATTGTTATGTCGAACAAGGAACAAGTGAAAACCTTATCGGATATTATAAAGATGAATAAAGATCCAGTGTTTTTCGACGGAGGCTCCCAATATGAACTTTTTGTGACTGGAGTTACACCTGAATTTAAAGCAGTATATGAATACGCAGTGAAAAAAGGCTCAGAAACACCAAAAGCACTCGTTGAAAATACAGCGAGTCTATTGAGTCGTGATATATGCTTCAATGCAGTCACTTTAACAACACTACGAACCACTGAATTCATTAAAATCTATCTTGAATATTACTGTTCAAATGAATTAGGATCACCTCAACACGTTTTTGTTTCAAATCCTTATCACAGTACAATTAAGATGAGTTTATTCAATCCATGCACTGATGGTGCCGTAGCTAAAGAGATGATAAGACGGGATAAAGCTTTGTGCGTATTTACAATAAATTCAGATTGAAAGCGGTCAAAATCAAAATGAAGAAATCCAACGTCGAAGTGAAAAAGTGCATACGAGCATAAGTAATACTAATGACTTGTAAGCTCACTCGCTTTGAAATAACCAAGTTCCATTGAAAGGTATCCATGTCATAATTTTGATCATTTTGGTCGCTTTCAATCATCCTCATAATCGTAATCACTTTCATGTTTGTAATACATTCGTTTTATTACAGTTACTCTGTGCTTCTAGAAACCGGAATCAACCTTCATGGAGTCCAAATAATGAGAGATTTTTTAATTAAATCTACGAGTTCGCTTTTGGGTTTAAAAATAAGCAAGCGAACAGACCATTCAGATCTTTATTCATTGTCTGCATCACCACTCAAATTTTCAAACTTTAAAGATTTATTGATACTTCAATTTTTCGCTGCAATCATAGCTTTATTTATTGAATTTGGTTCCCAAATTTACCATCGCTGTGTGAAATCTAACTTAAATTTGAATTAAACCTTCTGTCACTTCATTTTATTAATACGTTGTTCAGCATCGCAATCAAACCCAGCCAAAATCTACAGAGCTAAATATTCAATTTCAAGTCTCCCTAATATAATTTGAACCTGAATTTTGTAGCCCAAACTCGAACTTAAAAGTCCAAGTTATGTTGATTTGTGAAATTGAGTCGTAGCCACTGAAATAAGAATATTCAGTTTCACCACATAAAACTATTAATCTCCAAATATTACTATAAATAATACTATTGTTTATCTTTCAGATTGTGAAAAAATCTTGGAAATTTATCTAAAAGATTTATTACAGTAAAGTTACCTTAGATTTGGAACAGAAACATTCGGATTTGGAATTAGCTGCTTGCTATCCGAGGCTACCTGATTCAATGCGAATTGGATGTTATAAACTCATTTTAAATTAAGTATTCTATAATTGATAATCCTTTTATACTTTCAAATATAAATAAATGTATGTTGGTAATGCACATCAAGACTCCGAAACAAGGAAAGTTTCAGCTTTTAACAGATTGGGCGATAAAGAGCCTTCATTAAATAAATTGAGTTTCTGTACGAGAACTTCATCGCCATCTGATTTCATTCTCATGTAATAATTTCCCAGAATAAATCCATTTGCCAAAATTAATTTCAAATGTTCAGTTTGCTTTACTGGAAATTGATTTCTTTCACTAAAAGCTTTCTTTCGTCCAAACAAATTCGCCTAATAATATATTTATGACAGTGTGTATGGTTAGCTGGAAGAAGAAAAATATTGTAAATTAATTAAGATAATTTAAAATAATGAGAATGATTCCAAGATTAATTTTTTATATTATTTTAATGATTCCAAGTGTCATCTAGTTTAAATCAGTTCTGGTTGGTAATGTAAGGAAAACAAAAACCAAAACAACTTTTGTAGACATCTCGAAATTTTAATAGTTTCACACTATGTTACCGAGACAACTCATTTGAGAGATTTTTTAAATAACAGGTTTATTCGGGATAATAGGGCGATTTTAAAATGTTCAATCTACACCGCTTATAGACAAGATTTTATTTCTTCAATATAACCATGTCAAACAAAATTCTATGTGAAAGCCTTGTCTACAACATATAATTGTGGATTTGGGATTTCAACACCTTTGAACCAATATCCACATTCGCATCTTTTACACTCATCTTTATGAACCCACATATAATTGAAATAAGTTTGATCGGGTTCGCATTGACATCCAATCAATCTCTTATCCGTCAACATCAAGACCATCATAGGATCCTCCTTTGAACCACCGTTCAAGTAAATTGGATTTTCCAAAAATGGATCCTGAAAACAAATAGAACAAACATATAATTAATAAAACAAATTCAAAGCACATGCAGCACACAACATGCCAACCAAAAATATTCAAGTTCGTATTTTTCTAAACTTACAGTGACTCCCATTTCCTCAAGCATTAACTCCATTTTTGTATTACCAATGGAACCTTCAATGGGATCGGGTAAACCAACGGGTCCTGAAATCAATAAATAAGTAAATGAATAAAATAAATTCCAAAAACAATCAATTAAATATATTAATAATAAATCTGCTCACTTTTATCAAACATGAATCCAATTACAGGCAGCTTGGCCAGTTCCAGTCCTCTACGACTTTGAACCATTGGAGCAACGCGATTGGCAAGAATCACACCACGTCGTAATAAACTCATTTTCCAATTTAATTGATTGAAATAATCAATTCAAACAAAATAAATTAAGATAGACTAAATTTGTATTCAGTTAATTTGACCTTCTCAAAATGTTTATCGGTAAAGGGGACATTGCTTAATAACAGTGAGCATTTGCAACAGAAACAGCAGCTGTAAATTCCTGCCATCTACCATTAGCCAAATAAAACTAATATGATAAGTTAAAATTTACCTTATTAGATGGTGGCACCATCATGGTGCTGTAAACATAGAAACATAAACTAGAAGGTTAAATATTGTTTTCATTTTATTTCAATTTTAATTTCTTAATTAATTTGTGTAATTTATAATCAACGAGATGGTATGGTGGGCAGTTAATCTCTTTGTTGTATCTACACCAATGATGTACCACTATTCTTGGAAATATTTAGTGAATACGGAAACTATGCGATTCCATTTCATGGAAAAGCTGATGATGAATGCTCCATGTTATAAAGGGTATTTATTATTATATTGTTACATTTAGCCAAACATTTAATTATTCATTGATATTTTACAGTACCATGCTGGATCCAAATAAACCCGCAGATGAAGACGAGTGGGGTAATAAGATCAAAATCGAACAGTAGAAATGTATATTGGGCACCAGGTTGTTTCCATTACCATCCCTATAGTGTAAAATTATTAAAATTCCGAGATGTCTACTAAAGTTGTTTTGGTTTTTGTTTCCCTTACATTACCAATCAGAACTGATTTGAACTAGATGACATTTGGAATTGTTATTAAAAAATGAAATAAGAAAATTTAATTTTGAAATGGTTCTCATTATTTTAAAGCCGTTTTGATCCATAATATTCTCTCATTTCAGTTTCATATCTTTTTTCATTAACATTAACACAAGACCTATTCGGGAAATTTATTTAGGTTCAAGTTATAGCAAAGGAATCATTTTTATGTGAAGAAAACTGGTGAAATGAAATAAAGATATTTCATACTATTTTGGCAAAAGGATTTATTAGTTCTAATACGTGAAAGAATATTACATCAAAGTGAAATCGGATGAAGATGGTCATGGTTTTATCTTTTTACCCAAAAAAATGCAGTGTCAAAAAGATTTGGTACCCAGTCTATCAAAGATACTTTTCTTAAGAGAAACTTTTGTTCTTGATTGCTGAGGTGATGATTGTTTTGGTTTTATGGTTAAATTGGTGATTTTACGATTAGAACTACTTCCTCTGGACACAAGATTAACTCCTAGACGATCTTTGACACTGGTAGATTGAGAATATTTAACCACGGCAGGAGTTTTTTCTTTTAAACCTGTAATGGTCCTTGTTACTTTTGGTTCTCGTACAGAAACTTTTAATTTATTTGCTGTAGGCTCGTTATCACCCAATCTGTTAAAAACTGAAACTTTCCTTGTTTCGGAGTCTTGATGTGTATTACCTAATCTGATTGAGGTACTTGATCCAGCGTTGATAGAGTTAAAAGTAACTTTGGTTTGAATAGGATTATTCGAGGATGTTTTTGTATTTGTTATTCTGCTACTATTTGCCACTGAATTAATAACTCTTCTGACTTTCATTGGTCCAATAGAATCATCGTCAACAGCAGTCCGTTTAGCTATTTTAATGGCTGAACCAGATGTGGATGAAGAAACACTTGTACCTGAAATCGGTTCCTTGCTAATCGAGGCTACCTGAATTTTGGGTTTACTCGTGCTTACGGCTAAGTTAGACTTGCCCAATAATTGCAATTGGATTTTCTCGTCATTAACTTCTTTAGCATGCTTTAAGATGGCAATAACGTCACCCATTGTCTTAATACCCATGTCATAGAGCATATCTTTAGTCAAATCCCCAAGCATGTTTTCTTGAATGCGATGATCAGTGAAAATTACAGCGTATTTGGTAGCTACAGATTGAGGAAGATTGGCATCTATAAAAAAGCTCATCCAATAATTTGAGTTTCCTGAGAAATCAATATAAAGAAAATTATTATTAATCATCAACACGAATAACAATAAGAAACCAATTTAAACTCTAAAAGATAAGCAGAAATGGTCAAAATACAAACTTACTAGAACCCATTGTGAAATGTCTTGTTTCAAGAACTTAATTGAGAATGAAAGCGCAGTCAATAAAGCTGATAATTACACCATTAAATTGCTTTGAGCAACGAATGAATAAAATTAAATATATAAGAAATAATTGACAATCAGTTGTTTAGATTAGCAAAATTCACCAGATAAACAATGTATAAAACCTTTCAAACAAAACCATTGGGAAATTGTCATTGGCAATGGTTCGTATACAAACGCCATCTATTATTGTAAGATGCCATCTAGATTTCCAGAGGAAGATTTAAAATTGAATTGACACAATTTTAAAGATTTTATTTAATATTTCTTATTTTATTATTTTGCTACTCAAACTTTGAGGAAAAATCTTTTAATAAATTCTCAAACCGTTATTATAATGTTTAATTTACCATCTAATAGTTGAATCAAAGCCAGAAAGATTCCAATATGAAAGAGCAAATTTATTTCAATGTAACAAGGTTAGAGATGAGAAGAAATCAATAAATTAGAATTAAAAATGTTAATTGTATCCGTTTAGTTAAATAACAGGTCTGATTAAACCTGAAATTATTGGTTTCACGGCAAACACCAAAACTTGAGCATTTAACTCATATGTAATGTGATATTCATGTCATGAACTCAGAAGCAATTGTAATCTCAACAATCTAACCAAGAAACCTGAAAATGAATAAATCATATTTATTAATGATGAAGTCAAATTTTTGGGAATAAAAAAGCAATGAATTTGATTGGAACCTTTTAGTTTTATAAGAGTTAAACTGAATTTAAAACGCGACTAACTGAAATCAAAGCACTGGTTTAAATAAACATCAAAGAGATGAGGCAAAAATTAATTTAATCAATAGAAGTTTGAATGATTGAATGTTTACTTGTATCACACTTAATTAACCTAAATAACAGAAATTTTTGTTAAAAATTCTGGTCAATGAATGAAAACAAATTTCTTCGCTTTTGCAAATGATAGACAATTAAAATACATTGAAATCAATATTGTGACAGGAAAAAAACTGGCGTAACCAAAAGTAATTTTGATCTCAGTTACTTAATAAAACAGCTTTGAATTGTTATCATGCAAAAGTTATTCAAATCAATCTTGCATTAGTTTTTACATATGAAAAGTTGTTTACAATGTACTGAATATTGGTGATGCATTACGGTTGATCATGTCTGATCTTTTTCCTCTTCTTCAACATGAATTTTTTTTGAATTTGATTTTATTTAAAGCTTATTCAGTAATAGTGGTGGTAATAATAATGATAATAATATGTCAAAAGTTGCTAATCTCGGGTAAGATCTTGATACATTAAGACTTTAGGGTTTGATTTATTATTACATGATTTGGCCAAAGAAGAAGAAATGAAGATTGGTTGTTCACATCAATGGTCAATAATAGACCGAGAACAATTGTCATTAATTAAAGTTTATATATAATAAGTTATATCGTCATCACTTTTTGTCCACCATGGAGTCTTTCTTTGTATCCTGAACAGCATTTTGATAATTAGCTGACTGTTTATCGAGGTATTTGATGGATTCTGTCAAAAAATTTTGAACTGCGGTAAGAGCCGCGGCGATTGCTGGACTACCAAAACCATGGGTGATTAGGGAAAATTGGGTTAAACTTCTTTGAATATTGGGTTCCAATAAACTTGGCTGCCTATTATTACACAATGGTGATCGATCTTGATTCAAAAGGTCCACGAATTCTTTAATTACTTGTTTAGTTCCCATTATAAGTTCTTTACGGCGATATAAATCAGCTGGATCAGAATGATTGCGATGAAGATATTCGGCAACTTGACGTGATGGAAATTCTGTTTCACACACATAACCAAAATCTCGAGCTAAATGGAGTGCTTCTCCTTCCACTAATGAGGTGAGTAGAGTAACGTTAGCAGCTTTTCTTCGACCTGCAGGTAAATTTAAACCGATGTTTTCCAATTTTTCTCTCAGAGATCGACCACCATTCTTTGATTTAGCTCGCCTCAGAACACCTCCTAGCAAGGAGGCATTCAAACACTCAGGTGGGTTAAGTCTACGTTGAACCTCACCGACCGTTACTTTGTACTTGCTTGTAGAACTTAGTAAGGATAACCGTCCAGGTACGGAACAGAAAACGTCACCTGTCGCGGCTAACCCCGTTATTACCATTTCTTTATTATCACTTGTTCGTTTTGCACCTAAAATTAAGAAAAATAAGGACCAAGAAACAAGAATTAGTACAATGTAATGTAGGACTTGGATCAAACACTGAATCGTGATACATACCGTTCGTAAAACATTTTCGGATAACACTATTGTGCTCTCCTGGGAACATATTGTGGCTATCCTGTTCTGCATTGGAACCCTGAAATAACAAAAAATAGATGAATGAAAATTTGTGATTTCTTTAGTAAATCATTTCCTATAGTTGGTCTTTGATATCTTTTAGAAAAAGAACCCTGACGGAGATGCACATTGAAACAATATTGTATGCTAAGACATTGAAGCAAACTATAGAAGAAATGATATCCAAAACATATATCCTAAAGGGTGTTTATGAAAACATTGGCAAATTTTTATGATTCGATTGCTATAATAAGGTTGAGATTCAAGATACACAAATGTGTATAAGTGATCGATCACTAAAGTAAATTTTGACTCAAAAATAATGAAAATATTTCATCTAATTATCGAATTTACGCCAAAATCTTGATGGACACTCAATAAGACTCACTTTCCTTCACATATGAACTCTCAGTCCACCCTGTAAACTAAGTCAATGAAGCAAGTTAATGGTTTGGGTGCAGTCAAGCTAAGAAAACCCATAATTGCCTTGTAAGATAATACATTAAAGAAAGGTGAAAGCCTAAGCAGCTAGTGCAGAGCGTGCATATTAGAGTAAATGAGACAAGGGGCTAAGCAGAGGCTGGAGATGGATAAATATAAGCATGTGAGATGATATATATATAAGATGTGTAGGTAATCTAATTTACCTCGTTAAAATCTGATGAGCTATCATCATCTTCATAATTATAGTCATTTTCATTGTTTAGTTGATGGTGACAATGGAGATGTTGATGACACTGGTGACTAGCATTTTCACGATTTTCTGAACAGTTAGCACAATCATTCGAATCTGGCTTATTTCTTTTTACCAATTCTAATGGTTTCTCTTGAATTGGCAAGCCTTCAAGAGATAAACCCGTTTTTGTGTTTTGGTTAGTATTTAGCATGTTGATCACAAGGGATAAAAGATAACAATAGCAAGAAGAAAATATATAAACTTAGATGGCCCACATATAGATTCTTTGAGAACAATATGATTTAAATAAGGACTAGGTAACCAATTGTTGACAATTGCGTTGGCTTATTTTAGTAAAAAAACAATGTAACTGTCCATATAAACAGTTATACTCTAAGTTTATTTTTCTTTTCGATAGATGGCAACCCTTAAATGGAAATTTTGCTGCCAAGTTGAGCAGCTCAACAGATGTGGTTAAAGCGGAAAAGTAAAAATATTTGGCTATTTTGTCATCTAAAGAGTGTCATTTTTAATTATTTTCAATTGTTTACGATTCGTAAATCCATTCATGCTTAAATGCATACAAACTACGAATTAAAATCACTATTTTCTAAAATCTATCAAAAACTGCAAAGGTTGCTTCAATGTATCAAAGGCAAACATAAAGAGATACAACAAATCTCACTGAATCTGAACAATTTTCTGAAAACTTTCGATCAAAACTTTCAATGTGCAAATATTGATCATGAAACTTTTTCTTGAGGCGACCTAAACCTTTAGACGATTTCTCATAAAAATCAGGTAGAATAGAAAGTCAAGGCTTGCAACTTTTTCCTGCTCGCCTCTTTCTCATTCGCCTAATTTTTCGTATACAGAAATTTTTACTTACCAATCCATCGTCTAATGGTTGTAAAGTTCCTGAGTTGATGAGTTCCTGGTCATTTAAAACATGATGATGAAGCACATCGGGTCTTCTCACATTGACATATGCTAGCTCTGAATTGCGACGAGCGGCTGCAGCCGAATCACCGTAACCATGATGATGATGATGGTATTGCTGAGGATCGTGTCCTAATGAATTAAAATGTGAATATGGTTCACCAACTGAGGCTGCAGCGGCAGCATTCACTCCATGCAAGTCCAATTGTTGATGAGGTAAGTTGTACGGTGGAGGAAAGTAAGGTGGTTGAAAATCTGATGATGGAGCATGGCTTAGCCGAGGTCCACTACTGAAGGTGGATGTATGTGATATTGAGGCAATGGGTCCCAGACTTCCACCAGAATGGCCTTGGACCAGATCACGGCGGTCCTGTTCACAAGCGCAAATAATATCAGTTAGATCGTTATATTGAAAATCTTTGATATCAGATAGATCATTATAATCAAAATCATTCATTTTGAGTTGAGACTAGATAAGACTAGATGAGACTAGATGATCACAATAATGAATAAAGTAAGCACGAAGAGACTAGATGTCGTTTGTAAGAGTGTAAGAAGCAGGTCCCAAGAGACTAGATGTTCCAAAGATTGGCAGAATCAGAATAGGACCTTTTCAAACCTCGTCAGCCCTTTTAAAATGCGACGTTACCAAGTGACTTGGCAACCGAAAACATTTTAAGAGGTTTAAACCGTGTTTCTAGCAACGAAGATTTATCAAACCTGGTTCTGTATGCTTCACAAAAACATTTTATAAACAAACACAAAAACTTCTTATTTTTGCAGAACAAAATGGCCGAGTCAAGAGTTAAGATTAAGTTTGGATTCAATTAGCACTAAGAATCGGAGATTGAGAATGATATTAAGAATAGAAGCCGACTATCCTTAGTTGCTTGATAAAAATTCATCGCAAAGATTCAAAATGAAATTTTTGATGCAAATTGAATCAAAGTGATGATTTGTAAAATTAATCTTTGTAAATGGTCTCAAAATGTATTGACAGTTGACTGACCATACAATAGTAGATCATTCAAATTATGAGAGCAAATATTAAACACGTTATGATAAATAGATGAAGAGAAGAACTGTGTAACAATTGGATTAACAATTCAATTGGTTAAGTAAACATGAATTTGATAAAACTGTGAAGTTTTGATGAAAATGAATGAAAAGTTATGATGAAAATGAATGAAAAGTTATGATGATCATCATCATTCTCATAACTCAACTCATTGAGACATTATTAAATAAGGTGTTGATTATGATGATAATAAGTATTTGTAATGAATCATGTCAATTATTATACACTATTAAAGTAAATAATAAAATGTTGACAAGCTTTAAGACAAACGATTCAATGCATTGAGTTCACTATGAGAAAGTGAAAATGATCATTAAAATGATCAAATAAGTTCTGTTTATATGGGAAATTTTAAATTTGAATTGAATTTTAACGATTTGAAATTGAAAAATTCCAATTCAAATTGAAATTATTCCTTTTTAGATTAACTTTCTAGTTCTCTAATCCTGCTAATCCGTGGCAAGAGTAAAGTTTCCAAGCTGACAAAACAAGACAGGTATCAGAATTCAAACCTAAATGCGTTGTATTTTGGTTGGTGAAGTGCAGCCAAAAAAGGTATGGTAATCTTTTCAAACCGAAAGGATTAAAGTTGGAACCATTTCCTATTAATTGATTCAGATAAAATCAGTGTTTCACTTAAATCTAAAACTTGTTTTTCAATTAATTCTAAGGCCCAAGTCAAATTGTCAACGAAATCAGCAGCTAGTTATAGTAGCTTGTTGAAATTTGTTGGGAGAATTGTTTTGATTGAATAGATTGGAAAAACTGTTCAACAGCGCCAATCAGTTGTCTTATTACTAACTTCGGTATCAAAATAATTTGCACAAATGAAGGCTCAAATGATTTAACTTTGACTAGTTGATGTTTTTGTTGTTGCACCAAAATAAGTTGGGAATTGTCAAATTCAATCAATTTGAATAATTTTGACTAGAAACAAGAGTAAATGATTAAGTAAACGATAGATCGTAATTAGTAGGTTGTTTAAAGGTATATATAAAAAAATGGGATTGGCCTTCTAATGTCTTAAGAAAAGGAAGAAGAAGAAAAGAAGAAAAGGAAGACTTTTTCCATCTTCTTATGTATCATCACCAAGCCTGCTACTTACTTTGCTCTTACAATCTTGTTAGATTGATGTTCGTTGTTTCTCTCTTTCTCAACAGTTTACCTCATCTTACAGAGAAGATGATGATGATGATGATCATGATCGTGAAGAAGCTATAAGAGTAGTATATTCGAGAGTTGCTTTTGTGTGTGTAAAATAATCGTCACTAAGGTTGGGTCAATTTTGTTTCGGTGCAGGGTAAAGGTAACACTTTTTTACTTCTCTTCTTTGGATTCATTTTCTTAAGACATAGTAGGTAAGCAAGCAAAAAGGGAATGAGGAATGTTAATTAGATCTTTATTCCTTCCT
Source organism: Tetranychus piercei (assembly GCA_036759885.1). NCBI lineage: Eukaryota > Metazoa > Arthropoda > Arachnida > Trombidiformes > Tetranychidae > Tetranychus > Tetranychus piercei. The sequence continues at coordinate 683,760 of CM071877.1, forward strand.
TCTCTCTCTTCTTCATCTTCATCATCTTGTCTTTCTGTCTCTGTATTGCTTTTACTTTTCCTCACTCCCTTAGTTTTGACCTCCAATCAGACTAATCTCCAAGTTTCATATTTTTCCCACCTTGATCTTGCTTAGCTTTTACAATAAGGCCTCTGATATTGTACTTGTACTTGTTCATTTTAACTGCCATCTATTGTTTTCTTTGTAATGCCATCTTGACCATCAATACCGGCAAAGGACACAACAAAAACAATGGGTTAGCTGTGTTTGTTTATTAAAGTTGAACTGAGGGAGCTTAAAAACATTTCCAGAAGTTTATAGAAGTATAAATGAGACAATAATTTCACCATAGGTTTGACTCGATTCCAAAATGGAAGAAAGAGGTGATCATGCAACTGCTCAAACTGGCTCAATCATCTTCTTGTTCCCATGAAAATCTTCTATCTTTGCCTTTCTCCCTATAAAGATTGATTGTTTTTGGATGGTTTAACGATTTTATAAGTCATTTTTCATCATTTCTGTTAGTTGTTGGGGCATTCTTGCACAAAGGACAATCAACTTGCATCAGGATCACTTAAAGCAAAGGTGGCCATAGAACTAAAATCACCATCATCATCGTTTTTCCACCATTTTAAACATGTTTTCTCTGTTAAATTATGCTGGATTATCCCAATTAAGAGTATCTTCTGCATGTAACCAAGGAACCAATTGAATTATTATTGAAGCCCATTATTCGCAATCGAGCACACAATTACAATATAATAGAAGCATGATTCAATTTGACAAAAATTTAGCTAAAATCAAATTCAACGTTACAAAGCGCATATTAAACAGACGAAATTTGAATTAAAAATCCAAATTTTTAAACTGTTTACATGAACAACATTTTTCAATATTTAATTGCAATCATCTTGGCAATTATAACCAACAATCAAAATGTAATAAAGCACAATTCACAATTGAAATTTAAAAAATGCACTGAATCTTAAAATTAACTAAAGTATTTTACTTCAAAGGTATGGACAGTCAATTGAGTCAAATTGTCTAGTCAACGTGGAGCCATTTTGCTTAACCCTTAATGGTTAATTTTTTGAGCGCTAAATTTGTTTCATTGTAACATTATTGAAATTGAAATAAATTTAAAGGCGATAGCTGATGGCTATGGATACATACATGAATACATGATAGCTTTGGATGAATTATTAAAGATAGATTGTTCAGCTGAGGTTAAAGGTTATTCAAGGTTATTCAATTAATAATTGCAAACATTTCAAAGTTATCAAAAAAATGACAAATATGATGAATCAAAAGAGAGTGAAGATAAAATAAAAGTCTAATATTTCTTTCAGTTGTTTCAAGTTCCAGGGTTAAACAGATGTATCGAAGTTTACTTTTTATTTTCAGGAACTAAACTCGTTTAGAATCCACAGTATCTTTCAAGAACCAGATTAGGAAGAAAGAGAGAAAGAAAGAGATATTATCTCTTCACCACACGATTCATCAAAGTTTTGTCATATCTTTTCATGACCTTCAAATGTTTGCCCTGACGATGTAATGTTAATATTGAATAACTCTGAATCAATCATTTTAATATTATATTATAATTCAATGTCACTAGGACAAGAACGTAAATTTGAATTTCAATCCATTAGTAAATTTGCAGGTAAATTGTGAGTTAAATTGATGCTCAATTGTAAGGTCAATGATAAGGTAAAGTTGAGGTGAATTTCAATTTTAAAATAACTTTTAAGCGCAAATTTTTCCAGATTTTTTGTGAGCAACTTTGAATTTTGAATCACATTTCACATTAAATTTAGCTGCAAATTTAAGGTTCAATTTGATTAGAGCTTAAAGATGGTTCTTAGATGATATTTTACATAAATTTTGATTTTGAAGATGTTTGAAAGCAATTTTAAAGCGATAGTTTTTCAGGGTAAATTGAGAAGTAAAATTTGATTCTGTGCATAATTTGGGTCAGTTGAGAGAGTGGACACAAGCATCTGCATCTGTCTTGACACTGATTGTTCTAGAGTGACTGAGAGAAAGACAATTATCTTAAAAAGCCTTTGCTTACCTGGGTTACCGGTGCAAGTGCAAGGGTTGTAAATGTAAAGACAAAGGTAAGCTTTGAAGGAAAAGGTTAAGAATAGAAAGATAAGGAAGAGAAAGAGGAAAAGAAAGAGATTAAGAAAGAGAATGAAAATTGAAACATTTTCTCTTTCTAATTTTGAGCATTTTAAAACTCAAGTCAACTTTCAGTTGAATTAGCACCATTTTTTCATTCAAATCATTCAAGTCATGATTTTTTGATTGAGTCCAAACTCATGAGCCTTCTTCTTAATATACATATATACATGTATATTTTGTATATAAAATTGAACAGTTTACTGGTTTATACATTAATCAGAATGTGATTTAATACCTTAATCCTGGACAAACTCACACACACACAAAATTATAGACTCATTACAATTAGTTAGTTTTGCTCATTGATTTTGTCATGTTTTTAAGGTCAAATGGATAAATAAAGTAGCCTTATTGGCCTATTTAAACCACCAAAAAGTGATGTGAGTAGCAAAAAAATGGAAACATTATCAACAAAATCAAATGATTAATCAACCTGTTGCATCCTCATCAATCAACATAACTCACACCATCTTCATAATATGCTCATATTTTTCATCATCATCAGTATCTTAACCATCTTCAGAATCACCAAAATCAGTCTCAGCATCTTGATTCTTATCTTCATCATCTTCAGTATCATTTATATGATAATAAAGGCAAGCTATTGGCAACGTAAAAGTTAAATAAATATAATAATAAACAAAAATGTCAACAGCAAGTTTTCAGTAAATTGTAATTTAAACAAACTCATTGGTTGCATTGATTCATGATTGGAAAAAATTCTAGTTAAAAATCAAATGTCAAGTGTTTGAAACGAGCTAGGGTCATTTGGGCAAAAAACAGCAAAGCAAAAGACAATCAAGCAAGACCAACGTACCGGTAAAGACCCGAAAGAGGTAAAGTAAAAATGGTTAAGTGAATAAAAGGTTAACCAAAGTAAAGATTATTTAATTTTATCATGGACAACATATGATTCATTTGATTTCCTTAAAAATCACTGTTAGAATATAATTGACGAATGAAAGAAAGTGAAATGAGATGATCAGAAGGGTTCCGCTGTCTCAAGTCTTGAAATGCTCCATGTTGGGTGATGAGATAAAAAACATCTGATCTGAGTCCTGTTTAAACTTTGTAGCACCATGAAAACCATGAAAACATTTTTACTGAATACTGAACTCAACGGGCACGTAACTTATTTTAATACAAATTAGTTTATTTAAACTATTGGTGCTATTGTCTTTTGCTTAGATGTTTTGTGGTCAAATGATCCTGAATCGTTAGATGCAATCAGCGGCTAAAGAGGAAAAGAGTTCATTTTTTTGGATAAAATTTTTTGTCTGATTAAAGTAAACTTTTTTTCCAACTAAATGGATTTAATTTTCAGGTAAAGGGTTAATTTCAAGTTTCAATGTTTGATCAGACAAAAAATTCGGTCCAATTTAGTTCTTTTCCTTTTACCAAATATGGTTCAATAATTCATTTTAACTTGAATTTGGAAAGTTTTACGACAAGTTGGTCCATTTTAAGGTAACTTAAACCTTCACCTTCAAATGGACGCTCAAAGATCAAGTTAAATGCATAATACAATTGGATAATTTGAGCTCATGTTCATCTTTTCAATATTATTGCAACTAAGTGAATATTTTTTTGATCATTTGTGTATCAAAATTAAATCAACTTTAGTCATGAAAACTCTTTTCAATTTGCAATTTAACTGAATCAAGTTGAGATCTGAATAAAAGTTAATAGGAAGATGATGATACTGATTATGATAATAATTTACTAATGCAATAACTGACATTGTATTGAAATTAAATTGGAAAGATGAGATCAATTTTCAACAAACAGCCAAAAAAAACGTCAAAAGCAAGTGCAATAAGGTAAACGAATGAAATGAGTGAAAAATTATTTAAATGATGATGATTAGGTTGATGAGAGATGAAAGAGAGAGGAAAGAGAGAGGAAAGAAAGATGAAAATGATGCTGTTGATTGAGGGTAAAATTTTGTTAATCAAATTAGATTGGAAACTTAACACTCCTTTTTCATATTCACTGATTCCTTTGTAATCAAGATTATTTTTCAAATTGTACTTCTTTTCTTCCCTGCTTTTTCTTGCTCATGCATCTTCCTAATCCTGATCATCATCATCCATTGCATATTCAAACTCTGGTCTCAATCATCACCAACAAAACAATAATAACAATCAACACCAATTCATGTTGATAGGGTTTGCTCGTTTAATGCAAGTCTTGACATTTAACAAGATTATACTTTACCAATTGAACTGTTAACCTAAATCATGTGTTATTCATCAAACTGACCATTTAACAGTTGGTCAAATTAAATTTACAATATTAGAGTAAATATTAAACAGGTTGATAAACACTAGGGAAATGATGATCAAGATGAGGATCAAGAGAGGAAACTAACTGTGTAACAATTGGATTAACAATTTAATTGGTTAAGTAAACATGAATCTGATAGAGTTGCAAAGTTTTGATGAAAATGAATGAAAAGTTATGATGATCATCATTGTCAAAACTCAACTCATTGAGACATTATTAAATAAGATGATGATGGCGATGATGGTAATGATGATGAGTATGTATAATGAACCATATCAATTGTAAACAAATTATTATTCACTATTAAAATGAACAATCAAATGTTGACAAGCATTAATGCAAACAGTTCAATTATGGTTCTAAAAATGCTCATTCAAAATTGCTCTTTTTGATCATTCAATATTTTTTCACAATTTACTTTTACAGTTAAATGTGATAGTAAATTTTGCAGTTAATCAACAAAAATTATAATTGTTGTGATTAGATTTGCAAACAGGGAAAAATAAAAAGGATTGCACTTAGATTTTGTGTCCATCTTAATGGCTTAAGATGGTTTTTTGATGGTGAACTTGATGTTGGACCAGTGCAACTGCAACAAAATTTCATTTACTAAATTAAATAACGACTGTCAAAAATGAAGACGAGGCTGTTAGACTCCGATAAGTCGTTGATTTCACTAATTTACACGACAAAATAAGTAATCGGGTAAATAGAAATTAAAAGAAATCCAAACTTAATCATCATTTGAACTCTTTACAGAAGCTCGTTGCTGTTGATGTGTTGTTTGTGAAATGTGACGATAACCACTGTGGTTAATAATTAAGTTGGAAACAATGATAAGGACGATTAAAGATGATGCTGATATCCTCACTTACTCACCATAAATATCCACAAGTGAAATTAACAAAAAAAAGGTATAACAAAAATTAACAAAACAAAACAAAAAAACGAGTCAACAATGTGATAATGTTAGGTCCAAGATGTACATGGAGACACAGAAAATATGGCCAAAAGAAATCCTCTAGAGTTAAATGAAACACCAAACATACACATATATATATAATTTACTATTTTTTGTCTTTACAACGAGAGAAAAACAAAGTTACTTGTTGTTACAAACAAGAGGAGAGATGAGACAAGTTTTACTTTAAGAGGTTGTACAAAAAACTGCAAAAAGTACAAGCAGAGGAAAAAAAGTTAACCTGTACTTTGCTGCTGTTGCTGAAGTAAAAACAAGAAATAGCAAAAAAATAATTTTGCCTGCAAAATTGAAAAAGTGCCATCTATTGGAAAGGTAGAAAAGGCTCTCTCTTGAGATAGCTTTTTTAAGCTATTGAAGAGTTCAAGTGTATAGTTATTTGTTGTATATATTCATCACTCTTGTTTTATTTTGTGTGGAAACATGAAAACTTGAATCTCTTTCTCTCTTTCTCTCTCCTTCAAACCGGGAATCAGGATGATTAAAGATGATACTAAGGTAAGATGTTGAGTTAAGCAAGAAGAAGATGGCTTTAATGACAACAAAACTTTGATACATTGAGAGTCCCATTTGGTATTTAGCTTAAACGTTTCTTTCTGTCTTTCATTCTTTCTTTAGTTTTTACCGCTTGTCGCCATTTTGACTCTCTCTCCTTTACAAACCAACAACGAAGACACATAAACAATCAACATTAACATCGATTAGCGGTTAATTATTGGACATTTTTCGTGAATAATTTGATTGTAATCACAAATGGTCAACAATTACAGCATTATAAGCAATACAAGCAACTACAACAGTTACAATAACATAAGCACGGGACACAACAATGGTTACAGCCACCTTGGTTTCATCAACATAATCATCAAACTAATCGTCAACAATCTCATCAACCATCTCACAAACAATAACAATAATTGAACATTAAAAACCAAAAAGGCTTCTACAAATTGTTTTTTTAAACATTTCTCTCCATTGTCATGATTTTAAGGAAATGGAGACACAAAATTTGGACAAAGTCATAAGAAGACTTTCACTTTCGTCTTTTTTTCCTTTTTCATCTCAAACACATTAACTGTTTCTTTTGGCCTTTAAAATTGTTTAACTTGCTTGTTGATTAACTCTCATTATGTTCATGATAGGTGCTTAATGGTGATTAAATTTTAAAAAAAGTGCATACCAATCAAACGAATAATCAAAAAGCAAAATATTATATGGTTAAAACTGGAAAAAAAAGCAAGAAAAATATTTGTCTTTCTATCTTTTTCATGATCCTTGATCAACCTTTTCCTAATCATCGTTAACCTGACCATCTTATACATACAATTGTATCATGATCATCAGTTATTATTACACTGTATCCATCAATCTTAACATTATTATTAGTAGTAGTTTATTAGCGATAGTAATATAAGCTTGAATAAAGTATCAGTATTAAATTATATAATTAACTAAATTTGTAATAAATATTTGATACTTAAACGATTTTATTTATCAGTTCAATCTGATCTCTTTTTGCACCAATTTTAATACCAAAAGAAATAGATTAATGTAATTAATGTAATGTGTATTATTTTAAGGTAAAATGCAGTTGAAACAGTAACCTGAATTTAAGAGTGAGATGAAGTTAACTTCTCGAATATCCTTGAATCGCAAGTTGTTTTTTTAATCAACATTAACAGAAGCATCATCATCACCATCAGTATCATCATCATCTTCATCTGCATCATCTTTTTCTGTCGATGATTGACCTCAAGTTAACTGCGGAAACAAACATTCCTACATTCATTTGACCCTGATCATCTTTAGGTCGACTTGATCATCATCATTAACAACAAGTTTCTCCTCAAATCACGAGGTTTTCACATTCCTCATCATCATCATCATCAAAATATCATTATCAGTTTTATAGTTTTTTGTTTGCTAAGAGACTGAATTGCGCCTTCTATCGGTTAAATGGTGCATGAAACGATTAATTGATTTCATTAGCAATTGTTTTAGTTAGCAAGTGGCAACAAAATATGATTTAAATCATATTGTCTAGGCATTTGTTGTGATCAATGTTTATCAGACTTAACAATCCTAATGATCACCAGATTTTAACGGACATTTATTCAAGTTTAAGAATTAACGAATTAAGATTGTTAATCGTCTTTAATAGCTAAATTGAAAAACAAAATGAAAAGCTTTTGATCATTTCAAGTGTTTTAGCTTTTATTTTCATTTGTCAGCTAACTTTATACTGTTTGCACTTTTGCACAAATCATAATTTTGTTTCATTATGATTAACTATTTAGATTTAATTCTGACTTGATTTTCATTTAATTTTGTCTTTAATTTAATTCACAGGAAACCTTCTTAAGAGATTTAGATTAAGGAGATTTGTCATCGTCAAAAGTCACCTTGATAATCATTGACATTAATTTATCATCTTCTTATTGGCTTTGAAGTTTATTTAAACTGAAACCTTTACAATAAACAACAATCTTAATTGCATTACTAATGCACTATACAGTTACTGAAGCAATTTTGTGGTTAAACAATATGTTGATTTGTGTTAATTGATCAATTGCATATTGTCCTTCAATCGCACCTAATTTCATGACCAAAAATATTGACTAACATTCTTGAATTTAGATTCAATCAAATCAGTATTTTTGAAATTTTTAGCAGGCAGATAAAATTGCTTATTAAAAATGGTTGCAATCAAGAATTGAAAAAATTAACAGCAATCGAGAGGTAAGAGTTAATATAACTGATAAATTTGAAAATTTTAATCCTTACCATTATTTAATTAGCAGTCTGGTAACGAACACAAGGTAACAAACACGACTTTAAATCAGTATCCAATCAAGACGATCTTTTAAATTAATATCAATCATTTAAATTAAAACATTAAGAATAACTAAAAAGGAGAAACAAAAAAGCATAAATCTGGAATGGATTGCTGGTCAATGGGTTTGTTAACTAATGCAACAATAAAATTGGTTAGAGATCATTTATAAGAGATGCAATTGGTTCAGTTGTTTCCCCTTGTAGTTCACTTAGATGGCAGCATTCAAAAATGTCTAATTATGAGAGAATCGATTTAAATTGACAGAAATTACGAAATATTGAATTAAATTTAACATCTGATTGTCTTTTGTGATTGGATCAAATCGTGCGTTAAATCAAAGCTCCTCCTTGATAACTAGACTGATCAATTATTCAGTCAATATCAAAAAAACTCATTTTCTGAGAGATTTTTCAACAAGATTTTTACTCAAAATGCAAAAAAACTCTTTTTTATCGAAATTCAATGTTAAATGAGATTCAGATTATCATGGAATAATATAATGATGATTAGCATTTCCAAATTTTGATCAGTGTTTGTATAAACTTTAAGCTCTCGATTGTTGATCATTCTAATCAAAAATCTAATTCGAATGTTGATATTTTAAAAAATGTTGGCTCATTTGAATCATGATTTAAAAATTTTAATCAATATTTCGATCGTGAAAATAGATGCAAACCAAAGCGCCTAATTTGATTGATCAATTGTGTAAATTTTGTCATTAAACTTTACCAATAAGTTTGTTATTGAGATTCGAAATCTAGTTTCATTTTATGCTATTTCATATGCAACAACCTAATAACAAGTTATTAGTTAATTCGTTTCATTTACTTCTCTATTTGAATCAAAGAAATAAAACTTGAAATGGGAAAGAAAAACTTGATTTTCTCTTAGGATAACTAGATTTTCAATTTATGTTTTTTTCACTTCACTTTGATTTAACAAAAATTCAGTTTTTTTTGCAAACATTATTAGCTTGTTCAATACCTGAATTATTGTCTGTTCACCATAAACATTGGGTGCTAAAGCATTATATTGTTATTACCAGCAATTGAATTTCATAAACAGAAAGAAAGAGAAAACTAACAAAATAATAATTGTTAACATGATCTTAAACATAATTTAAGTCATTTTGTTTTCTTTGTTTCTATCATTCACTTTTACTTTTTTCTCATCTTGTTCATGTTCATCAGAATTATCTGAACTTGACGAAGTCACGATCTATTCATATTAATACTCTTGTGAGGGAAAAGAGAGTGAGAGAGTAAATATTGAACGCGCGATCAACAGCGCGTGCTAACCTCATCATCTCTTGTGTTCATCGTTTCAATGAATATTCATTCATCATCAGGAGAGAAAGAGTAACTGACTCGACTAAAGTCATAGACTTGATCATCATAATAATAATGATCATAATATTATTACTATCACTATTATCGCCAACCGATGAATAAACAGTGAAAAATCAAGTTTGGTTCTGAAGTGAAACCTTGAAATGGTTATGAAAATGGTGATTCCTTCAATGTATTGGTTATAACAACAAGCACATACAAAAACCATCATAAAACACAAAGTATACTGTAAGAGAAGAGAAAAATAAAAGAAGAATAAGTAAGAGTGAAAAAAACAAGATGATGATGAGTAAAAAAACTGTTAACGTTGCCTTAAGCTTCTGTCTATCGAGCACAAGAAACACAAATACTTAAATGTATTCAATGTTAACTTTCACTTGCCGAAAGCGTCCTCAAGCAGAAGAGGGTGGAGAAGAGGAAGAAGCAAAAGGTGAAGTAACTTTCTCTCTTTCTCTTTCTCTTACTTGGACTCTTCCTCATCTTTTCGTCTTCCTTCTTTCTTTATCTTCACCCCGAGACATTTTCGTCCCCAGGCTAACAAGAAGAGGAAACAGGCTAAGCCAAACTCCTATGGATTAAGCCGTTATACAGTTCAATCCTTAAGGCTATTATACAATAAATACACATATATATTTACACATACCAAGTGTACAACTACTCAATGAAATAGTTAAAGATATCATGGATGACACACAATAAAACTAATTTATAATTTTGATTACAATTAAACAATTTATGACAATATTAAAAGTCAACCGCTAGATTCGTTTGTCAAAATAGGGACCGTTATCTAAGTACGACTATTGAACAAGGAATCGTTAATCAGGATTACAATATTGACCATGACTTCTTTTTAACGCAGTTCGAATTGTAATTACTGGCCAAAAAATCAATTTTCATTACTAATTAGACATTAAATGGTTAATTCACCTTTAGTTTAATAGTTGGCGAGTAATTAACTTGTATTAACATCTAATTATCCGCTTTTATTTGCTGCTTGGTACTAGATATGTAAGATCCGATAAGATTCAGATAAGATCAGGAATAGCTATAAGGTTTATGTTTTTAGGTTTGTTAATTTTGCCAGTTATTCCCTCTGATTAAAGAATTAATTGACCAAACCAGTTTGATTAAAGAAGCAAGAGTAGATAATAACTAAATCATTAAAACCATTATCTTCATCATCTTGTTCATTTTTCTTGTTGTCTATTCATCTTTTCTTACCATCTTGTTCAGAAGCTACTTGATCATTTTGTATTACTCTTCATGTGAATATCATGTTATCAACTCCGCCTGCGTCAACAATACAGAAAAATATCAAATGATAATAATCAGATGTATAATATTAATAGTTTACATCATTTTGTAGGAGGAGATGAATTTGCTGCTAATAATATTATTATTAGCAACATTTCACAACACATGATCATTGTGTTAAGTTAAATTGACCTGATACAGATACAATTGTAAAATGATTTGGATTTGCGTTTTTCCTAGCTTATTTTGATGGTTTATCAATAACGATTCATGAAAGTCACAAACTCCGAGAAGGTATGTGTATTTATAATTTTTTTATATAATGATTAAGTATCAATAGCATCAAGAATAGATTTTTACCATGAATCTTGTCTCTTTAAGAAGGTTAATAGTCATCATTATCATCATCATTTTCATCAATTCAAGTTCAAGAGTGTAAAATAAGATTCATGGTCAAGAAGCAGAAGAAAAAGAAGAAGAAAAAGAGATTGAACAATTTTTTATTATTATTATTATAATACTACTCATGACTTTAATGATGTTTCATGTTTTTGTATTTTAAGGTGTGACCCAAGTATTTAATAAATCAATTTCAGAAAGATTCAATGAAGATGAAGATGAAGAGAAATCAAGGAAAGAGGAGCCAAAAAGAAGGAGCCAAGGAAAGGAGCCAGTGAAAGGAGCTTCAAGTTGCAGTTTGAAGAGAAAGAAAGAGATCTTGAAGGAGCTAGAAGAGGCAATAAGTAAAAATCAGTCAAGATACATGAAAATAACAGGAAAATACATAATATTTTGTAATGGAGCGAGAAAAGAGAGAGAGAGAAGATGAAGATGAAATGATCTTTCTCTCTCTTTCTCTCTCTTTCTACTTTTTCTTCTCTCGAAGTTTTTGCCCTAAGGCATTTTCCCACCGAAAGCCGAAGTTTCGATGATATCATTAGCGTTTATTTAACATATCTTTTCCTTTAAAATCAAATCTCTTCAAGGTTGCCATGTCTCTCTTTCTCTTCTTGCTAATCAACTTAGCAAACTCAAATTATATCAGGAAGAAGTATTAACATTAACTGTCTCCCAATCATTAGTTATACCCAATTGATGCAATGACCAACAACGAAATGACTCTCTTTTTAGTAAACTGATCAAACAAGTCCCGAATCTCTAATCATATTGTTTGCTGATTCCTGCGGATTAACACTGATATGCGCCACATTTTGTGACATTCACCTGATAATTATCTGCATTTATAATTGAAATATTACATCTTCGTACTGCACAAAAACTTGATTTAAACTGAACCGAGAATGTCAGTAAAACATCAGAGTAATCATTAAATCACAGTAATTTGTAATTGAAGGGTGAACGTTAAACACATTTGCATTCACTTATTACTTGCAATAAACGTTTAGACTTGACGTGAAAATTGCTATTCACTCATCAAACTCACGTAAATAATGAGATTTTAATTTATTGACAAAACAATCATTAAGATTAAATATTTTTTTAAATGTTTAATTAATTTAATGTAAATTAATTATTTGTATTGCGCGCAAAATGTCCTTAACAACGCAAAAGCTCATTCATTGATCGACCCTATTAGCTGATGTTGCTAATGGATAAACTTAATCTTTTACTTAAAAATTGTCTTATAAATGTTTTATTTTAAATTTAATCTGGTTTTTACCCGTTAATTTATTCAAGCATCTTAATTGTTATCATTGTAATTTCAACTCGTCTCACCTTATATCGTCATCATCATCTCCATCTCATCTATCATCTTAGACTTCCTTTTTTTTGTTTTCCTTGGTTGAACCAATTAATTGTTTAACATTGTATTTATTTGCTTCACTTGAGATTAACCTCATCTTCAGGAGTTTCCAGAGTCACATCATCACACCATTTTTTGTTATTTTTTATTATTATATGTGTATTAATATACTTTGTTGTGTTGCACGCAAACAGAAGCAAAACTTTAACCTTTCATTATGATTGTGATTACCTTCTATTAATCAGTTAGCAATACTATTGATCACGAATTAACCTTCTGCTTTAATTTCTGAATTGTGTCTGTTTCTCTTTGAAGCCTTAATCAATCAAACAGCTTTTTTGTACTAATCTTTTTCATCTCTTTCTCTTCCTTACCAATGTTGATTTAGTAGGTAACACAAAGAGCAACTATGTTAACCTGTTCAATCTTTAATGAGATCATTAGTATTTGTGACAATGTGAAACATGTTCATTATGCTTTTTGAATATTAACATTGTAAAAGACAGAAAAAGAAGCCGAAAACATAAAATTTCAACATTTTCAAGTAGATAATCAGTTCAACCAGGACAATTAACAGAAACATCAACAGTAACAACACAAACCAATGCAGAAAGAAGATACCGACAGCAAGCATCTAAAATCAAGAAAACCAAAAGGCCGGGACTAACAATCCTTGAAGGAGTGAAAGTAACCATTATCACTTGAAAAGAAGGAAAAAAAGATGTAAACAGCTTTGAATAATCAAGAATAATCAGGAATAATCAAGGACATTCATCATCTATTTAATTTGATATGTGCAATTTGGCTAAGCGATTTTTAAAAGACTGTGAATGGACCGAATTAAATTGGACTTTTATTTCAAATCCAAAGTAAAACTTTCTTAATGAGCTTCGAAGAAAGTTGAAAAAATATTTCGAAACTTATGATAATCAAACTTGTAATAATTTACCAGCAACTCAACTTACAAGTGCTGAAGGAAACTGAAAGGGGAATTGAAGAAGGTCAACCTTCTCGACCAGTTTCTTGGCTAATCTAAGGCTCACTTTCAATTGTCCATCAATCGAGTAACTGTAATCATAAAATAATCATTGTAAACTCATTTTCCAATAATGAGTATTTTGACTTTTACCTTGTATGAAAAGGCTTTCTGTCTCACTGAAGTTATCTGATTTTAATGACTTACACAAGAATCAGATCATTATATTTTGTATGCAATGCTTTACTTTATATTATGTGATCTGTAAAAATAGCTTATTTTTAGAAGAAATTTCCACTAGTTTATCATTAATGTTGATAATGTCATTAGAAAGTGAAACCAGAACGAAAGCCTGAAAGTTGTAAATTGATATTTGGTTAACACGATTAGCATCAATCACTATAGATATTGAACAGCAAAAATTTAGGCTCAAATAATTGATACAAATCTAATGGTTTTTAGCTTATTTTTTGTGTCATTTGGTTTCACTCAGCTCAATATAAAGTAAAAAAGCTAAAAAAAGCAGAAAATGATAACAATTGATGAAGAGCAACAGAAAAAATGATCAACCTTGAGCTAAATTTCGATTTACCATTGATTGAGTTGATATTTTGCGTATTATTGATGCACATGTAGCAGTTTCTTCCGGTAAGCTTCCGACTGAACATCAAATGATACAATTTTTTCCACCTAACCGTATCTATTTTCATGTTCAACTTGCCAAAAACATGAAACCATTTTAATATCATTACAAAGTGATAAACAAGTCTGTTAACCGAAATCATAATTATCTGGATTGCATACCTAAACATTATGATATAAGCAAAATACTGTTAAATGTTTCATTCACTATTTAAATGATCAAAATCAATTAAATTGAATCAAATTGAGAAGGCACATGCTGAAGAATATTAAATTAATAAGCAGTTGAATCTACTTTTTATCATGGATGTAGCATTGGAAAGAAGCGAACAAAAAATTGAATCAATAACAGGAACGTTGATCATCGTTTATTATGAGACTACAAATTGTGAATGTGAATCTCATTATTGATGCAAATTGTAATACAAACTCACAATATCAATTGGCACAAAAAATGTAGATTGAATATTATTACAAATGATATAAGAAAAGTTGAAAAAAGGTTAAGGTAACATTGAATAACAATGAGAAGAAACCTTTTCTTTTCTGTATTCTTTAGGTTTTACAAGGGAAATAAACGATTTTCATTTTACATTCAAGTCACGTTAATATTATCAAATATTGGTGAAAATGATGATGGTGATGATGATATGATGATAGTAATGATTATTATTATAGTTGCCGTTGTTGGTTAAGATTGTTGATCAAGTAAAGATTATCAGTTGAATCCAAGCGTTTTTTTCTTACCAAATCTTCATCTAAACACTACATCAAGCTCTGTAGTCAATGTCAGTCAAAGAGTAACAAGAGACTGCACGAGAATGTAAAAGCTCAAAATGAGATAAGAATTAACTGCCGAATTGTTTCTCAGATGGCACTTTCAATAGAAAGGATCAACCAAGAGTAATATTTTAATCTTGAAAATTAAAGTTAATTTTTTTAATAATTTTAAACAATTCTCTTACTTTTTTGTCTTTCTAGCAGAGACATCTGAGAAACGATTCGGAAGTTAATTCTTATCTCATTTTGAGCTTTTACCTTTTCGTGCTATCTCTTGCTCCTCTTTGATGTCAGTTGATTTTTTTTCACTAATACATTTGATTAATTTATCACTTGAATTTTAAATTTAATTCTTACCTTTAATATCATTTGATGATTCTCTTGGTTAAATAAACTACCTCTGATTTCAATTTGATTTAGCTTGGATTACAACTGGCTCATCTTGTTTGTAACTGTACTTGTCTTCCTGGTCAATACCATTATCATTTCACAATTGAATGTATGTTTCAAGGAAATGGTTGTTGCTGTTGTTTATCCAAAATCTTCCAGAACCAGAATTTTTGATATGATTTATCAAAAAATATATTATACATCTATGTTTGGTATTATAATATATTTTTATGTGAATATAAAGGAAGATTAAATTGCCTCAAGGAAAGTTGACTTGCTTTACTTTTTTAACTGGTAAGTCTCTTTGGTTTTGGTGTTGGACAAAAGTGGGTCTACTTGTTCACAGAGCAAAGGACAAACTTTTTTAACCATACTATTATTATTCAACATAATATTGAATTGAAGATGAATCTGGTTCACGATTTTACCTTTCATCTTTATCACTACCAAAAAATATTTTAACTTCTGGTTTCATTTGTAATCAAATGAGTATTAATAAAATTACTGAATGTTAGAAAAATAAAATTTATTGCTCTTAAAATAGCGATTTCTGTTATTTTTACTGTTAACTGTGTGAATAGTAATTTGATCTTATGTTTACTTTTCACTTCTTTTTTTGTTCAATTGTCTTTCAATGTTATCCATTTTAATTATGGTGCAATTTTAATTTATCGTCTCATCGTTCAAATTTATGATTAAGGTATGTATAAGTGTTGTTGGTTGAGTAGTTTAATGAGGAAAACGGTTAAGTGCAAAATGTTTTGAATTTGCAGCAGCCTTCATTGTCACTTTGATACTTTTGTTTACTTGTTAAGTCTCTTCTGGTAGGCTTCATAATAGATGCCTTTTATTTGTTTGCTTGACTATCTCTCATTGCTTTTCGTCCATCAACATTTAGTAATTATTGAGGTGATAAAACTAAGCAAGGTAAACTATAATTTTTTGACAGATTTAAATAAATTAATGTTAAATGGTTAGAACAATAATTATCTTTTTATCATCCAGGTTCACGAGGGAGAAAGTAGGAAGAAGAAGGCAAAAACAAAGTGTAATGACCAATGTTGAAGGTTAAGTTAAATTTTGTACGTCTAACATCATCTTACCTGGCTTGTTTCTGTTATCTTACCACCGAGTCTGTGAGTCTTTTCACTTAATGTTTAGAGAGTAAAAAAGGTAAGGTCAAAGTGGTGGCCTTTTACTGGTTCAAATCATCTTTTGATCTTCTCTTCTACTCTATGACGAACCAGTTTCGAGTTTGAAGCCCATCGATGAATCGATAAACAGTTGAGCAAAGTTAAAGGAGAGTTTCATTAGGAGAGTTTTACAAGGAAAATATTTACAAAGAAAGGGAATATCTCATTCTCTTTTTCATCTTCATCATCATCACTACCGTCAGCATCAACTACATCATCAGTGTCTTAAAAAGAGAAAAAAAGGCAGAAGATTACAACTGGTCATAGTTGTGCTGGGACTATGAAAAAAGAGCTTGACTTCGTTGGTCATAAATTAAAGGTAAAGTAATTCTGGCAAAATGGAACCAAATAGCTAAAGTTTGGAACCGGTTTATTGTCAGTTAATTGCTCATAGAGCCATTATGGTTGCAATTTTGTTTCTCTTTTTCATCAACATACACACTTTAAGATAAAGTAATATTACAAACTCGCATCAATTGCAAAGGACTTTATATATTTTTATTTGGAGTAAAAATTTAACAAACCTGAATATCTTATTCTCTGTAAACTTTGACCTCTTCAATTTTTGTATCTATAGTTAATCTTTTTTTGATAATCTATTTCATTTTTGAAAAAGAAGAGGAGAAAGGAAGAAACAGAACGAAGATAATTTTCCAAATTTGAAACTTGCAAAGTTGAAATAATTTTCTTATTATCTCTCCCTCTCCATCTCTAGATGTATATCATTATCATTTTGCTCAAGGTAATTGGATTATTGTTGTTCTTACATTCTTCAACACTGGAAAAGTGTCTCTTTAATAGGTGACACTCCATTGAAACCTTATTATCATCATCATCACCATAATCAACATGATTCAACAACAATTGTAAAAATCTATTTCACCTGATATTCTACTTTGCTTTTACTATTATAAAACTGTAAAATCTCACGTACTGAAAACCCTAGAAGCACAGTTTTCACATGGAAATAGAAAAATTGTTATGCAAAATAATAAGAATGCCCGGCAGGCCTTATTTTCACCATTGCTGTTTAAGAATCAAAGGGTAAGGAAGGATAAATTTAAGAGCAATTTTATTGCAACTATAAACACCGCATATCAACACTTTTAAACATCTTCATCTTCATTCTTTTTCTCACTCTATTTTATTCTTTTTCTTTTATTTTCAGTGCTTCAATCATTATTGCTTCTTACCTTTTCTTCATGTTCCGTTGTGTATCAAAAGGTGAAGATGGAAACAGTAAAAGGATGAATTATTCGAAAGTAAATTGGAAAGGAACATTTAAGAGTGAGAAAAAAAGCAAAAAGAAATACTAAGTAAATATACATAAAAATTGGTATATTTTGATATATTTATGCTATTTATACATTGAATTATTTTGATAGAGCTATGAAATCAATCTCATATTCATATTCAGTATATACCTCATCTTTAGTTATAGATACACAAAATTTTGGAAGATACAGAAAAAGATAAAGAAGCACAAATATCCAACAGTATATATGCCTTCAGATAATGACGATATTACTATACACTAACAAATTCATCTTGAATTTTTCTCTTTTCTTTTATCATTCATAGTTTTCATCAACAATACGCTAACTGCTCTGGTTTTGGTACCATTGGTTTTTTTCATCTCAAGCTTCTCATTGTATCTTGAAAAAAAGGAAAAACTCTTCTCACTTCTTGCTTTTTGTGTATGTATTTTAATGCTTACTTGAAATACTATCAGCTATTATGATTTGGCTTGGGTTACACTGAATAGACACACGTTAACCACTACAATAATAGCCAAAATAATAGTATAATTGAAACTTGGCTTTATATGATGGTTGATATTTTTTATAACTCTTGTTTTTTGCATCTCTTTATTCAGCTCAAATCAAAGACTCGCCAGAAATCAAGTCTGTCATGAGCGGCCATATTAATTTTGATACCAAACGGAAACCAACGTGTGAAAAGGCTGACACAATAAAGGATCAGGAAAATGATGTTGAAGGAAACTGTTTCTGATGTTTTGTTGATTAAATCCAGCGCAAAGTAAAAGTCTACCTCTAATGGAACCTTAATTGAGAGTGTGATCTAATCAACGGTATTTCTGTTACCCTTGATACTTTCAATTATTATTAATATATGGCTATGTTGCTGATGATAATGCTAATGATAATGCTGACGCTGATAGTATTGATGATCCTGATGATGAGGATGGTGATGATGAAGATTCATGTTTAAAACCTTAAATCATTGTACTCTAACCATTGCCTGTTATTCATAGTTAATTAATTTCACGTTTTTTCTTATTACTTTCTTCTCTATCAGTTTGAGTCTCTCTTTACACACTCTCTCCTTTGTGTACTACTTGACTTGATTTTAAGGTGTGATTAATTAATTTCCGTGTAAATTATGTTTGAGCTCAAATTTTGCATTTAAATCAGGGAATCAGATTTTGTTTTCTTTTAAAACTTCATTTACTAAAATGATTATACTTCCTTTCCTAAACTCCCTTCATTGTTGTATTACCATACACTAAATATCTGTGTGTTGAACAAAATATTATTATTAGTTTTATTATTATATCAACAGAAGAGTTGAAAAGGAAAAGGCGAATTTAAATTTAATATTTACATTGTTAATTAATTAAACATGAAAATGAATTTCTTTACAATGATTTTAAGGGTTGTTAACCTGATACTTAATCATTCAATTGAATCCAGTTAATCAATCATCCCATCTAAATGGTAGTTTAATTGTTTATCTCCAGTCTCATCTCAATTATTGTATAATTTTTCATTAATCTGCATTCATTTCAAATTAATATCTTCAACAATCAGCTTAATTTTTAACATCATTCATATGGATTATTGATACATCTTTTTTTCCTCTTTTTAACCAGTTTTCAGATGGAAAAGATTATCAATTGGATTATCAATTTTGGCCTGAAAATCATCTCTATTCATCATCATATTCCTCCATTTTCAACATCATCAACTCGATTAACCTGGTAAGAATAAAGTCAATGAACAACAAAAAAACTAGAGTTGAACCTGATTATGTTTATCAAATTAATTGGAAATATTGAACACAAAATGCTCTCCATCAAATGTTATTTAATATATTCATCTGATCAGATTATTCACCTTGTTATCGGTATATATTCTTATCTTAATATATATCATTACTCCATTATTGCTTTACCTTTTCTCTTGATATTTAGCCTATGATATTATCATGATATGAACTGTAAAAAGTACTACGTTTATATCAAAAGCTATTAGCAAAGTGTGAGCAATGTAAAAGGATAAAAAAGAGGTGCGAAGTAAATAGGATAAAAATGAAGGAGGATGTAAAAGCTTCAGTAATCTTTATCAATTGATCAACTTGCTTGAACTAGCAGGAATAAACTGAGTGGATAAAGTAAAAAGCAAAAAAAGTAAAGACTTGGAATGTTGAATACAATGAAGTATATTATGCTCGCAATAATAATGTATAACATGTTTATATCAAAAATTAGGTGAACTATCAAAAACAGAAGATGCAAAAAGATCAAAACTGGGAAAGAAAAATAAAGCGTAAAAGTAAAAGTAAGTTGACGCTTTGCCTATTCAACTCTATCATCATTTTCATCTTATGATTATTCTGTTTTCATCTTTTATTCTTCTTTCTCCTTCTAAAGGGAACTTAATTTCCTGAATAAATATCATATCAAACCTGATTGCAAAAAAGAGAAATCCTTCATTCATGGACCAAAGAAAGGGAAAACAAGAAATCTTCTAATAACCATTCCATTCTTATCGTTATTTCCTATTGGGAGTGAAAACTCCCATGATAATTGCCATTGTAAAGTTTACTCTTCATCTTAACTTTATTTCATTTCTCTGTCTTTTTGCTTTTCTTCCTCAGTCTTTACTATTATTTTGTCGCCTCTTGGTTAGAGCAACTCAACTCATCTGACTTATCAACTCAAGTTGAATCACGATTGAAACACAAGGTAAATATGAACTTTTGTGAGTTCTTCATCCCTTCTACTGAATTAACCTCTTCTTTCTTTTACCTTTCATTGTTAAAGCCGGGAAAACTTGATGTGATGCTGATGGATTAAAATATTTGGTCAACACTTGCTCAATGTCTGTGGATCAATGATGTAGGTAAAGAAAGTTAACCGTAGATTTAAGGATGATTAAAGGGAATGTAAACTGACAAGATGAAAGGTCCTGTTATGCATTGATGTCTTAATCGTGGCGCAAAAGTGCAGCAAACAGGTGAATTAAAGGGATCAATTGAACAAGTTTAATAACACATTTTGATAATCTTTCAATGATCTCATCTCTATAATCATCTAAATATAAATATATATTTATGCATTAATATATATATAAATATATTTTCCAATTTGCTGATAATATTTATTTCTAGATTGAAGACCAACAAAGATGATGATGATGAAGAAGGAAGAGAAGCTGATAAATACTCTCTTTGGTTTCCCCTCTTCTCGTATTGATGTTTGAGTTCCGGAGTGAAACCCAAGGGAAAAGCGTATATTGAATTTTTGTGGATCAAAATGAAGAGTAAATTTAGTCCAACAAAGTCTGTCACTTTGGGACTTGATAACTTTCATCTTTTTCATTCCTCATCTTTATTCCTCTCTGTTTTTACTCTCCTCTTATACGGTTATGTGGTTAATGAGGAAGGCGTTTAAAGCCCAATAACTCGTGTCAAAGAATAAATGGTCTCCAAAGACGACTCAATCAAACCGTGAAAAACCTTTTTTATGCTCACTCAATCTACTTTATAACCATCCATAGCATGAGCGACATCTTTTTTTCATCTTTATCCTTCATCATAACCATCAACAAAAACATCATCTCAAGTTATTCCAGAAACACAGTAATGTTTATATTATTATTTGAAGAGATGATAAAATGGTCTGTAAAAGATGATTGAACAGACAAATAACCATGAAAACCTTGTTAACAGGGACTATATATTTATATTTAGTGATATAATTTTGATGTGATGATCCCTGTGGAGTGGGACACTCTGTGTAATACCTAATAGAGCGTATAATTTACCCTTTTTTAAATAATGTGCATAATAATATGATAATAATTTCGAGGCCACAAACAGTGCCAAGATGAAAGCGAAAGCAGAGAAATTAAATTAAATCAAAGCCCATTTGGTGTCTCCACTTTCAACTTGAACCATCAGCAAAATTACCAACACGAACATTCATTACAATCAAGTTAACCACAATCTTACTATGAATTGATGATTATCATTGTTATCATCATCATTGTACATTATTATTGTACAATGATATATCAACCTTTACATAACTCAGCCTCATGAATATTGTAATGAGTTATGTGCTATAGAAATGGTATAATATCTGACTCAAGAGGCATAGCAAATGATGATGGAAGGATAAGTGAAGATGAAAAAAGGCAAGAAGTGAGTGAAACAAGAAGGAAAAAAGCTGAAGATGAAGAAGAAGATGAAGAGAGAGAAAAAAAAGGCAAACTAAGGTCATTTTCAAGTGAAACCGCGTGGCTAATCATTCGTTCCTCTAATTTCTTTACCTTTAATCATTGATCATTTACTTATTTCTTCTTATGACAGCCAATCAATTAGCTCTTTTCTTACCCTATCTTCATCATCTCACCCACTTCATTTCTCCTACATATTAGTAGGGAAGATAAAGAGGAAGATCACACACGTATTTAGAATAAAAGAGAAGATGAGAATCACGAGAAGAACATGATGATGATAATAGTAAAGGGCCATTGAGCCTTAATTGAAAATCTTAATGTGATTTGTCTTTCTAAATATTACCTTTTATGTTTACCTTGAACATTTTTTCAAATTTTCATTTTTCTTCTTTTTCTTTGTTTCTTCCAGATTTTTCATCATTTTCATGTTTGATCAATTGTTCCTTCATCATCATTATCATTATGGTTATTATGAATGAGAATCATTTGGAAACTAAATGAGCAAACTATTATATCGAAGTCAACGTTTGGTCAAAGTGAAGGCAAAATGTAAAGACAAAGCAAAGTAAATTTGAAAAAGCAAATTGAAAGCAAAGGAGAAGAAAAAAGAATAACAAAATGATTGGAAAATTTTCGTTAATTTAACGTTGATGTTCGTGATTAACTGAATTGTTTAACATAAACAGGAAAAACGTTAATGGGTAAATTGCCCTCTGTGAGGTCGAGTTTAGAGTTGATTAAGGTAAATGGTCAGAGGGCGTTGAGCTGGTCATCGTTTTTGCTTCTCCTCTTATTACCATTATCATTACAATTGGTGACTTAAAAAGTGTAACTACATGAATAGGAGTTACCTTTGGGTGCTCTCTAATTATGTGGTTCATGGTTAGTTAAGGTCATCAATTTAAGGATACCAAAGTACGGCAGACAAGTTAACAATGAACATGTTTTGAATTATTTTTTCTTGTTCATCTTACAGTCAGTTACTAATTTAATTATTATCATTGAATGCAGTCTAAAAGTATCACTACACAATGGATCGATAAATAGACACAAATTTAGCAGAAAAATATTGCTTCAATTTTGTTGTTTTTACCTTAAATAATAACGATAATGATAATTCAAAGTGTTCATTGGTTTTCCTTTTTGTTGTTTACTTCTTCTTCTTCTTCTTTTGATGGTCAATAAGATGATGATGAGCAAGAAAAAGGTTAACAATCAATAATAATCAATCATTATTAGAAAATTAAAGATCTCACAAGATTTTTCATCTTGTTTACCCTTAAATATTATCCAGAAAAATGCGTAACAAAAATGATGAACAAAATAGAGCAACATTTAGTTTCCTTTTCTTCTTCTTTCTTTCACTTTCACAATCAATCTTGAAGAGTTTTTTCCTTCATCATCATTATCATCATCATGATCATCTTATTTTTGCCTCTTTTGCTTGTAAAAACGATTATTGTTCATTTTAATTCATTCATTTACTCACTTAACTTCTCAATGATAAGATATTATTTTGTTGTTTTTGTTCATCTTCATGTTTCCTTGTCACATAACAACGTCTTAACAACATTTTAGGTTACAAAGTTACCTTAATTTAGATGATTGATATTGATTGATTGAATTTCAACCTTTTCATTCTCGCATCTATTATATCCATATATTTATTGATATAATATAAATTGATGTAAATTTAACTTATTTTTTCACTTGGTTTCATCACATCTTTAAGATATATATTTCATTTTTTCAATTTTCAAAATTACCTTTAAAATGAATATCAAATGAATTGATAATTCAAAGTTAATTCAAACCATTTTTGTAATCAAAATGAAAGGTTTAACTTTGAAGGTAAAATTATGACTCAATATTATTGAATGATATTAACTTGAATGTGAAAAGGTTTACCTTTTATTACTGGAAAACAGTTTTACTGTAAAATTGATTAAACATCGAATGGTTAATCATTAACTTGTAATAACACTTTAATCACGATTAGCTATTAACTTTACCATTTAGTTTTGTGATTGATCGACATTTAACTCAACCAGCAACCACATTTAATTAATTAACTAACTAATGTTAATAGTTTTTCTTAATGTTGTTCGATTTCTCAATTAATCACAAATTGTTTTCTCTTGATTGTCATTTGAACAGTTGAACATATTATCAATTCATTTTGATAATTTGCAAAATGAAAAAAAGCTAATAATGATTATCAAAGTGATTGGACTAAAAAGCAGAAAAAGTAGAAAACTATTAACATCATTTTTCGCTAATTCAAGTGAAATGTTACAATTTAACTGTTGAGTTCATTAATGATTGAGAATCATTTTTAGCAATCAAATTACATTTAACTGTGTTGATTGTCATCATTTAAAATATTAATCAATACACTAATCATTTCCAATGGTGACCATTAACTAACAAATTGTAAAATGAAAATAATCTGAATCTAGGTTGAAGTTTAAACAGCCTGCGGGAACCAGAAAAAAGATGAATACTGTTTACTCATCAAAAAAAGCAAACTTCATCTTCATCCTTTTTCATCTGACTAACCTCTTCAGCATCCTCATCATCATCTTGTTCATCATTTTAATCGTTATTATGATGTTGAAACGACCTTGCCTTTAGGTGAATCAGTGAACATCCAAAGTGAATGGTCAATGGTACAAGAATTGAAACCAAGTCAAAATGTTTGTCAATGACAATCATTTGTAACAATAAGTTGACTGATTATTAATTTTAAACCATTTTCTTGATTCTTCCAGTGTCCTTTGGCCATCACCTTAAACCTTTTTCAAGTGAACCTCTGCATTCACCTTCAACATCTCTAATCACATTTAACCATTGAACAATATTCAAAATTATTTCTCGTTGGCTGATTGCTCTTAATGGAAATTTGATTACATCGTCATCAACATGATGATAAACAACATGGCGTAAGATGATTTAATTTAAAAAACAATTTCTGCTTTTAACACTGTTTTAACGCTCTTCAAACTCACACAGATGAAGATGATAAACAGGAGAGGAAAAAGAAGCAAGATTATCTAACTAAGTGTGAAAGTTTCACAGTAATTTGAAGTTGCTGAATATAAGGAGGAATGAAGATGATTAGGGAAGAATGAGGATGATGAGGTTGTAATGAGACGGAAAAAGGATGCTGATGAAAGAAAAATGACATGAAAATTATGATGAAAAAAAAGGATAAAAGGTTGAAAGGTTTTTGTTGATGAAGATGATGAAGAAGATGAAATTGTGTTGATAATAATGATGATAATAATGAAGGTGAATCAAGAGATGATAATAGGTCTGTTTTATAGGAAGAAAGATGAATTATAGAAACAAATTTTAAAGAGAAAACCCTTTTTTCCTGAAAAGCAACTTTCCTTTTCGCTATATATTATACAAACATGGAAAAGATGAGAATTTTTTTCATCTTCTTTTATTCTTAAAGCAAGAATAAATTTTCTTGACAAATCATATTCCTTCCTTTCATTTTCATCCTTTTTTCATCTCTTTTGTTGTTACCAAGTTTCATCAACAATTGTTATGAATGAATGAACATGAAAGATTGAACAAATTGAAGAAAGAAACTGAATTTTGAAGATAAACAATTGAAACATTTCTTTCTCTTCTCTTAATATCCTTTTTGTTTATTTTCAAAGATGAATGTTAAAATGAATTTAATATTTTTATTCTGATTTGATCAGATTCAACTTTTCTCTTCCTTTTACTTCAATTTATTAACATTATAATATTTATTGACTTTTACTTGACTAATGAAAGGTTTATTACTCTCTTCTTATATCATTATTACAGGTAACACTAATCAATTGAATGGATGGGAGTAAAAATGATTACGGTTAAATTGATGGAAATGTCATTTATATTAAATGTAATGAAACTGGTCAAGTTATTGGATGGAAGGAAAAACATTTTTATCAAAATGGACAACTGATTAAAAAAGATAAAGAAAAGATTAGACCAAGAAGATGATGGAGAAGATGAAAAGGAGGAAAAGCGCAAAGTGTAACTGAATGACATTTGAGCTGTTATACCATTTGTTCACTGTTTATTTGTTTCACAAGGAGAAGGAAGATGAACAAAAATGATGAAAGATGATGAAAAGATCAGCAAAGGATGAAGCAAAGATGAATGAAGACGAATCCTATATAATGTAAAGATAAAGATACGCCTAAGGCATCATCATCATCAACAACAACGCCAACAACATCAACAACAATAATACAAGGAGTAACATCATGAAATGACTATAGCTGATGGAATATGGAAAGAAAGAAAAAAAAGATGATTAGAATTACTGGGAAAAGAAGAGATTCTGATGCTGCTGTTGATGATGATGATCATGAGGATGGTGATGATGATGATGGAACAGAAAGAAAAAAATGATTGCCGAGAAAAAAAAGCATGAAAATAATGGTGAATAGGAAAAGCTAAAAGACGAAATGAGATCAAATCTTATTGAGACTCATCATTATAACCATGATAACATCCTCTTGTACCTTTTTTATGGCTAAAATAATTACCTATAAGGTAACTTTATCATCATCATTTAGCCTGACCAATTCTGTTGGTACGTTATTGGTTGATCATCAGGAGTAACTTAAATGATCAACCAGCAACTACAAGCATTCGTTGTTTTTTTGCTGTTAATACTTGAGACTGAAGTAATAGGAAACACTGAATGATTATACATTTTTATGGTTAAATACTGGATCAGGATAATAACTTACCTGATAAAGATATAAAGTAAACTCTCAATCAGTTGACAATTTTGATGCTCATCTCTTTACTTTACCTTTGACCTCATTTTTGCCGAATTGTGATTCCCTCTTAATCTCTCAGTAAATCAAATAAGCCGGATGTGGGTCCTAATCTAACCATTTAATTTGGTTAATTTCCTCTTGAAACGGTAAACCATTTCAATTCCAATTTGACTTTGATTCAACATTCTCATGTATTGTTAACATAATCAATAATATTATTAATATGGATATTATATTTTTTCAGGTTCACTTTTTGTTGCCATTCAATTGTGGCCACATGTACATGGATGTATCAATAGAGTGAACCATTTTGACTACAAAACGCCGTTGTAATGTAAATATGAATCAGTTTGGATTAACATTGGCAAAAGGTAAACAAAATGACCATTCAATTAACTTGAAGCAACAGCTCAATTTATTAGCATAATAATTTAAATATCCAAATGATTATCCTAAATTGATCTAATTTAAAGTCACAATTCTAATTTCTTTTTTTCTTCTTCTATTCAATACAGATAAAGATGGCACAAAGAAGATGAAGATGAAAGAGAAGAAGAAAAGTGTGAAACATCTTTTTAAGGTCTAAATCTTGATCTTGTCAAACTGTTCAACTCTTGAGCTTCTTTATCCTCACTAAATCTTACCAGGGAGTCTTTACAACATCGTCTGATGATTCCAATATCATCATCTTTTAAAGGATATTCAGTATTTATAGACTTACAAGTATTAAGTTTTTTATCCTATGAAGCTTCTCGTGGTAATTGAATGAGACAAGCAAAGCGACTTGAAAGTTATATAAGATGATGAAGTAAAAAAAGGAAGATGAAGATGTGATGAAAGAAAAAAATCTAATTCTTTTTTCTTTCTCTTTCATCTTGAAGTATCTTGCAAACTCAATAATAGGTTAAAATGGACAGGTAAGTTTCCCTGTTGTCATTTTGATCATCTTTTCGTCCTCATCATCTTGTTGTACAATTTGTTGAAAGCAAACCAACAGTTGAAAAGACTTACTTACACACAATGAACAAGTAAAACTCATTTTTTGTGTATTTTTCTTGCATTCGCATTTCCATTCTAGACTCATGTTTGCTGATTGTGAATTGGACAAAGAGAAGCACAAAAAGCTTTAAACCAGCGCAAAAGTTAAGTTTCAATGGATACAATCGGTTGGATAAATTTGAAAAGCAGTTAAACATAATACAAAAAAGTTATGGAAGGTAAAGATAGATAGTTTTACAATCATTTAATTGTGAAGTGTTGAACCATAATATTTATACTGAAAATTGTGTATTTTGAGGTTAGCTTTAATCGCCTTCTCTCCTTTTTCCTGCAGATAAACAAGAGGTCACACGAAGGTTTCCATCATCATTATCATCTACATGATCATCTCTGAATTGGCTTGTATTTCATGCTGATTGCCAAGTAAACTTTGGTTACACTTTTCACACTCCAATTGGTACGATTTTTGGTCCTTTTCTGGACTGTTTCGAGTTACAAGTTTAACGTTTGACATTGACATGAAGAGGAACCAAATGGATGAAAATATGAAAAGATATCGGATAACTTATATAGTTGATATTACAATTGATTGTAATTATTTTACCTTTACACTTGAGTAGCAACTTTATCTTTACAAAACTACATAAACCCATGTGTATATAGATATACATGTATTTATAAATCAATTGTTACTTGAGGTGTTAACAAGGATGAAAGAGAGTCTGAAGATGATGAGAAAAGGTGATGTTAAAGATGTTAATCTCTCTCAACTGTATTGGCCTTTTATTGATTCAAACCTGATAATAATAGCAATAGTAATGATAATATTATGGGAGTGATATTAATAGGACTTATCAATGAATGAAGTGTTAATAATATCACTGAATCTTATCAAAACGTTTTCTTTTCATTTTTGTTCAGGTTTGCTTTTCCTTCATAACAAACCTTTTTTTTGTTTGATTCAATCTTGAACTGTAAATCACAATCAACAACTATTTTAAGGTTTGTGAACATCAACTGTTGTCATCCATTGTAATGATATAATAAAGTTTGGTTAACACGTAATAATAGAAGTGCGTTTAGTACGGATTTTGGCCTTTAAACTGGCCTTAGGCAACCAAAACCGTGAGTATTAATGCTGCAAATTATTGTTAATCATTAGCAGCGTTTTTTACTCGTTGTTGGTTACATTTATTATTTGTATTATATCTTTACAATGCAAACCTTTTCATCTTCAACACTCAATATGTTACTTTGTAGGTCATAATTTTAACGGAAATTATTATTTTCTCAATCATTTTTGATATTTTTATGTGAAAAACAAAAGTTCACATTTTAACTCTGATTGCTTCAACTTGCTGTAATGTTAAAAGGTATTTATTGTTTACCTTTGGGCTAAAATATTGCCATTATGATTATACAAGTTGACAGTAAATTTAAAGTAACTATCAATTCATTATCAGTTTCATAACACTGTTATTAGCATTACAATTAGATGCTGATAATTTATACCATCATCATCACTATTATTATCATTAATATCGTTGTTTTAAGCAAGTGCAATAACCAACAAAAATTGAGACATAAATTGAAATATAAGATAAATATCTGAACATAATTAGTCAATTTTTCAGTCAACAAACTCACAATTAAATTTTATCAAATTTTGAGTACAAAATTAAATGCTTTGCAAGATGAGTCTAGATTTTGATTTTTGCATTTTACTCTGTAAGCTTTGAAAGCTTTCCTCACAATGGATAAAAGGTTTGATTTTTGAAAATGTCAAGACAATTGGATGAAAGAAAGTCGATCAACAAAGAAGATCCAAATAACGATTATTATCATTATTAACATTTCATTGTTATAATCGCAATCTTGCTGAGAAACATTGAAAATGTTGAATATAATGAGATGAATGTAGAGACAACAAGAATGTTATAATAAATGGTCTTTTCAATGGCAATTTGTTCTCATTGTTTGAAAATTGCTGTTGCTAAATCACAATTAGAACTGCAATTATTATTGATTATTTGATTCTATTTGATCAGACAATTATATTTTGCTTTCATGAAGGAAAACATTTCAACCTTTCAACTATTTGAATCACTCTTGGATGATAAACTCACTGTTTATCATTTACAGAATTTTCTTCTTCTTCTTATTTCATATTTTTGTTTTACTCTGTTTGCTATTTAATATTAAACCTTGAAATTTCAGCTCTTTGCTCCTCCTTAGTTTTGAAAATGGCCTTAAGCTGTTGGTTGAAAGCGAAATAAGTTGATGTTAAATCGTTGGTCTTATTTCGTTGCAACGAAACCTTCAGGGTAACAGCATTCAGCACTTATCTTGCAATTTATCCAATTGTTGATGATTCTGAAGAAGATCTCTGATGGAACTTTGAAATATTCATTTTTCAATTGAAACAATTTGTTTCAATATTATTTTTCTTTCCTTTCTTTCTGATAAATCAGTTGTTAATCGTGATCAATTGATTGTTACGATTATTGTGAACTGATTATGATTTGTTGCATAAAGAAAGGAACCAGAAGAAACTAATATTAATAACGATAATTATGTTTATAAATAATCGTAACCATGATAAATGTTAATGATAAAGTAATAACAAGTTGTTAGTTGATAATATTAGTTAATATTACTCGTTACATTTGTTAGTCTTTTATATTCACTTGATTACTGCCTCTCTTCAGTTCGCATTCAATATAATGACCATGATAATGCTAATGATAATAGTTTGGGTTAATAAATTTAGACAGTCAAACTATCAAAAGAAAAGTGGTAAAAAATTAATCAAATTTAATTTAGATTAAATTACTTACCTGCCAAGAGCAGGATTCCAAGGTAAGGAAAGACATTTTTGTGTGAATTGTTTTCTTCTTCTACCTGTTAATTTTTTCTCGTCTTTTCTTTCTGATTGGTTAAGGTTGCAAATTAACAGGAATTAATTTGATGATTGATTGGCACAATTCAATGAAACGTTGCTTGCAATTTGCAAAGTTCAATTATTGCTTTGTCAACTTTACTTTTGTTTTAAAATTATCCGCCACTTGATTGGGAACAACACAATTTAAAACACACTCACAGAGTTTATCAATTTGCTGTTGATAAACATTTAATTGTCGTTGAAATTGTCGACATTTAATTTTTGCTTTTTAACCTTTTCAAGTTGAAGCTGGTCTGAGAATAAGATTTTAACTGATCTTTCAATCTTATTGTTGTTCCGTTTAATAAGATGGCGATGATGGCGATGAAGATGGTTATTATGATGAACAGACTAATTGAAAGCTGATGATAATTAAAATGAAACACATGAGAAAAGCTCTTGAGGTTGTTATGTTCATAAGAATCATAAGAATAATATAAATATAATAATAATATAATATATGTAAGTGTGTAAAAAGTGAGATGAAAAGTGTAACAGAGTTACGTTGGATATGAAAAAATGTTGATCATCATTTTTCTTCTTCTTTCTCGCTCCATTTTTTTCACTCTCAATCTTATCCTTTCTTTTTCCTTTCTTGTTACAGATGATTATAATGATGATGATGTTTCATGGAATCTGAATAGACACACAGCAATGGCAAGTAGACACAGGGCAGAGAAGAAAGTAAAGACAGTCAAAGACAGACACAGATTCACAGTTACGAACAGAGTCTGTATGGTTCAACCCTCGTCATGACTCCCAATAAGATGAATTTAATGTTGACCTCACCTCCAAAGGCGTTTGTTGTCTCTGGTTGAACACAGAAGGGGCAAGAAAGGCAAAAGCAAAGCGCACAGAAGAAAGGAAGCAAAGAAAGGCTTTGGAAAGATGAGAATGATGATGATGATCGAAAAGAAAGAGAAACACAATTTTCATCTTTTCCCTTTCTATGGGTTCATTTGAAGAGACAAAAATGGCAATATCTTTGCTTTGCTTTACTTGTTTTTTGTTTGTTGCCTTAAGGGAGGTTCCTTATTGTTATCCTATATCCTCATCATCATGATCCTCATCCTAATCGAGTTCAGGTAACGCGCATCATCCACTCACTCCCTCGCTCATTCACATTATCTTGATCCTCCTTCTCCACCCACTCTTGCCACTGTCGAGTCTTACTCCAAGTCTTACTCTTAACCTTGCTTTAGACTGACTCTTGGTTTAGTCTCAACACTGTTTCACTGTATTTACACTGAACCTTCACAAGTCCCATTCAAACTCACTATATCGATCCATCATCATCTTTCCTCTTATTGGTTGCATTTGTATTTCTCAAGGCGGAGACTCTAACGGTACATTGTTATTGTGCTTGTATTATCATCAACATCATCATTCTCATCATCTTTTACTTCTTTGTAACTACTTTTCTTCTCTCTTCCTCTCTCTTCCATCTTTACTATCGCTAACATTATAAGCTCATTTTTTGGATACAAATTTTTTCTCATTTTCTTTATGTATTTATGTATTTCCATCATAATAATCATTCCTATTCTTGTTCAATTCAACATTTAAATGCAAAACAAATTGAACATTTTGATTTGTTATCAATTTGTTAGGTCACCCTTTTTCATACTTTATATCATGATTATCAATTGATTTTGATTTCTATCTTTTTCTCCTTTTTTATAATATTAACTTCAACCTTTTCAACATTTCTTGCCTCTTATTTAGATTGCATTTTTAGAGTAATATTTTTTTATTGAAAAGTCACTTTTTGCTTATTTTATGCTGTTGCTCGGGTTTGCGTTTAATGTCAAATTAAGTTTTACCTTGATTGGTGATGGATGATAAAATGTATTTAAAGGAAAGGATAGATGATGATGAGTGAAATTTGATGGTGAAAAAAGGCAAAAAATGTTGAACAAATTGATATCAGACAAACACATCAGAATGGCTTGTCAATGGAGAAGAAAAAAAGAAATCTGAATCTTTCCATCTTTTATCCAGCTTCTCCTATCACCTTGCATTTCAAGTTATTACACGTTTTATATATATTTTCAGGTCACGATAAAAATGTCGTCTTTGTCTGTCAATTTCATCATTTATCATCAATCTAAATGATCCCTTTTGCCTCTTTTTTTCACCAGCATCAGCTGATGAAGAAGAAGAAGAAAAAGTCTATTACAGCCATTCAATTTTGGATCCTTTTCTTTCCTCTCTTCCATCAACAGAAAGGCAATTTTGACATTCTCATTGAACATGAAGATTGAAATCAAGAAGAAGTTGCAAAACTAAATTCACAAAAAGCAATGATCCTGATTCAGGTGATGATAAAATGAAGCAAAGTGAAGTGAAAAAAGCAAATGAAAAATGCAATTGAACATCTTATTGACATTTTTGATCATCTTCAACTCTTGAAAAATTCATTGATCTTTATCTGTAATCATCTCCATAAGCATGATGGTTTAAACTTGAAAACCCAGAAATGTGATTTGATAATAAGGATAATAATTTAAAGAGTGAAAAATGACTAAAATTTGGGTAAAAAGCAGCAAATTTGGAATGAAAAAGGATGAAATAAAAAAATATTTCTTTAGGTTACATCTCTTTTTGATGAATGAAAAGTGTTACACTGAGTATGAATGTAATGATTATATTAGTAAGTAACTATCCTTTGGCAATGTTTGTAAATTTTTTTACTACAAAATTCTCACTCTTCTAACATATTTCTTTCTCTTTCTGTTTCGCAGTTCAGTTGACCAGTCTGATTCAATGGTGACCAGTGAAAAGCCAAAGGAAAAGCCCTGAAAGATGAAACAAGAAAAAAATGTTAACCCAGCAAACTAAAGATATACATACATACATGATATTATGAAAGTGCGGTTTGAAGCAGCAAAAAACTGATTCACCTGCGGCCATTCAAGTTACATCATGAGTGAGAGTGATGAACAAGGTGAAGGAGGAGGCTGAAGACCTTGCGGGGAAGAAGAAGATAATGATGAAAAAGAAGAGAAAAGAATGAACAAAAAAGTACAGTTTGATGAAGTAACAAAAAAAAGGAACCGAGGAAAGACCATTTTAGGGATTTTCTTAAAGCAAACCAATGTTACCTTTAAAGTTATTCATTCAAGTTTATTGGGATAAAATAAATATTACACTCTGACCAATTGGATTTAGTAATATTTTTCAAGGTTATCATCTCCTTTAAGGCGTTCATCATCATCAGCCATCATCATCTCGCTTAAAGCCAACAGATAACAGAAGCATCAACAAGCCAAGGAGTAACACATACACACACACAAAAAACCAAGCCTTGAAGCAGTAACGTCTAGTCGTTAAAATGCCCCATAAAGATCATCAGCTTTTTTTACCCACAGGTTATTTATATGTATTTACTGCTATTGATTTAATATTATGTGTGTACTCATGATGATTATGATTATTATTATCATCATGATCATCTCTTACAACTACTACTACTACTACTTACTACTAGAACGTGCTATTTACGTTCACTTTGATTTTCACTGTACCGTTACTTGTTGTTTATAATAATCTTGCAAAGGTGTGGTCATAATATTTCCGGTTGTTTAACCGTAAGGCATTTTGGATGCTATTTTTTTCACTCTCTAACAACAAAAGCCTCAAGCATATCGTTCATTTGGTTGTTGACCTTCATCAAGGTTACCCACTTTTGTATTTACTGCTTTTTTAGCTCTTTTAGTTGGCTTATTTCACTATTATCTGAGGTTATCTTAAAATTCTGATCATATCTTTTGCTTCGACATCTAATTATCAATGACATATTATATGGTAACTGTCATCATTCAATGATTGGGTTAACAATGGGTGACAATGGGTTGCTTGAAAAGGGCGCTTTATGAGAGTCGCTTGTTACTCTGCTGGATGTCGCTAGTTTTTAATGCCTTTTGTTTTATTTTGTAATCAATTTAACGATCAATTTTATTCAGTTTTTATCTGATTTATATTAATTATCGCAACTTTAATTAATGCTCAAGTCTTCCGTTTAACCCGACAAGCGTTGAGTTCAATTCGTTTTCAAGTGCCACCTACACATTTTGTGTTACGCAAAAAGAGGATCAATTTTCACTTTATTGTTACCCATTTATTTTGTGAGTGTGTGTTGATGTGTTTGTCTTTTATCCTAATTGTTGCCAAGTGTTTGATTAGCAATGCTAATTGTTGATTATCATCTTGATTAGTTGTTAAATGTCACTGTCTAATACCAACTGTTTCCTTGTCACAATCACAAAGGAAAGGAAAGGAGGAAAATTTTCATTCTCATCATTTATTCATAACTAAAATCTTGTTATCACTGTCATCCCTGTAATCATTCTCTATTATTAGTCTTCCTTTTTTTCTCATCACAAAATTATTGATCATAATTGGATGATGATACATTTGTGTGACATGTATATATGTATACCTTTAAGAGAGCAAAGTGTGTCTCAGTTCATCTTTTTCATTGAGTCAAATATTTTTTCAACTATAAAATGAGTTAAAATAGGCTCCCTGTTGATGAAATACAAATACAGATATGTAATAATAATAGTATTAATAACAATAGGGTGCAAACGCCTGTAACGTGCTTATATATTTTGATTCATAACCATTAAATATTACATATTAATAAATGTTAAATCCATTTAGCACTTATCGTAAACTGAAATTCATCAGCAAATGAAAACAAACTCTAAATATGCCAATTAGATGTGTATCATTATAATGATGAAATATCAAAAATCGCAGCATGGCTTCCATTTTGAGGTAGATCCACTCATAATTGTAAATCGTTTGCTTTACCAAAATTGGATCAATACTTGAAAAATGCTAATAATAAAGAAAGAGAAGACAAAAATGAATAAATATATGAATATAAGATAAATATTATTGAAAATGTGGATGAATCAATGTTACCTCTTTTTTCATTTTTAACTTGCTTTCAATTTGTTTCAATTGACTCTTCAGCACACTTTCATTTTTATATCATTGAACTTTAATTTCATCCATTTATTTGTCCTCCTCATCCGTTCATAATTTGATATTATTATTAGCATGAGTATTGTTTTTAAATTCGTGGGAATAAATAATTTTCATGATTCTTTCCACCATTATGAGATGACTTTTTTGTAACATTGTACCTTCACTTGCTTTCAGATTAACTGGTTCACTGGATTGCTTCTCCTCGTTCGGTCGTTGTTTATTTTTCGGGTTAAGGCCACTCATCTGGTTGCGTTATTGGTGTGTTGTGATTGAATTGTCAAAGTTTAAAGCTGAAAGGTCAAACATTTGACCACAAGACAATAAGATCGTGAATAAATAAAGGTTTAGCTAGGTTAAAGTAAACAAAGTGAGAAAGGAAAGAGTGAGATTAAAATGAAAAAACAAAATAAGCTTCTTGTTGCCTTTTGACACGTGCTACGCGGTAAGAGGTAAAGGCATGAAGGAGTATGCAAGGAGGGCGAAAGGGAGGATAAGGAGGCAGAAAGGTTGATGGGAACACGCGTTTCATCAACAAGTAAAATACGTACTTAAGAGCATAATATAAGTAACATATTAGTTCTTCATTGGATCCCGATGAAAGGAACATGATGAGTTTTTCATATAGTGAAACTCTGTTCATGTAGTATATGATGTAAACAAATAAAGTTGGAAGATGAAAGATTTGTTAGATGAAGATGAAAGTCAATAGATGAGATTTGAGAAAAGATTTCTTTCCCAATTGATATTGAAGTAGCAAGACTGTGAATTAGGATGGGTGTTTGTGTATTTAACGAGATCCCAGCAAACCATCTTAAAAGTCAAGTGGATCATATCACCATCTTGACTTGAGGATCAACATTTTTCCTGATTATCATTTCATTGGAAACTCCATTCGCTCATATGAGAAATGAAAAATGCCAATCTTGGATTCAACTTTTTTTAAAAGCAAATAAAATGGCTTCAGTATAAAAATTATTGCAGTATGATGCTGAGTCTGAATCTTTGGAAAAGCACGAAATCCAAATTATCACAATAAATCTCTAGACTGCCAAATGAAGCCAACACAATCCTCTTCTAATTAACATGAACCAATCGTTATAATAATAATGATTGTAGGCCTAGAAAATAACAAAATCTTTTAGTCTAATAATTGACAATAAAAGCTGAACACGCATTAAATAACAAAGCTTACCACAAGATCTAACTTGAGACATCAATAAATGCACAGAAATGAAGCTGAATTGTTAGTATGATAGATACATTAAACAAATGACATTTCAAATAATGAACTGATTGGGTTTGCAAGATATGAACAAAATTAACAGTTAAACAATTAAACAATTACAGGAGTTTAAGACGATTTATTAAAGCACGAATGCAAACAGTTTTGCCTGACACATAGTCGAGTCGTACAGGATCAACCATAGAGCAATTTCATCTGGTGTTTGACAAAGAATTAACATCCATAGTGGTTTACATTCCACTGCTTTAAGTTTACTAAGAATGCAAAAATAAATTCAATTATTGAATTACAAATTGTTTTATATTCATCTTAATTCTTCTATTGATGTTATGTTATAGCTTCTATGTTGGTGATCATATCTGGTCTTTATTTTAAGCTGATTTTTTAGTTTTTTTCACCTTTTCCATATGCAAATGATTTCCAATTGAGTGGCTTCAGATAGCCATCCTTTTGTATTTAGATGTCTAAAACATGTCCAAGATATTACTAACGCTTGTAAGTCGCCTTTACTTTACCTAAATTCTGAGCCTGACCAGTCAATAACAAACATGAAGAGGCCCAGCTGTCTTACCTTAACTTTAACCTAAAAGATCACACAATAAAGATGTAAAAAGACACATCTAGAGAACACTTTACATAGTAATAGTAAAATCTGAAACAAATTAAACAACTGAAATAATTTTAAATTAAGCCAAACAAATTAACACTTCGTTAGACAATTGCAACATGACAAAGAAATCTGTTTCGGTTGCAGGGGCCAGCCATATATTGAGCTTTGCAGTGCAAAAAAGCAAAAATTGATTGAAGATGTAAATTGCAAAAAAGCATTTAATCATCAACCTTTAACATTATCGTATTTAAATGAGAGCTTTAGACCGGCCCAAGTTAATAAATATTGAACCAGAAAAGAGAAGCTGAGTGAACATGAAGCTCGTTGAATAATAAGATAATTACAGAGCAAAGTAAATGGAAGGATTGAAAGTTAACAAAAAAAGCAAATCATACATAGTATTAATAATACAAGATGAAAGACTTCAAATGATGAATCAAAATCAACAGAAAGCAGAAAGAAATGGCGATGTAATAATAATAGTAATAATAATGATAATAATAATGATGAAGATAGTGTGTCAACTTTTCTGTCCTTTTTTGTCGATTTGAAATTTCTTTTTTTTTCCAAGTAATTCTTTGACGGATTCCTAATATAGCCCAAAGCAATGTTAGGGAAATACAGCAAAATACAGAACAGAGAAGATGAAAAGAACAAAAACTCCTATATAATCATCATCATCATCTCCATCTTCATCTTCTTCATCAATGACAATCTTATAATCTGTTTCCTCTTTGAAAACCTTGACTACTAACTGCTATTAAACCCTTATTCAACCCCTAAATTGTGATCAAACACACAATACTCCTACATCATCATCATCATTATTATTATCATCATCATCTGTTCAGTAAGAAAAGATCAATTCTGAAAGAAGAAGAAAAAAAAGATCAAAAGTTGGATGATTAAATGAAGATGATGATGAAGGAAGAGGAAATATTTTTGTCAACTAAGCAAAGATATTTGATAATACATATTTAGTAATATCTTTCAATGTGAAAAGGTTTGGATGTAAAAATTTTCACACTCAACTTAACAACTGATATTTGCTTTTTAATCAAAATGAATTGCATTTGTTTGCACCGAGTTATCACTAATCACATCTCAATCATTCACAATCATTTCAAATGATCAAAGAACTGATCTGAATGAAAATTGAAAATGTAATTTTCCTTGTAATTGCTTATTTTCTGAATCCTTTTTCACTCTTTTCATAAAATCTTTGCTTTTCTTGTATTGTCTTACCTTTTCCTGATTTAATTGCTGCTGATTAAACAATTATCTTCACAATTGTTTCCTATTATAATCTTAACAATTACAATGATTGCCATTATTATTAAAATAAATGAACTTGTTGTTGACAATTTTTCAATTTAATAAAACATTCTCAAATTTCCTTACTTCACAACAAACCTTGTTTACATATATTTGTGTCAACACTTAGTCATTATAATACAAGCTAATAATAGTGAATAATAATGAATAATAAAACTACAATCAGTTGAAATGAAGATGATTATTGTTCAGAAATCATGAAAAGCAGAGGAAAAAAATAACAGACAAAGATGATGACAAAAAAACTAAAAGTAAAATGAAAATGAATGCAAACACAAGACAAAAAATTTTCATTCAATTCACCCTAAGGTAACTCTTTCCTCATCCTCATCCTTATCATCTTGATCATCATCATCATCATTATAATGGAAAGATCTTTTTGTTCAGGAAACTTTCATTCCCTGTTGTTGATGTTTTCAGTTTGAAATAGCAAATATTGTAACCCTAACCTTGCGGGAGAATCCATTAAATGGTTATTTCTTATGTTGCTATTCAGTCTTTTTACATATTCATCTTTAACCATCTTCAATCATCATCTTTTCATAAATGATAATATATAGAGCAAAATGATAATTCTGTTGATGATGATCATGATGAACATGAAACATTCATTGTCTTCCTTAATTTGCTAATAATCAGGTGATCACGATTACTACTCCTTAAAGGCAATGGCAATCATTTTCATCTTAAAAATGCATTTTCTGTGCAAACCTTTTCATTCATCTTTCAACTGTTCATTCACATTTCAATCAATCCAATCCTTTCAATCATTTCCAAATTATTCACTTAAATATATTAGTTTCACATTATTAACAAATTACAATAAACGATTCACAGTTAAACGAATCTTTCACTTTGATCATTTGCTGCATTGGTTTTGCTTTTTGTTTTGTTTTTCACTCTAATGTATGTATTCATGTTAATCAGTTTAATCTGATCTAATTTGGATTCATTTCAATCATTAATCAACCGATCAGCCGACAATAAAATGTAATGCAAGTTTAATTTAGCTGCTTTACCAATATTTTAAGATTTCAATCAACTTTACCTTTTTATTGATGCTTTTTTTGCAGCTCAGTTTATATTGCATTTTGAATTGATAATTAGTTGATCAACAAGTTGATCCAGAATTGAGTTAATCTGGATGTTAATCAATTAGGGATGAATTGAGCTGAACTGCACCCACAGAAAAGGTGAACATGATAAAGATTATTATAAGTTTAATTTAAGGTAAAACTGAATTTGCAAGTGAAAAAGATGATCAACTTTTTGCATCAATTTCTTGCTTTACCTTCTTTTGCTTCTGGTTTTTAATTTTTCTTGACAAATCTTGAAATATTTTCTCAATCATTATCATCAATATCATGTTCAGAATAAATTGATTTTCAAGTTACCAAAGTTCATCCAAATTCAATAATTTGAAACATTTTGTCTAATGACATTTCAACCCACTCTTAAACTGGGTTTGAGCCTTTCAACTTAATATTGAAATCTAATCATTTCTGATTTCATTAGTTTCATAATAATCATTATCCTGATTTGCTCAATCTTTGGTTAACTTTAACCATTAATGTGCTTTTTAATTACAATCATTTTAATGGTTATTTTAGCAGTCAATTAGTCTGTTAATCATTGACTATCAGTTTGATTGTTGCTATTTCTTTCACGCTTTCTGCTTTTCCAATTGTTTTTCACTTTGGATTTTTGGACAATTTAAAGTTGCTCTGATTGCTTGTCATTTACACGCACTTTCAGATTCATTGATTTAAATTCAATAGGAAATTAGATTTGAACGTTTTCTAAATCATATGATTTAACATTGGACAGTTCACTGAATCGGTGGTTTTACTAGTTGTTTTTATGGTCAAACTTGACTGATACAAAACTCATTCAGCTGTTAAGACGATTACAAACATCACAACCAAATTCAATATTGATCAATACAATTTCCGAATTTTTTTCTTCTTCTTTCACTCCTTTTATCTCATTTTTAATCTAATTTTGTGATCAAACTAATTGAATACAATGAAAATTGTGGAACAAGCCTGAAGGCTTAAAAGTCTGATGATCAAGATGATGATGAACAACCAAAAAACCAAGTCAATGTTTTATTATTGAATAAAATGTCTACTTTTTTTGAAACATTTCAACCAAAAAAGAAGCCAAAAACAGTTGAAAATGAACAAAAATTTAATTTAATTGTTCAGAGAGACAAGCAATTGAGATCAATATCAACAGAAAAATAATGAAACTATTGAGAACATATTAAACCCAAAAATACATCAAAATGCACCTTAACATATTCATTAAAATGTTCATTAAAATGGCGATTGAAATTTTCTTTCAAGATTTAGCTTTTAGGAAACAATTTAAAGCAATTTAGATCATTAAAATCTAAGGTTAAGGTTAATTTTATTAAATCCATTGTAAAAGCTAAATTGCTTGTTTGCTTCTTAACCTGACTTTTCAACCTTTCAAGTATTTCTTTTGGGGTTCCTCTTTGATTGCAATTATGATTATTATTAAAATGATTAACCATTGAGACAATCAATTGAAGTCAATTATCAACATTTAATCTTCTTCTGGTCATTTTATCAATAATTTAAGGTTGATTCTGGGAAATTATTTAGTAACATTTAGTTTGCTGGTGCAATTTTTATTGCGTGTTAATTCATAATCAATTGTAACGAAAGATTGTTAATCATTTTCAATGTTAATTCAACTTGATTATCCATAATTATAAATATAGTATTTTTGGGTTAACTTAACTTAACATTAATTTCGATTATAAGATTTAGAGTTAATCTTGTTCAGAATAAAACATTTTTTCATCAGATTTTTATGTTAATCAGAATGAGAACTTATTTGGTTATCATTTTTCTCTCATAACAACAGCAAAAGTTTATAATGGTTAGCTTAAAGTTCAGATCGAAATTATGTTAATATAAAATTCCTTTAACTATTTCAATTATTATTGAATAAATGTTTTAAATAGCAATTTAACAATTATTAATATTATTAATAATTTTATCGTTTCATTTAAAATGGCATTTTGAAACCGCCAATTGTCAAGATTGGCTGTTAACAATAAGCGTTGTCTGTATCTCATTGGCTACTACATTTTTTTTGTAAAATTGGTGCTCGTTTTGTTTATGCTTAATAACGGTTAACCGTTTTTTGTTTTAACTTTTGTTTTTTTGAATTAATTAATTGTTTTAATTAATAGACTATGATGACAATGTTTGTCTTAATTTATCCTCATTTTGTCATCACATCAGTTAAATCATCTTCTTTTCTCACCCATTCCAGTCTTCCTGTTGGATAATCATTTTCCCTGGCTTACCATTTTGGCGCATCATCTAATGCTGCTATTGTTGTTTTATTTTTTTCATCTTCTTTCTCATGACCCTACAACTTTGGATGTATGGACTTGCAGCATGAACCCAGAAAAGACATTGGATAATCTTAAGGGTTATACAAGGATAAAAGAAACGCTTAAACCATCAACTGATTATGATTAGAATGATGAGTTGATGATGGGAAGTGTGTAACTTTCAAGTGGACATAAGTTTATTGTTATACAGTCGAGATTCAATCAGTTATGGTACACAAGAAGAAAGACAAAAAAAGGCTGAATGAAAACAAAATTGTTTCCATCAAAAAGACAGCTACAGTTGACGAAGATAATGATAGTGATAAGATTGTTGTACACTATTATTTGAGATTGTTCATCTTCAATTGTTAATCGTTTAGATCAACAAACTGACCTCAAATTGATTATCCCGTTGGCCTTTTTTCTCTTCTCTTTTACCCTTGCAATTGTAAAGGGTAAATATTGGTTGTTTACTCCTTTTTGCCATTCTTCCTATCGTCACCAATATCATCCTGGTCATCGTCATTTGTCATTTGTCCAGTCGCGCTCAAATCAATATTAAAAGGTATAACAAGTCTATTAATTGTAGTTTATTCAATTAGATCTATTGCTTTCATTGTTATGGCTCTCTCTAGTAGCAAATCTTTAACCCTTTTTCATAATCATAACAGTAAATTCTAAACAAAAGACATGCAATAATGTTGATCATTTAACATAATCTTTTCCATCCTTTTACTCACAATTAAATTATTCTAGTTGATTTAGTTGTACTACAAAACCTGATGGTCAGCTAGTGTGTTGGTAACAAGTTGATATTAATAAGAGAAGAAATTCAATCAAATTCAATTAATAGCTGCTAATTCAATTTAAACTTTATTCTTATTCCTGTGATCCTTTTCCTTGCATTATTGATTCACTCAGTATATATTAAATCATCCTTATCATTTTATATTGGTGAGACAAACAGTGTGATCATCAAATTAAATTAAATTATATTTTGTCCAAACCAAAATCACCTTAAGAGTATTATCATTGAGAGAGTGAGTTGACCAAGCAAAAGAACAGGCAAATTTAAACCAAATAATGTTAACCAGGCAAAATTAAAATGCGCAATAACTCAAATAAGACAATGATCAATAGCTCAATTCATTGCAATCAATTGATCAAAGATAATATCTTGCAATGCCAAGTTTTAATAACCACCAAATAAAAAAAGCAAAACTCAACCCCAATAACATTAATAATTAGAGCTAATTCAATTTTTCTTTTTTCTTTTTCAGCTGAATCATGATTAAACTTTGATTCGGAGCTTCTCGATTGCTACTATTTGTTTGGTGGAATTTAAAATTAGATTAATGTTTACACTTGATGGTTACCATTATTATCAACGCAAAAATCAACATCAACAACAACAAGGTAAAAGAAAATCAAAAATTGTTATCTTCTTATCAAGGCCACCCTGATTGAATTAGCTGAAAAATCAATTGTTGAAATTAAAATTGATATAAGATTGTAATATAATCAGGTTCAAATGATTTACAAGAGTAAGTACAAAAAGCAACGAAAAAATCAGAAACTAAGTTTTTTTGCTCTCTTCATCATTATCTTAGGTAAGAAAGATTATTTGGAAGACCAGAT
This sequence comes from Tetranychus piercei, assembly GCA_036759885.1. NCBI lineage: Eukaryota > Metazoa > Arthropoda > Arachnida > Trombidiformes > Tetranychidae > Tetranychus > Tetranychus piercei. The sequence goes on from CM071877.1 coordinate 727,816, forward strand.
AACCATTAATCATCAACCTGAGAAGATATTCAAGAAGACGATGCTGATGCTACTGATGAAGATGATGATGATGGCGTAAGCAAAGTAAAAAAGCAAGGAGAAAAATGGCCAAATATAATGATCTTTTCATAGACAGAAGATAACTAATGGGATGAAAATGCATTAAATAATGGTCAAAGTGAAAAGTCAACTGGCCCTCCTCATTCTTCTCGTTCTCATCTTATCCTCCTCATCTTAATTTTCATCTTTCTTCATCAACAACAGGCAAAGGGAAGAAGGAGAAAAAATTATCAATATTTTTCAAGTTTTTATAACAGATTAATTGAAGTGTTCGGAGGCTCTTGTAAGAGAGAAGGCAAGAAATTTGAAGTGAAGAGATGATGATAAAGAATAAATAAGTGATAATGATTAGTGAAAGAAGAGAGGTGAGAGAGAAAGTAAAGAGTTTACCTTGTTAATAATTGAAAGTTTCTCTCGATCAATTATCATTTCTATTAATTCAATTAATTTAGCTACAGTAAAATCTCGCAAGGTTGTGAGCGGTCTCGCCGCCTAGCGATATTGTTTATGCTGCAAGAGGTACCTGACAATCTTTGAACAATTTTTCTTTTCCTTCAAATTATGATGATAATTCATTTTAAAATGAACATTTTTTACCTGTTTTTTGCTCCTTTCTTTCTCTTTCTCTGTCTCTTTTAATGTTAAATTAGAAGCTGTAAAATAAATAATAATCATAATGATAATGATAATAACATTACAAATGTAATAAATCTTACCACGACAATGATGATTATCACTATAACTTTACCTGCCCTAACCCTAAGTCTTTCAAGCACAAAACCAATGTTACTAACAGGTACAAAAAAACACACACAGAGATATTCACATTAAAGGTTTATTAAGGCACACTAAATGTGTTTAGTATTAATTGAATAAATTGTATATGCGAAATAAATTGTTACAAATCTTTGTGTTCATCTTTTCTCTTTCACTGTTTCAGTGTAAAATTAAACATAGCGCGCAAAATTAAACCGTCATAATGACAATAACACTTATACATTACATTTTTAAACATTACATTTTTTAAACATTACATTTGCTTAAACTAGTCTTTTGTGATTATGTTGATGATAATGATCAAGATGATTGTGATGACCAGGAAGATGTGTGTATTTATACATTGTTTATGCTTGTCACGGCTACTTAAACCCATTTCATCTATAGTTTACCTCTTAACTCTTACTCTTCTACTGTCGCTGTTGTCATTTGTTTCTCAACAGATTTTAAATCTTATATAAAAGGTGTAATGAACGTTTAACATTTTGCCTCAAATTAACTACTAATGAAGGTACTAATGTAGATCATCATCAACTTATGAACACACACAATTAAAGTTAATTACGAGGTGTATCATATGTATATTTATGTGTTAAGGGAAAAAAAGGATTTAATGTGGGGAGACAATTTGTTTTGCTGTTGTTGTTGTTGTTATTGCTGCCTCTTTTGTTTAACCTGGTAAAGTAAGTTGTTATAATTTTATTATTATCAAAACTGCCAATTGAACTACAATTAAACTACTGTTAAGTGCTACATTATTATCATCATTATTATGATTGTGATTACATTCATCTTTTTTATATATTTGCAGGGTAACATTCGAATAAACAATGAAAGCATAATTGTTGACTCTGGCTTCACCTCTCTTTTAATCTTTGTCATCTTAATTCAACGAAAGCAAGCTTTTATACATTTTTCTGGTTTTATATGGATGTAATGGCAAACAATCATTCGTTAATGATTATAATTATCCAAAGATTATAATTACAAGACCAGTGGATAGTTTGATTAACATTTCACCCATGAGATGGTTTCTTAATCAGTTACATTGTCTTGGCCAAGTCTATCAATGTTTAATGTACAAGTAACAAGTGTATGTAACAAGTATACATTTTACACGTTATGTTTTGCACTTGAAATAAGCTGAGCAATCAGCTGGAATTAATACAATTGAATTTAATAACATTATTAGATTACAATTTATCTATATAAATGTAAATAGTTCAAATTGTTCTTTTCCTTTTTTAGTTCATCTCCCAGCCGGTCAATTGTGTGCATCTATTGTGCTTTTCGTATGAAAATATGACTCTAAAGCATAGCTCTTCGAGTGACTGCATAATATGGCTGAAAAATATTTGATGTAAAACTTTAACTGCTTCAATTATTTTGAATTATGAGTTATTCAACAAACAAATGTATGTGTACAATTCATTTTTCAACCTAAATCTTATCGATAACTGTTTTATTCTCATACTGATACGATTATTTTTTGTCTTTAGCTTCTCTCTCCCGGCTTAACCATTTGCTCAAATCGTATTAATGCATCGCTATTTAATCGTCTTTTCAAGTCTTTACATGGATTTAATCATGCTAAATCTTGACCAGATCTTAAGAGTCGCCAAATTGTTATGACTACTAGTCAGCCTGAAGATAACATATGGGGTGATTGAGCTGTTCACCTTACCTTAAATCTCAATGATTCCTAATCAGCAAATTAAGCGACTTTGGATTATCATTAATTCAGTTATTACCATTCCATCCATCATAATTATGTACCATTTGATAGGGAATCAAAGTCTTATTATGATCATGAGACGATTAATGTAATTACTTCTCTATGATAACGGCAATGGAAACAATGTTTGATTAATCTGACTATATTAATGTAACAATAACTTGTATTGTTACATGTTTAAAACCAAATTTTTGATCAATTTTAATGATGAATCGATAACACATAAATCAATCAATATTATTGTTTTTTAGTATCAATTTAACGAGTTAATACAACATTCAATTTGATTTATAAGTATTGATGAACAATATTTAATTTGTAGGTAAAAAGTATTAGGCCTACAATTAACTTGAACAACTCAAACCGCCCATTAAAACCTCCCAATTTCATGTAAACAACAGCATCTTCAACCAATTTTAGGTCTTTTTCAACTAATTTTGATTTCCTTTACTTTTCTTTCTCTTTCATCATAATGATGATGTTGATGGTAATGATGAAAGGCTGTCATCATTTACTTTTATGGTCAAAATAGATTATTAACTTAATACAATTTAAATGATGATCTGTTAACGAATGTTGCCTTTCCATTAGATATCAATATTACAATATCGATTTCAGTGTAAGCTTAACTTCGGTTAAAAAATGGGTAAAATGTTTCCATTTTTTCTGTTATCCTCTTGATTATATTGTTAATTTGAAAGTAATTTAGATTAATACCTTAATCTGATGCATAAAAGGGTATTAATAAAATCATATTATATTCAATCAATCAAATTAATTAAAGGTTTCAAGTTTAATATGGTTTTATGTAATCATATTTTGCAATCACCAACAGCAACAAACAAACACTTCAACAATCATCTTAAAATATTTCATTGGTATTATAATTAATCAGCTAAGCATTTAGTATTTAAAGCATCAAAGTAAACCTCTATTAAAATATAATCATAATCACTGTTAATCACAATCAGACAGCAAAAATTTGACTCTAAATGAAGGAACCAAAAAAGAGTCATCTTCATGAGGTGAACTCTTAAATCAAACAAAAAACCAGAATTAACCCATTCTTGATCACAAATTTTCACAACAATCAATTATCATTCATTTATAATTGTAATTATTGATTGTTACTTATCATCATGATCATTATAATTATTAGCTTTTTGCTTCTGATTATGATTATTAAAAATATGATCACAACAAGATCAAGAAAATGATGTTAACCCGATTCTTAGCCGTTTAAAAGCAAATACAGCAAATCAGAGTAACCTTATAATTGCTTGACTCTCTCAACAATTTATACTCAACATGACAGAATCAACAATTACAGGCCAACAATTTCAGCCTAAAGGTAAATAATATTAAACTAATATTATATATATAATAACTATATGTTGAGATTAATTATTTTTTACTCAACCTATACCTTTAATCACAATTAAAGACATTGATCAATCGTAAATATTGGTTATAACCTTCAATACAATGTGATAGGAAAACTTGATCAAAGATGAAGAGAAACAAAAAGGCCATTTATTGTATTCACCATTATCAATTGTAAATTGTAAATTTGATAATTTGATAAATTTTGAAATTTTCATAAATAATCATTTTGTAAATTGATGTGAATTTGGAACAATCAAGAAACTCATTGATCAACTTATAATAACAATGGGTGAGAAGATGAGGTGATGAAAACAAATGTGATTCTTGTTTTTGTTTCTCATTCAACAAACCTAAACTTTATTATCATTGTATGTTTGTTTTCATTGATTCTTGTTGATTATTATTATCATTATTAACATTATTAGTGTTCATACCTTTAATACAAATGAAAGACTGAATGAGAAAAGGTAAGAAATTGTTTTAATAAATGTATTTCAATGTTTAACTTGCCAATCCCACTGAACTCTCCTCCTTTTCACTGTAACTTGTGACTTTGTATACATTGCTATTATCTTGATGATTATTATCAAGGAAAGGCAGAATCGATTAAAAATTAAGAAAATCGTTCAATTTTTCGCTATAAACTATATTTAAGTTTGATAAGATGAGCTTACCTGATCAAATTACCTCCATAGCTCTAAAATTATGCGATTTTTTCTCCTAATTTTTAATCGATCCGCCTTGCCTTGTTTATTATTACAATTGCTTAACTCCACCTACTTTCTTGAAGATGATGGTGAAGATGATGGTGAAAATGATGGTGAAGATGATGATAGTGATGGTGAAGAGGAAAATGAAGAAGACGATAAAGAAAATGATGAAGAAGCTTGTAAGAAACAGTAAGCAGTTGAGAAGAGAGGAGTTAATTTACCACTCCTTTTCATGTTGATGAAGATAATTAATTGACATTTTATTCAGATTAAAATATCGTTTACTTAATTATAGAGGATCGGGAATTTGATTAAGTTTTGACTTGGGTCAAGATTTATGACGATGACATCAAATGAAACACATACCAATATGGACGACAACCTCAACATTAATATTTCATCGAAATTTTATTAATTTTTTTGACTTTTGCATTTTTCAATTTGCGCGCTTTGCTTTTCTATGCAATTCTCATTGGTTGTCGATGTTGCTATGTTAATGTTGACGGCGTTTTCTGATTTTATTTTAACTTTTGATTTCTGTTTAATTTGTTATATTTTATTCAACTATTTTTTATACATTTTAATTGTGTTCTTTTTAATTTTGTGATTATTATGAATCTCTCTTTGCCTTCTTTATTCACCTTAATCATTATGATTACCTTATTAAGTGAAAAAACGAGTGAGTTAATTAATGTACTGCTATTGAAGGTTAGAAACAAGTTGAACTATTATTATCTTTAACTTTTTTTCGGTACCTGAATGTTAATGTTTACTAATGAATATTTAATCGCAACGAGAAGAGAGAAAGTTAATCATTTAACATTGATTTCTATTGCTATTATTTAATGGTAATAAAATAATAAATATAATCATAATGATAATAATGGTAATCATAATAAGGGAATAATCAAGGAGAAGACAAAAATCTTTTTTTGTTCGCTTCGCTTTTCTTTCGCTGATGCTTTGGTTGCAGTTTTTTCTTGAATTGGTCCAATGTAATCAACTTTTTTGCCAACCCAAAATTTCATTTATATTTTCTGGTTAAATAGAGTAATAAACAGAAGGTAAAAGATGATGTTAATTAAAACGGTTTGGTTTGGATCTAATTAACTGATAGTGAACGCTAATTAAAAGCAAATCAACAGTAAAACCTCTTTTGCTAGTTAATTAAACATCAAGTAATTTTTATTTAGTTTAGTAAGTGAGTGAAAAAAACGACAAGAGATGCTGATGAAGTTGATGTAGTATATCATGATTATAAAGACTATGGTGATAATGATGGAGTAAAAATCAAGCTAATAATTGAAGATGTGATTGTTGATTGTTGGGAGTGAAAACTGCTCAACTAAAAAATTGGGAAAAACGAAAAAAAACTAAAACAACAATTTACTCAATCAATAACAATTGACAGTGATCAGTTTGGTTAGTTTTAATACGAATCTTTTCAGTTACAACAGTCTAGTATATTGTGTTTATACAATGTGATAAATAATCATTCCCAGTAGCAATTAACATTGGTAAGCAAATGATTTCAACTAACTTGTTTAACTTGATTGAATCACAATTTATACACTCATGTTTCATTAACTACACCTTTCTTAATTTTTTACAGCAATTACTATGATAAATTGGGTTTCATGAAGCAACAATAAGAGTTGGATTTCCATTGTACATCATTATAATCAATCAAAGGAATGGGTAATTATTACAATTTCACTGAAAGAAGCTTAACCAGTGAATGCTGCCGTTGATTGTGATGATAATTCTGATGATTATTGTAATCGTGATTGTTGATTGAAACTGATAAAAAGGCTGTTTAATGATGAGTGGGTTAAGTTTACCAACCAATCGAGAAGTAGAGAAGACCAATCTGATTAAATCATTTAGTGTAAAAATGACGAGGTAAAAACAAGGTAAGTTTACAGACACAAAAAGGCATAATTATGATTTTTAATGTTTTGTTTTGTTTTTTACCTATGATATTAAATAAAGGTCTGTGACCTTTTACTTTACAACAATTTCAATGATCAGTTTTCAATGAGAAAATTATTCAGCCTCAAATGTTGATCATCATTTTCTCATCATCTTCAGAAGCAACTTCATGTAGTAGCTATTATTAACAGCAATTATTAATGAAACCAAACAAAGTTAAACCAGAATCTTGTGAAAGTAATTTTGATTTGAGGCGCAGTTTCGATGATTTGATTATTATGAGTATTATTATTATGTTTATTATTACTGGACAAATGAGAGTAAACAAATTGTTTTAACTACAAGAAAATGAAAATGAACCCAAACAAAACAGAACAGAGGAAGAGAGAGTATTTTATGTTCATTTACCTGCCTTTATGCTAGTTATTTTATCTTCTATCATCATCTTCACCATTCTTTTTGTTTTACCTTGTTTCTTTTCATTATACTTACCATCATTATTATCATTATTATTATTGCCTTGAAAAAAATCAAATTTATGAGCGTGATTCTCATCGTGAACTGATTTGCTTACAGATGATCATCTTGATTTACTTGAGACTGTTGGATGTTGTCATTGCTTCTATGGAACCTCGCACCCAAATGTAATATGTGTTGGTAAAGAAAGGCTCAAAGTAATCAATTGTAATAGTTAATTAAGATGGAACCATAAATTGCTTTCACCAATTAACCAAGGAATACTTTAACTTCACTTTAGGGTATTGAGATTGAGATGAAGCAAATGAAAAGCCAAAAAAACTAACATGAAACAAAATAGTTGAGATTAAAACAAGCTGATGATGAAGATATCTTCATTATACAGTTTTGTTTGTTAACAAGATTCAGCTTTGTGTCACAATCACAATTTACTGATTGATAAATTCATTGCCTAAGATGTCAATTAAAAAAACGTTGAATTGCCTTGATTTTTGAACATTTAAATCTTTATTTTTGGGTTGGAAAGAAGATTGAGATGAGAAAAAAAGAAGGAAAATTCAATGTTAATTGAACAAGAAGCAATTCATCTTAATAGTAACTTGTTAGTTAAATCACACATACTTAATTGACTTTTCTTGTATTTCTTTTGATGTTTCCAGGTTTACTTTTGTTTTAATGCAACTTTATTCAATTCATTGTGTTACTAATTTAATTCACCAACTAATCAAAGTTTAACGATATTTTATTAGGTATTTCGATGCTTTTGTAATATTTTAATGTTAACCAACTGAACAAATATTTTTCAATTAATGATTAAAGAAATTAAGCAATAAGAAGTTGATTATTTCAGCTTCGGTGTTGGTTAATCATCAAAATTAATTGGACTGTCAGTTTGAATGTTTAATGGTTTGTCTCGTCAATATAATTAAATTAGTTTTAATTGAAGATTGATAATAATAAACTATGAAAAGCGAATCAATCAAAAAAAGAAAAAATTGAGAAAATTTACAATCAAATAGACAACAATTTGCAATTTCCAATGTAAACGTTAATTTTGCTCAAGTTAATCTTTAGAGGTTCAATAAATAACCACTTCTTTAACTAGTTTAGTGACAATCGAGTAATTAAAGCTGATAAAAATACTTCAATTAAAAGTTGAGTTTAACATTAAAACATAAAAAGTGATGAACAGTTAGCATGGCGATTCTGAATCTCAAACTAATTAAAATTATCACATCAATGTTTATCTGATTTATTAATAAGAATGAGAACTGAAAAGCTGTTAATAAACAAAAATTTGGATTAAGAATGAAGCTTAATATAAATAATGCCATAACCTTAATAAGAGACTTTATTATTACAATATTATTTGTATTAAACCTGAGTCTATTTAGTTAATCTTTATTTTGACAATCATTGAATAAACGCTCATAGATTTATATCTAGTCTTATATAAATTGATTTAAGTTGTTCATTCAATCCAGTTTTGAATTGAATATCATTTTGATCATGAGTTTTCCTTTTTTGAATAAACCGCTTGCTTTTTGTGCTTGGCTACCTATTCTAGAGCCATCTATTGGTTCGCAATCAAAGGTATTTTATTTAATTTATTTATTGATACAATAATATTGCAATACAATATATTGTAATATACTTTTTTAAGTTGAACTAAAACAAAATATTTTAACTATATCTTTAAACTCAAGTCTGAGCAAAACATTCATTTTCCGGGTCTACTCTTTACATGTCTGGGCCAGTTTCTCCGAATTATCAATATTATGTACTGTCGTAAATGTATTTCGTCTTTTGCTTTCATCCTTTTTGTGTGATACCAACTTTGATTAATTTAAATTATGGTAACTCTAAAATTCTTTTATTATGAAAATATTGCTGTTTTCTCATGCCTGTAACTCTCGACTATATTCTGGAAAAGCTCTGTTTTTGTCTCTTAGTTTTCATCTCTTTTCCTTAAATGGGCCGTGTACTTAGTTTGTCCTTTTAATTAATTCAAGATTGGCGGGTGGCGACTAACAGAAGCTAACTGTAGCAGGCATGTGTGAAGCATGATTCGTATTAAAAGATTCAACTCTGTATTGAAACTCTGTATGTTGATTGTAATGAAATCCCATTTATCAAGCTTATTTTTGTTTTTATCAAGTTAATTGGTTCTTGTTCATTCATTTTTCGTCATCTTAAGATTGCTTTGTAAAAATGTCCAATCATCTGAATATCACTGTTGAATTTAAAGGTGGAATGGAGCTATTATTTGATAACGTTACCAAGAAAGAGTTGTCTTTGCCTGTGAATAGTGGCGAGGATGGATCAGCTCCGGTAGAGTGGACAATCAAAAATTTGATCAATCATTTGAAAGAAAAACATTTAAAAGAACGACCTGAACTGTTTGTTGATAATGATTCTATTCGTCCGGGAGTTCTTATTTTGGTTAACGATGTTGACTGGGAAATATTAGGAGAAAATGAGTACAAATTAGCTGATGGTGATAAAGTACTCTTTATTTCGACTTTACATGGTGGTTAAATTGTTATGTTGATAGTTACGTGAACATGATGATTTTTATTTACACTATTGCAACATCATTGTGAATCCAATTAAAGGTTAATACGAGAAAAGGTTCTTTTTTAAAGATAAAATGAACAAACTGAATTAAAATTGAAAACAAAAATTAACTGAACATTGTCGATATAGTTTTAGTTATTGAGAGGATGAAGAATGAAGAGTAAGCAGTTGAAGGGGCATCTTCAGAAAACAGAGTTGATCAGGTATAAGTGCGTGATGATTTCATTTTGCTCTGGTCTCTTCAAAATTGAATGGACTTGTGAATGTGTTGATAATGGTATTGATGGTGACATTAATGACGACGGCGGTGGTGGTATCAATGTTGATGTAATTTAGATATGATGATAAGGACTAACTTTCACTCGCAAGCTTGGGTAAGGAATTGCACAATTACAGGGGAGAAGCTTGCTTGTTTTTTCTTATCAGAGTACAACTATAATAATTGTAAATTCAATGAGTCGATTCATCAACTATTCGAATAATTTTCGGCTAGTAAAAATTTCTCTTGAAAAAAACACATTCGTATAAATGACAAATTGGCAACTTTGGGAGAAAACGATAGAGAAAGTGTAATGTCACTTTTGTAAATATGAGAGAAGAGCAGATACATTTTAGATTCCAATCGTAGACACTTAAACCATCAACTGGACTTAACACGGTAATTGACCAACAAAAATTTGCTATTTGGTTATTTCTTCCTTATGACTAGATTAATCGTGACCTCAATTTCGTATCATTTGTTCGTCAAAATTTGTTTGTTTACATTCATTTCCATGATGACCATAAGCACCACAATTATAACAGCTAACTACAGAAGATTTGGCAGTCTGGAATGTTGCCGCTGCCGCAACTAGTGAATTAACTCCAGTTGTAATAGGTGTTGGCATTCCAGTGAAAGGACTCGCGGTTATTGGGCCATTAGGAGCTTGAAAATGTGGCCAATAAGGTGTTGTAGAGGCTGCTGAATTACCGAAAGTTGATGCTGCAGCGGCCATGGCTACAGCGTAATAATAATTAAATAATTGTTCTGTTGCTTGAGCTGGTGAAGTGTAACCATTGATGAGAGGAGCTTGAGTAGGTATGGGAGGAGGGGGGAAATAGAACCAATAAGGATGCATAGGAGATGTTGACATAGTTGTTGATTGAGCAGAGACCGTCGATTGCACAGAACCGACATGATTAATAGGATGTTGACCAGATAGTGCGGCTGGTGGCGGTGTGGATGAAGGTGTAGTGGCTAGTGAATTATTGTTACTAAAATTACATGTGCATTTGTAAGAACAGCTTTGGCAACTTGTTGTGGCTATTATAGGGGTCGGTGAATGGCCTTTAATAGCAGATGATTCAATTATTGTTGTGGTTGCTGTGGCAAGAGTAGGAGGGGGAGGAGGAGCTGGTAATGTTTTTTGTGTTTCACTAGGTAAGGGTATACAGCTTGTTTTGTGATCACTTAGGGTTGATTTAATAGATAGTTTACTAGTTAAATTGACCAGTTGAGATTGATTTAAATCTGTAATGGATGTTGTTGGTGGCACAACCGGGATATTGGGAGGAGTCGAGGAAGAGGAGAGTGAATTAGCTGAGGCAGTGGCTGCCGCAGCAAACATAACAGCATCCATCCATTGTTGGACTTTTTGTAGCTGTTCGCTGAGAAGTGTTTGTTGATCAAACGTGAAAGCTGGATGATGTATAGCTAACGTATGGAGTAAAACAATCTCTGAATAGAATTTATTATCCAATACAAGATGAGAATAGCCAAGTTCATTAGATTGACATTTTATATTGTGATGTATAGTTGATGACTCTTTAGCACCAGTTCCTGATTTACCAGAAACTGAATTAAGAGTACAGGAAGGTGTCTGAGTTCCATTTGTATAACTATTTGCCGTCGATGAGTCCATTACAGATCCGAATAGATGGCGAGAAATATTCTCAAGGCAAAGTTGACTTCGGAAAGCCTTGTACACTAAAGTGGCACAAACGCGATTTGTTGAATTCAATAAGCACAGATATACAACAATCTTTGATCGAACAGAGCTCAAATGTTTGTCCATTGAATTTGTGTCATTGTTATGAATCGATACACTACCACCATTTATTGGAATAGATTGATTCACGTTACCATTACAGATTCCACCAGTATTAATATTCATAGGTTGACCATTAGTTACATCACCAACATGATGGTGGTCATCTGGCTGAGGTCCTATATCAGCAGCAAGCCAATCTAATTGGGTGAGTTTTTCTAGTTCCTCTAAAGAATTTGCTTTGATTTCTGCTTCTTTAAGCGAATTGTAATCTCTTTTAGCAGCCTGTTCGAGAAAAGTAGCAAAGAATCTCCATTCCAAGGGTATACAAAGGTTAAGGAGACCACACATCAGCTCTATTCGTTTTCCACCAGAGAGTTTCTTAAACCAATCAAAAACATCTTCTTTACATATTACCACCATTTTAAATCAAGAAAAAAACCGTTGAATGGTATATGAAGCCGTTTAGTCCTGGTTGAATAAAAAAAAACTTCCTATTTGCGTCTGTTCAACTGTTGCTGTATAATAGTAGTAAATGAATTCAATGTTGTATCCAAAAAATACAATAAATTAAAACCTGCGAAAAAGGAGGACAAGATAAGAGACAAAACATTATGGTTTTAAAATACTTTAAGGTGTGTGAGAAGTAACTGAAAATGTTCATTAAAGGAAGTCCGAAAAGGAATGGAAAGAAAATTTGAAGGTTAGTCATTCACATGGAAAAAATGCACCGGTGAGTAAAAAGAAAGATAGCATTGAGAGAGAAAGAAAAAAAAGAAAGTGCGAAAGTGGGAAAGTGAGAGAGAGAGTATGCAAAAATAGTAGAAAGTGAGAAATAAAAAAGAGTCGGAATTTTACCTGAAATAATTGAATTAAAGGTGAAAATTTAGGATATAAACCAGACCAGATAAATCATATAGTCAAAAAAGTGGAATCCCGTGCGATGAAATCAAAAATTATAAATGAAAAAATTAGATGAGTATCAAAATTTTGTTAAATTAGCGAGCAAATGATTATGGTGTATAAATGTATAAGTGTGGATTTATCACCAATCTCACTGTTTTTTAAAGGTTTGTTTATTTTCTGCTATATTTTGTTGTAGTAAACTGTTCGAACCAAAGAGTAAAAAGATAGGAAAAAAAATAACAGAAAATTGAATTCTTTGATGATAGGATAATTCACTAAGGAGAGTTGTGAAAAAAATCAAATGATTCACGTTGACTATAAACTGTTGAATGATTATTCAAACTAATTTTAAGATTATTACTTTAATCTATTAATTTTACAATAAATATAAATAGACAAATTAAATTAACAAGAGAGACAATACCGGAGACATGACAGAGATGGAGCTGTTTCTTTAAAAGGAAACCACATTGATAAATCGATAGATCTCATCGATACTTACTAGAAAAATTGTAATCGATTATCGAAGATACTCTATCGATAAATAAGCGGATTAACTTTTTAAATTTAAATTGCTAAGAGACATTGTCCAGCTAATCATTGTTTCAACGACCTGCAGATGAAATAGCCATTTTGTCACATCTTTTTGACCCATCGTTTTATTCACATCATTGATCTTACCATCATGATTGAATATAGTTTATTTCTAGTGGCTTTAAATCGATTAATTATAACCTTGGCTTTACTCGTATTAATCAAATTTATATATAATTATTTTAAAGTTGTTCGACATTTTTCTAAATTCCCACATGTCAAGGGCCACTGGTTACTTGGAAATATAATTGAAGTAAAGACGAACTTGTTAAAAAGCGATGAATTTGCAGAGCAGCAGCGTAAGTTGCCTTTTATTCCCTCTCATTTTCCGTTAATTGTTCATTTATTTTCAACTCATCTAAATAATCAACTTGTTTCGTTCATTTTCCACCCTTCTGGTCTATTCAGTTCAAATACAATTTATGCAAAAACATGCTCAACCCGTACAAAAGGAAGGTGTATTTTTGGCTTGGATTTTCTGGAAGCCAATGGTTTTCTTGACCAATTATCAATCGATTAAGGTAAGTTCAATGTCATTGACCAATTTTATTCCTATTAAGATCCGATTGATTTGTTTAAAATTTTTACGATTTTCGTTGATTATAAGATTTGAAAAGTGTTCAAATTGTAATTTATTTTCAAAATATCCTTCATTTCCATCCTTTAATGTACTATAGCTTGTGTTATCAAGCTCGAAGCATCTTGAGAAAGGTGATGTTTACTATTTTTGGCATCCTCAAATGGGACTTGGACTGTTAACTCAACATGTTAATAAATGGAAGTCTCGTCGAAAGATGTTAGAGCCAGCCTTCCATATCGATAATTTACGTAATAGTGTCCAAACTGTTGGTAAACATGCAGATTCACTGGTCAAATATTTTCAAGGACATGTTGGAACTGTGCTAGATGTCAAGGAATTGATGCCTCGAGCTGCTCTAGATATTGTGTGTGATACTGTGCTTGGAGTTTCACCGGATGCAATCAACGTTCCTAACTCGTCTTATGTTCGCGCCATAATGAATTTGAAGAAAAGAGTTATCACTCGTTTATTTAATCCACATTACTGGTTGGATTTCGTCTTTTATCGAGCACAAATCGGGAAAGAGTATCAGAAGGACATTGATACTATTAATGCTTTTTCAACGCAAGTCATCAATGAATGGAAATCCCGTGCTGTTAAAGAAAAAAAGATGATGGATGGCAATGACCTCAATGGTAATTCCAACGGAGTAACATTAGCATCCAAGCCAGCAATAGATGAATCAAAATGCGAACACAATTCTACCGAAGTAAATAGCCAGGTTGATGATGATGATGTATTTTCTTCAAAAAAACGACCAAATTTAATGGACATTCTTTTACGCCATCATTTAGATGATTCGATCACCGATGAATCACTCAAAATAAATGAAATCGATATGCAAGACGAAGTCAACACTTTCATCGAAGCTGGACATGATCCCGCAGGTGTTGTACTCACATGGATAATGCAACTATTAGGTTGTCATACTGATGTCCAAGAACGTGTTTATAATGAAATCAAAGAAACATTGGCAGATGTCCCGTTTCCCTATTCTTGGAATGATCTTGCTATGTTAACCTACACAGAAGCCGTGATTAAAGAATGTCTTCGAATTCGTCCTCCAGTTCCTTTCTTGCAGCGCATTTTAGATGAGGATGTAACTTTCGGTCCCTATGTTATTCCCAAAGGAGAATGTGTTACATTATCCATATTTTCACTCCACCAAGACCCTGAAATTTATCCTGATCCGCATGTTTTCAACCCTGATCGCTTCCTTCCCGAGCAAATCAAATCAATCCCTCCGTTTGCATTTCTTCCCTTCTCCGGTGGTAAACGCGGCTGTCTAGGCCAAAGGTTTACATATATGGAGTTGAAAATGATTCTTTCACGTTTATTACTACGTTATCGTTTTAAATCAGTCAAACCATTCGAATCTATTCCATATGCCTTTGAGTTGGTCAATCGACCCAAAGCTCCTGTTGAAATATTGATTGAACAACGTTAAAATAATAGTGAAACTAAAAGTAGAAAATTCAATTATAAAGCAAAAAAGCAGTAAATCAAAATCCCACCTTAAAGTACAAATACGTACAAATACGTACTCATGCAATACCTCAATCATCACATTTACTTCAGTCTTTCTCTCCTCTTCCTTGCTTTCTTGCCATATAAACTACTCTTTGTGATATTTTCCTTTTTTTATTCTTTTATTGTCTAAAACAAAATCTAACAAAGATTTAATAAATATGTTAAACTAACATACCTTGGTCAATTTTATTTAAACAAACTTCCAACAATCCCTGAGATAAGACACTTATCCAAAGCAAGTAAGTGAAAGCGATATATGTGGTCATTCCAAGCGCTTATTTGTTTGTTCGGAAAGCCTGCTGGATATTTCAGCTCACTGCTAGGTTAATCTGGAAAGGGCCGGAACTATTTAATCTAATCCTTAAAGTAAACTTGAAATTTTAAGCCATTTCTTCAGCTTTGGAAGTGGTTCAAACTTGCCAAAACTCGAAAATATAAGGGTCCACTAATTGTTAAAGCAATCCAGACCTAGTAAATATTCAAGGACTAACCTTGAGCTAACCTTTAATAATTGATAAACTTATAATCTGTCAAGTTTTAGCTTAAAGATTAAATGAAAAATGCTGAAAAATAAACTTCACTTCAGAATATATTGACAAAATATTGCAGTATTTTTGATTGATTGATTGAAGTGCTTCCTTGTATGCAAAATCAACTGATTGCTAATTAATTTCTAATTTTCCCTCATTTTTCATTCCAAATTACAATTTACAATTGATATTGATAGCTGAATTGTTTATGAATCAAATCCTTTCTCACTCACAGAATGAGCAACAAAACTTGACTTTGACCGTCACCTCATGACACCTTACAATCACCTACAATCAAGCTATAGTATGATGATTCTTGGAAAGAGGTCATAATCGCGGAAAAGTCCACTTTTTGCTTTCACTTTGCCTCTTCTAATACAGAATCCAAATCAAACGAGTTTCAAAAAACTCTTCCAGCTTACAGACTTAGTCATAGTAATAATGGTCAAATAACTGGCCATATTACTGGCCATATCACCAATCATAGTACTTATCATATTGTTAATGATAATGCTGATCATAATGCTAAAACTATCATCATTAACTCTCAATGGTTGCTGAATGTGGCTGCTAAAGAAGCTGATGACGATAACTGAAGCAAAAATGTTTAAATTTTGATTTAGCTAACGCTTAAGGCCTTTTCAATGTTTGCCAGCCTTAATCTTGTCCAAGTTTAAGCTAAAGATACCTTGATTTGACCAAACAATTGTTGATTAGTGAACGATCTACTAATTATCAGGCTGTCAATGATGAGACAACTTACCTAAAGAATCACATAGTTGAATGACAACAGCAATGGAAACAAAAACAAATGGAAAAGGCAAAATGAAACACAAATTGAAATATTGATTTATAGTTAATAATTTTGATCAAATTGATTGATTTAGATGATTTGGTAAATTTGGTTGGATTTCATTGATGATGATGATGACGAAGATTATTATTAAATTTTAATGGTGATTAGTGAAAGATTTTTGGTTGTATAAATTGTTAGAATTAAAAAAAGAAGGATTTATCTGTTTTAACCAAACACCAGATTTGATCAACAAAACTTTCAAATACTGAAAGAAAAACCAGTCCAGTAAGAATTGAAATTAAATTTACTTTCACAATTAGCCTGAAGCTGTTAGAAGGTAAAGAAATCATGATAAAAAATTTTTAAATCAAGGTAACACTTTCAATTTATATTTCTTAGCAACAATCAGCCATTCCTCGAAAGACTCGCACTTCTGTTGACGTTGTTTTCAACTTGAAAATCATTTCACTATATTTAACAATAATTATTAACATTTCACTATTAAAATTAATTGTAATTACTATTATTATTATCACATTTGATAATTATCATTAGTAATATTATTCTAGTTTCAACTTTGAACACTCAAGAACATTAACATGAAAAAATTGAAGAGAGATATTTTTTCAAGCTAGCAATCCATCTCATAGTCATAATATATTGAACAAGTTGCATTTGAATTACCATGCAATACAACATCATTTAACATTACTGTTTCTAATTTTACCAAAAAATAATTAAGTTAATCATATACAATAAAACAAAACAAAACGAATGAGGTAAAGCAAAACGAGTTTGCAAAAAGTCAAATTTATTTTTTTACCCTTTTGCGTAAATTGTTGACTACTATGGATGTTAGATTAATTTGATTATTTTATTTCAGAAAATCTCAATTTTAATCAACATCATCATTAACATTTTATTTGCTATTTTATTTCGACCTGGTCAAGGTTGATTCTAATGACTGTATTGATTACCATCCTCAATACTTTCAGGAATAACAAAAACCTGCAGATCTTAAAGTAATCAACTTTTATATTAATATCTATTTGATTCTGGTACCTAATGTTCCAAACAAGTTGACCAAATTTAAGATCAATAATTATTGGATGTTAATTTAGGTAAACGTATGTAATTTGAATAAGTTTTACTTCATTAGGCTTTCAAGTTAAATTTATCTAAATTTGACTATGAATCTACCAAAGAGCCTCTATTGATTGCTATTGATGGACATTATGTCGAGATTGAATGTTCAGTTTTGAAAATGATTCAATAAAATTGGATTATTACAGTGAAAACAGTTAACCCAAAATAAGCAGAAAAAGTAAAATAAAAATGTATTACTTTAGGTTTAATGGAAACCGAAAAGTGAATGTTAATCATCAATATTCAATTCTAATTTTCCTGTTCTCCAATCATTATTATACAACAAAATGATGTAAAATTTTCTAGCCCATGACCGACTTTCAGCGTAATCTTAAACTTTCACTTTTTGCTTTCTTAAAATGAAACTCGGACTACTTTTAACAAAATGAGCCTGAAGTTCATTACAGCTTTCATCTTCTCTGTCGCCATTTTATTAGCTTCTGTATTACTTTTCGCAGTCTCTTTCTTTTTATTCCTTTCTCTCCTTTCATCATATCTTACAATTGAAATCTGTTGATAATCGCAATGTTTTTTTTGCAAATCATCAAAAGAACCAAAAAACTTGTCTTTTTAAATATCTTCTGAACAATTTATTAAGACTCTCTAACTCCCTTTCTATCTCCACCGTCTGAATCATTCCTTATTCCTCCCCCTCAGATCATCATCTCTCTCTTCTCTCCTCCCCTTATCTCTTTCTCTTGATTTGTCTTCTGCATTTCTTTGGATCTTTCTTCACCATTTTAACCTCACTTGTAATCATTTTCATTTTATTTCATATATTTTTTTGTTACTTTTTTGTCTTTGTTTTATTCGTTATTCGTTATACTAAAAGTGTTCACTTTATGCTTGTTAAACGCTACTCTGATGGCATCAATTTCAATTCCTAGCATTTACATAATGTACTGAATTACACCTTTTGAACTTTCCAAGGCAATATTTTCGTTTAATTGAAATTGTGATTCTAGTTTTAAACTTGAACAAGACGTGTATCAACACTGTTTTCTGGACCCATAATCAATGAAAATCTATGCTTCCTTTATTTCAATTTGAACAATCTTATTTCTGCTTTTTGTTTTCATTCTTTTTCTATCTTATGATTACTTTTACTGTTCATCAACATCACCATAGTCATCAAATTAATGTACTGTCGGTGGAGAAACGATTCCCCACACTTTAACAAATGAGAATATCATCAAAGGAGAGAAGGTTTATATTAAGTGTAATAATTTCTAGTTGTATTCTTGATTTGTTTGATTTAATCGCGCAATGGAATCACTCATGTCGTCATCCTTCACCACCTATCCTTCACCATTATCATCATTATTCCCATCGTCATTTTCATCATGTTCACAAGTCATTACAGCCTCCCCATCTGATCCAATATCAAGACCAGCATCAATTTCATCAGTTGTCAGTTTTTGGAGGTGTCAATGGACTCGTCTTAAATTACAACACAGGAAATCCTTCCGGCGACGATGTTCGACCCTCTCCTCACCACACTTCATCTGATTCTTGGGTGTCCGAGGAGTTATGGCCAAAAGAGAAATCAATTATTCATATTAAATTAATTAAACCAGTTCCTAAAGAAATATCAATCCATGAATCACGGGATAAAGATTATTATTTGACTGACACAAGTTTAGATTTTGATTCACCTTACCGTATCCTGTATCAAAACAATTGTGCCATTTCATTTAAATCCTATTATGATGGTTTTACATCTGAACCAAATAACCAGGAGATTAGTCGAGAAGTTTCCAGTATTCAAGTTCAAATAACAGGTGGTATTGACTGTAAAGAACTACCCTTGTCTCTTTTAACCCCTTTTGCAGCCAACTTGACACATCTTGTTGTCAAAGATACTGGGATTACTAATTTAACCAAATTTTTGTTCGGTGCATATCGCCTGGACAAACTTATTAGACTTGATTTGATCAGTAATAGTCAATTGGTATCTCTTCAGTCTCGTGCTTTTGATGGACTAACAAGACTTTCTTATTTAAGTTTAATCAATAACAATGTTCTAACAGAAATATCACTGGAATCATTTGCAGGTCTTAAAAGTCTTGAAGAGCTTATTTTTCTTGGTAATGGTCCATTTTGGGATCAAAGTTATTTTCTTTCAATCCTAAGAGCATCTTCAGATAAAATTTTGCCCAATTTGATTCATCTTCATTTATGCGGAGCCAAAGTTGTTGAC
This sequence comes from Tetranychus piercei, assembly GCA_036759885.1. Taxonomy (NCBI): domain Eukaryota; kingdom Metazoa; phylum Arthropoda; class Arachnida; order Trombidiformes; family Tetranychidae; genus Tetranychus; species Tetranychus piercei. Next base: position 747,779 of record CM071877.1, read on the forward strand.
GTTAATAATACAAATATCAGCCCTAGCGATGTAAACAATCTAGAGAAAATTGAAAATATTTATAATGAAATGTCCACCAACCATACAGTTCCAATCAATGGCCACAAAAACAAGAATATAAATAGCTTCAAAAGCAATGACGATACAGTGAAATCACGTTCTGTGTTACTATCTGTGTTAAGATCAACGGATAATGAAGCTGCTCAAGAAAACGGCCCCTCTTCTGTTAACAAACCTGGAGTTGTCATTAATGGGAAAACATATGCGAATGGCAAGAGGAACAATAATCACATAAAAAGTGGTCTTAAGATAAACAAGGACGACTTTCAGGGATTAACTCAAGTTAAATATCTTCAATTGAGTGACTGTGATATAACTTACATCCACCCCTTAGCTTTAGCACCTCTCGCAAGAAATATTATTAGTTTAAATTTGGCTGGTAACCCTAAACTTCGTATACACAACTTAAAGTCAATTTTATCACCTTTTTATGTTTCAAATATGAAACAGCTTCAACTTGAGGTTGAACAATCAATGGCAAATTCATCCTTTTCTCATTCACTTATCAGTCCAACAAATATTGGTCTTAACATGCTTGATCTTTCCAACTCTTTAAGTACCTCATTTGTCCCCAAGGATTTACTTACAGTCATCAGTAAAACAACAATAACTGAGCTTTATATGGCCAATGTTCCCTGGAAAGTGCTGAGAGAAGGTGACATACCACCAATGCCTAATCTCAAAGTGTTGCACATTGATTCAAGTCAAATTGATACCGTTGATGAAAAAGCTTTCGATGGCTTAGAGGATTTAAGAAAGTTAAGTTTAAGAGGAAATTTAATTCAAGAAATACCTCTTTACCTACTGGAACCTTTTCGAGAACTTGAATATCTTGACCTGTCTGGGTATCAGGTTAAATTTGATGATGGCAATCGTGTTATTGATGGCAAAGATAGTGAAAATAATCAGAACGAAATTACTCGATATACTCCATTAAACATTCCAAGAAAAGCTTTTGTACACCGTACTCATTTAAAGGAACTCAATTTAAGTTACAAAAATTTAACTCAATTACCTCGTTACTTGTTTATGGGATTATTCAAAATGGAGAGACTTCATCTGCGAGGATGTAATCTTCAAAGCATTGAATATTTAACATTCTTTCCGTTAAAATCGATAATATACATTGATTTAAGTGAAAATCCTCAGCTAATAAGTAATGTGAGAACATCTGAAGAAGATACATTTGTTGGCCTGGAAGCCATAGAAATGATTCGTTTAAGTAATTGTAATTTAACCTCCGATGATATTAACGATTTCAACATTTGGCGTCGAATGCATGAACATGTTCAAATGTTGGATTTGTCACATAACTCAATCGATTTGATCAACAGTACAACGTTACAAAATTTTGCTGAACTCAGACACATCAATTTGTCTCACAATAAAATCAAAAGTTGGCACAATTATACTATTTTTGGTAAAAATAGTTTCATCACTACCCTGGACATATCAAATAACCAAATAACTCATATAACAGCTGAAATGTTGGGTGATTTTCGTAATTTGAAAAATTTATCTTTTGCATTTAATCCATTACAATGTGAATGTGACTGGGATGGACCCTTGTTATTGTTAGACCAAAAGCAAAAAAGATTGAATCATGTTCACCACGCTAAGATTCAAGACCACATTCAACAATTGGTTCATCGACAACAAGAGATCGTTTCAACAGCCTTTGCGTCCTCCCAAGCTCCACCAAAAAGCATTATTGAATGGTTAAATACAACAAGTATCCATTTTCTTCATGATCATCATCCCCTCCGATCAGATAGACATTACTTTTGCCAATCTAAATCACCTCTTGAACCACCGATTGTTTTTAAAAAATTTTTCTATCATGATTGCCCATCCATATCTTCATCACGGAGCAGTGCTCGAGTATCTGTGGGCATCTTAATGGTCACCGTGTCTGCAGCTCTTCTTTTGGCTGTCTTCTTTCTCATAATAGCTTTCATTTACAATTCAACTATACGCAATTTGTTATCAATGGTTGATGATGATTTTCTTCATAGCTATCAATACGATGCCTTTGTTTGCTATAATGTAAATGACTCTGATTGGGTTTTCAACGTTCTGGTTCCCAGTTTAGAGGAGCTACCCTATGATGAACATTTTGATAGCAGTCATTCATCTGTTAAATTCAACCAATCTTCATCAACAACAATCACATCAACAACTCTACCATCAACTGATCATCCAGCTAAAAGTCATGTAAAATTGTGTGTTTATGATCGAGATTTTATCGCTGGTAGACCAATTAGTGAATGCATTACTGAATCAATACGTAATAGCCGTAAAGTAATTCTTATCATCTCCAATAATTTTGCTCAAAGTCCTTGGTGTCGATTTGAGACTGACCTTGCCCATAACACTCTATTAGATCAAAATCGTGAAGGTCTGATTCTAATCAAATTAGAAGATATGAGCAGTGAAGTGTTGGAAAAAGTTGCCCCTCAACTTCATTTTCTCCTTAAGACTCGTATTTATCTCTCCTGGTCCGATGATTCCAGTGAACAGGAGATATTCTGGAAGAAATTACGACGAGCATTAGGATTCAACAAATCTTATGGGACAGTCAAACAATATTATAGAAGTTATGTTGGTGGATTAACCAAAGATCGGCGACCTCCTGGGTTTGAGTCAACTCAAACTCCTAAAATAGTTAATACCAACCATGCTGCTTATCATAAAGAAGAAGTTTATGTCTCTTTCACACGCAAAACTTTATCAGCCTCTCGAGACATAAATGATCTAGATGAAATAACTGTAAATGATCATGATAGTGGTATTGCTGTTGTGGATGATAGTGGCTGTGTGTCTGTTAATGGCGATGATACAAGTGATGATGTTTTAGAGTTTATTGTTGACCAAAGAAATGCCGGAGAGGATAATAATACTGTTCATCCCAAGGATAACGAGCAGAACAACTTAGATCAAGAGACTAAGAGAAGGCACGAAACGAAAGATAAATCAGGAAAGATTCAATCACTGAATGTTGTTGTTGATAAAGAAAGTGAAGAGTTACGAGTAGAACGATTTGTTTCTCTTGAAATGGACTCTTAGTTGTTAATAATTTTTAATTTCCTAAGAGATTAAAGAGAAGGAAAGGAAAATTAAAGAAACAAGAATATAATCAAGAAAAGCTATTATTATTTTTATACTCATCAAATTTCAAGGATAAAATGGAAATATTTTTCTTTTTCGCTTAAAAATTATATCTTTTAAAGAGAGAGAGAGAGCAATAAAAGAAAAGAATCCCTGATGATATTTCCATGAAGCTTTCAACTTCATAATTATGATAATAAACTCCGGTGATGCTAATTATCCTTATGATTAGCGAGATGATGCCAATCTTTGTCCATCTTTTGATTGATTGGCCAAACATTGAATTGAACAAAAACCTGTTGAACAAAAAATATAATTAATGATTCACCCTCATTTGTGGCTTTGATGCCCCTTGTATGTTTAAAATCATTTGTAGATATAAAAGAATCACAATTTTAAATTTTGTTTTCAAAATAAATTAAAACCAATTTTTACCTTTTAATTTTCTGTGTCCTTGTAATTACTCAGATATATGAACGTATTTCTCATGAATACGTTTTGTGCAATGCAAAGACAATGCATTGTTTTAAAAACGGTTCCCATCAATTGAAAGTTGCACTTTTCAACAATCAGTATAAATTTGAATGTGACAATAATTTTTCGTTTTTAAGATTTTTTATTTTTGTAGTGTTGGTTGTTTTAAAAATGAAATAGTTGAACATATAAAATTATTAGGAAACATGTGAAAAAATAGTGGTCAAACTAGAACTCAACTCGATTTTCGAAGTGAAAAATCGAGAGAGAATAAGAAAGGTTGAGACACATAATGAAGGAGACAAAAAGTATCAAAAGATGACATTGATGTTTTCGCCTCGTCGGATCATCATTAAATTTTAATGGTATGTTGATGGACAAATGAGTGGTGATTGTGTGAGTGTTTGGATATGTGTTAATGTATTTGTTGAAGGTGTGTGTGTGCAAGGTGTTAGTTGATTGTGAAAAGTGAGTGTTATTTTGTTGTATGCATTTCTTTATGTCACCATTAATTATTATTTCTTTTCATCTTATGAGATTACAAGTTATTAACCAACTTGTCTAACTCCTGATTGACTTGGTCTGAATTGTGGTGGAAGTGGCCCTTGTGGTTGTCTTGGTGCAGGATTCGAGTTTCCTGAGTTACCAGAGTTTGATGCTGGAGCTGGACCTTCTTCTTCTTCATCAGGTTGAGGTGTGGTTGGCGGTGGTTCACTATGAAAACAAAAAAGAAACCAAATAAAAGAGTTAGCATTCGTACCGTCAAATTATCAGGCTGCTTATTTTATTTCCATGTAAACAGAAACCTTTACAAGCACGGATTAACAATTTAATCAAAATGAGGACAATTCTTGAAATGAATAAACTTCCTACTTGTATTGTCTATTGTTTTACGAATAATAAAAGTAAATTTGAAGAAAAATCAATGTTAAAGGAATGCATAACTATTGTATTAAGAGATAAATTATGGCATAATAATTTAGAGATGAATTTGAAAAGAATAATGAAACGCAAATTTGATAATTAACAATCTACACTATAACTTATTGGACTCACCCTTTACCTAACTCGGATGTTACGCATTTTAAATTAAACAATGGGAACCTGAGTTTTAAGTTAATCTCTCAATATTTAAGAAAACTAATGGACAATCGAAAATGAAAGCACTAATTTTAAGGAGTAAAATTAGCTTACCATCCAGGAACTGTTGAAGCTAATTCACATCTTAATGTGGTTGGGTTGACTGCAAGTCCAGCAGGACAACGTTGAAGTCGTGGGTAACCACCAACGCAAAGCCAGTATCGAACACAGCTCTTCTCTATTGGGACTGGACCATTTGGCACATCCTTACAGATTGCTGGTTACATCCAAGAAGGACAAACATAAATCCGGAAGCGAAATAGAAATGAAATAATATAAATAATTGATTAGCAAAAAAGATAAAATAACGTTGTATGGGAATAAGACAAGATTTATAAGAAATAAGAGAGATAGAGGCAGGAATAAAGGTAATCGGAAGTAACTGATGCTTTATTAGTCGATGGACTCGCAGTGAAGCCTTGAGGGTTCATCGTATGATACTCATACTGCAAGAAAACGGAATAATGTTGATGGTTGTAATTATTTAATTCGACTCACGGTGTTTTTGACAATCAGGAACATTATCAGGCCAATCACAGGCGTGGATAGCATCATTGTAAAGAAGGGAGAATGGACATTGTTGGATGGTTGAAGTTCCGTTCCAACAGTGCCAGTATCGAGTACATGATGTTGCATGAGGGAAAACACCATATTGCCAATGGCAGTTTTCAGTTGAAGATGGTTGTTCTGTTCAATAATAAACAATAAAATTTAGAATTAGTATTTAAAAATAGATCAAAAAATTAAAGTTGGCAATGATTTAATGACTGTAATATAATGTGATGAAGCTCAATAATCGGTTGAATTTATTTTAGCTTGCCTCTTCATTTGAAATAGTTTCAATGTAACTTTTACTAATTAACATTACTAATATTGATTGTTGTTGATAGCTTTCTGTATCGAAAACATGTTTTGGCCTCGTTTCCATGTTTGTTTATTCATTTGTACTTTAATTTGATAACATCATCATGACCTTTCTTTCACTGTGAATCGCGATTTATCTTTATCATTTATTTGGCTTTGGTTCATTCTCATATATATATAAACACAAAAAACTGATTTATTAAGGCCAAAACTTGATTGGGTCACTGACCTAATGTTAATTGTGGGCTGAGTTCGAAAGGTTCAAGATAGTGATGAGAATCATAATGACTTCATACTCTATCAAGAAGACCTCGCCCAATCATGATAATAGTTATGATCTTTATCGTCACAATGAAGGAAAACATTGCATTACAACAATAACATCAAGGGACGCAACACGTATCAATCCTCGCAATATAAAGTATAAGATGACGGAAGCCATAGTGTATCTAATACAAAGCTCAATTGGCTTTTGTGAAGTTGATAAAGTAAACAACAAATCATGACCTATTCTAATAACATACTGAACAAATGGATACATAAACAAGATAAGAAGTTTATCGGGTAAGTTTATCTTCAGCCTTGTCATCTTCAGAAAGCTGTAACATTAATTTGAACACAAAATGATCGAGAAAATCATGATTTGATTGAGAAATTTTTGATGTCGTTATAAAATGCCAAACAAAGTAGTAATGATCGGATAGAAAAGTTCAAATTACTTACGTCCCATAACTCGGGTTCCATCAGGACATCCAATTCGGTGAGGATAATCACAGTTTTGGATTAAACCTCTCTTTGAACCAGCGAAAGCAAGACCGTTTGGACAGGCTTGAAGGACAGCATCACCAGTTGCTGAGTCACATTCATAATAGTAATCACAATAATCTTCGTGAGGGAAAAGAGTACCTCCTTTTGGATTATTACGACAAAGTTGTTGAGCGGTTTGACCTGCTCTAGGTTGACCCCAAACTATTGATAATCAAAATAAGAATAATTAAATAGAAAGGTTGATTAAAATCAGAGAATCAAACAAATTAATTAAGAAAAAAAGGTAGAGTTTAACAAATAACATTGCTTCAGTCATTGCTTAAACAAAAGATCGATTTATCGGTACAAATAACCGAAATATATCAATACTATCATTAATTATTATCATTATACGTATTTTATAGCAATACTTTACAGATCTTGATTTTTGAAAATTTTTGAATCAGTCAAGAAATGGTTAGTCATATATATTATATTAAATTTTAATTAGCAACTAATCTTCGTTAAATTAAAAAGTTGTGAGGGTAGAAGTAACTTCTTCGACCAAATCAATAACTGTTTGTAACCTTATGCCGAATTTTTGAATTGATTATTGACAACTTACTTGACAATCATCAAAAAATTAACAGCATTTAAATTGAAATGGATACTAAAATGTTCCACTTCTACTTGGTTTGTTTGATTGAATCAATTAAATGATGTCTTATGAAAATAAAAGACAGTCTTTATTGTATATAATCTTGACTGATGTTTGATTGCTTTTCAATGTAATCATTTTTATGCTGTTATTAAGATTATCTTCGAGTGTTAGTTAACTACTTAATCGGTCTGGATTATGCATCAATCGTTGAAAAATGTAATGAATACACCTTGACCTTGTTAACAGTTCACAATCAAACCAATGAACCGTGTTACAATCATTTTTTCACACTTGGTGTTAAGTGATGTGAATCGAGGAGACGATTTATGACAATGATTACCATTATTATCAGGCATTTATGTTTCTCTATTCATGTTTTGTTTTCATTCTTTTGCTTGTCAAACAAATCATCATTATATAAATTTCATGATAATCATAATGATAATAATCGTCATTGTCTTAATAATAACTGGACGAAAAGAGATTAACACGATGTTGATGATTTGTTGAGATTTGCTTGAGAAATGAAACAACATATCCATAAATCTTGACATTAATAAGTGGATAATAGAAAAGATTTGATGTTCATCAATCATACTAAATTTATCTTATTTAAATCCCGTTCTTATAGCTGAAATAATTACTGTTTAATTAACACTGACCACGACTAAAATGAAAACAAACTGACGTTGAACTCAGCTTAACAATCGGTGAACATAATTTAACCCTCAATCTGATCAAATTATTTAAAGCCTCAAACTGAAAATGAATCAACATGTGATCCTATCGCACTAGATGTACAATTAACAGCAGCACGCATTTTTGATACGCTAATTAATATGATTGTGGATCGACTAATGCAAATCATTTTAAGTATCATTGAACGGTTAAATGATTAATCTTTCTGTAAAAAGGTGCGAATATTGAAATGAACCATTAGATTTTCTTTTTTTAAAATAATCATTACCATCATCATGGAGATGAATTAAAAGTAATATTTATAACAAATATAACAACGAACTAAATTAAGGGAGTGAATATAGTTTCTTTCTGCAATTGCTGACCTGAACACATTTAAGGTTGAGGCTTGGTTGTAAATCATTGTTGACCCAAATTGAATCTTTCAAAACTCCCACAAAAATAAAAGTAAATACTATTTTAAGACACAATCAGACGATCATCATCAACTTCATCAGTGATAATAGTAATGTTAATAATAATAAATGATAATATAATAACCAGTAAACCAGATTGTAATCCTCAGTAACAATCCCAATTTAATGTTGTGTGTAACCACGATATAACTCTTATAACTGTAAATTATACCACTTTTTTATAGGAAAGCCTTTGTTTTTTAAAAAGTATATTGCACTAATACCAGTGCAGCATATTAATACAGTTAAAACTGGTATAAGTTTGTTAGATCACTGTATCTCGGGCATTCATTGATAAGATCCTCGGCCCCAAGGGGCCTCGTGTCTTAACAACGAATACCCTCGTTGCAGTGATCTAACTTATACATATAACCTTAAGGCGATCATTTCACCTTTTTTAAATTCACTGTATCTCATGATTGCCTCGTCCATTACTTTCCCTATCAATTATGGATGATTAACAGTTTTAAAAACGGTAAAATCGATAAATTAAGATATTAATGATGATTGCTTTGAACCAGATTAGTGGCTCGATCAACTTCAAACATTTCAAGTAAAACTGAAATTCATATTCTCAACACAAACAAGACATCATTTGGACAGATTAATTTTCAATATTACATCTTATCTTCATTTAATAAATTAAAGGAAACAAAATCGCTCAAAAATTAGTTAGCAGTGATTGACTTTGAATGATTTGGTTACTCAGATAAGCAAAACAAACTCATACTTTAACGGTAATCAACATACGTTTACTTTCATTTTTTGATTTAACTGACTCGGTTATCTCAATTTAACCGTACAAATTGAATTTTTTAGTTGCTAACCGAATCAAATGGATTAACATTGAGCATAAATAAATCATATGAGTTGATAAAAAACAAAAAAAGCAATGTTGGCCAGGGAAAAGACCAGGAGTTGTAGGTATCAAATGTATAGACAGTGTAAACAAACTTACCTAGAGGAACCAGGAAAACCAGGATGGTTAATGTGAAACTATGGAATTGCATATTGATTTAAAATTAAGTTGATCACAGTGATTATATTTTAACAATTAAAAGGCACAAAAAAGGTTAAACTCAACTTGCTTCTTGAGCCAGCCAAGTCAATACTGAATTGTAAACTGCGATTGGTGTTGAAGAGATGGATAAATTTTGAGACTCACTCTCTTAAAAGAGGGATGAGCAAGATGATGATGTGAATGATGATGATGAGCGATTCAATGACCTGATGCCGCCCTAATACGTTTAAACTCAACGGAGTAACCTGAACATGTAACAGGAATGAGTGAAAAAAATAGAGCAAGATTAAACTGGAACAGTCAGGAAAGTAAAGATGTTTATTAAAAAAGAAGACGAAAATGATGATAAAGATGATGAAGAGGATGACGAAGATGATAATGATGAAAATTGAGACGAAGAAAAATAAGAAAAGTTGATCACGTAATGAAAATGTTCAGCCTGAACGTTATCACGCCTGGAACAAGCATATTCAGATTTTACTTATTATGAAGTTTAGATGGTTCAACCTTTAACCATTTTATTTTATATTATGATTAAATTTGATTAGCAAAACAACGTTTTAAGGGATTGTTATTAATATGTATTTGTACCGTCATTATCATTATTATTTGACAATCAATGTCTGGACATAAGACCTACAAAAATCATGCTTAGGACCATTATGTTAATCAATATCAATTTTGAATGAAAGATTGCATTTCTTTGTTTACCTTTTTTATTTCGCGATTGTCAAACATTTTCATTGTTATTTTTGCAGTAGTCAAAAAAATTAAGATAATTTGGGAAAAAAAGGTGAGAGAATCAAAAATAACAAGTTAAATTGATCAATTGAACGTTAATATTATGTATTTTGATGAGCTTACCCGGAACATTTTGGTAAGTTGATTTGGTTTAATGAGCAGCAATCAACTTTGCACTGACAAGTTACTTCAAATAAAATTGGATTAAAAACAAACCACATTTTTTGTTCACTCAAATCGTTAACAATAGTTACAACAATATAATTCACAACCATTAAATAAAAAAAAGTCACTCAAGTATTTTAGTTAATTGTTTATAATTGGCTATTGATTGTCTTTTTCAATCTATTTAAGTTGCCCGCTTCAATTTATCCCGGTTTTTTGTTTGATTATGGTTTTTGTTTACAATCTTGATCCTCATTGAGTTGCTATAAGGAAGATGATACTTTAACTTGATTACATTAAACTTATCCTAATTATGGAATCAATTCATTGTCGACTGTTAAATCTTGCTAATTATTCTGTCTGATCACTCAACCTTTAATTTTATTTTCAGCTGTTTGTGCCTTTAAATGTTTTATTATTGTAAACTTTGTAACGTTGTTTAGTCAAAGTCAATACTGGAAACACTTCAGCAATCGTTAACCAGTCATCTATTACAATAATAATGTGATATGATTAAGTTTATTTGTGTGACATTGAGAGATAATTAAGAAGCAATTGTGTGTTACAAAAACAATCAATAATGTTTTGTTTAGAGACAAAATTGAATACAAAGTGGCATCTTTATGCATAACCTAATGTGATATCTTTTTCTGTTTCTCATTTTCCTTATTCCTCTTCCTTCAGATTTATGTCAATCGGATTATTGTCATTTTAAATTCAATATAATTTATATGATATTTTAATTGGGTGATCATTACAATGGTAAAGCCATCAATTATTCAAGTCGAGTTCAAATTAAAATTTAATCTGAAAACGGACAAGACCAGATGAATGAGTACAACGTTACTGGTCTGCGCCTGAATTGAGATCATATCTTTCCTTAAGTTGAAGCAATGATTATGATCGTGATTACAATGCATAAACTGTTTACACGAAATTAATAGTTTTTTTGATTAACCATAATGGAATTCATTTCTGTGAACATTGATTAGCTTTATTTAAAAAGCCAATTGTGTCCTATTCAATCCTTTATGAATTTATTCAAAATTATAAGCTTAAATAATCATGTATTGGATGATGAAGCTTGTTTGATATTGCAATAATGGTTTGATATAAACCATTCGATCCATTTCTGAATGCCTGTTAAAATCAGATTGTTATACTTAACAGTTATGGTGACAACAATGATTTTCAGATTGAGAAAATTACATGTATTTAAAGGAACAAATAGGCTATTTGATAGATGTACTGCAGGTATTCTTGATAAATGATGAGTTACTGATGATTGAACTTATTGATTGATAAATGAATGACAATAATGGGTTGACATTGATGAGATTTCTTTCTACTTTTTTTCATCAAACATCTTTTCCCTTCATCTTTGTCTTGATGTTATTAATGAAGTAAAATGACCAGTCAAGTGTAAATCTATTAGTGGGTTACAGTTAAATTGCCATATATTTGGTAATTAATTTAGTTTAAGGGTGAGACAAAATCGTTACCTTAAAGGGAGGTTATTAAAGATAGTCATTAGTAGGAAAGGTTTTTAAGATGTTTAGTTTACAATGTTAATGATTGTGAAGAAGGTGCAAACAATTTTTTTAATGTTAAACATAAATTGTAAGTCTTGATTCATGTTTCTGTATCTAAATAAAGATGATTATAATTTAAATATATCCATCAGTAATGAGTCAATGAAGGTAAATTAAGGGTGAGATGATCTCCCTCTCGTTGATGAGTTTTTACAATGATATTGAAATTTCAATAAATAGCTAAAATCAATGAATTTTAATTGATTAATTTTGCAAGATGTTCAATCATTGAAACTGCATCGAAGTGACAGCTGAAAGGTTTACTTTAATCTTCGGGGCAATATGTTAATACATCATTGTATTAAGTAAGCTTATGAGGAGACTCTTGTTGAATCAAAAACAATAGAAATATTGGAAGTTCAATCGGTAAATCGTTGAGAAGTAGAGTTTAATTGAGCAAATTTTCCATAAACTCTTAATGCTCTGATCATCTGAAGCGTGTAATTACTGCAACTGTGATTCTTTGATCTCAATTTGTTAGTTTTAAAGACTTTTGATGTTTATTAGTTCGATATTTTTCCGGTATGATTTTGACCTTTAGTATGTTTTGATTGTCAATGATAATTTATTCATTAATGACGTCTTCCGAGGTTATCAACTTTAGAAACTTGTTTTGCTTCGTCCATGGACCATCTTGATAAGGCAGACATTTTGAAGGTAAATCTGACTCTGGATAGAAGATTTTTTGTTGTTGGTCATTTGCTATGAATTTTACCATGAAATAGTATAATTTGAAGAATCAGATTAACCATAGATAAATTAGATGAACCTGATGATTCAAATTTCCAAAAATTATATTGAATTCTGTTTCATCTTATATTTTTGAACATGCAGCTTTGTTTGGGTTACATTCATACAATGCAAGAATGATGGATTAATCAGATATTTATTTGTATTTTTGACTCACTGATTTCGAGGACATCCTGATATTGGTATTCAAAGTAAACAGGCAGCAGGTATCATTTATTTTTACTAGTCTTTGTAGGAGATTTGTCTTGCCTAATTCAACTATTTATTTGTGATCGATAGTTTTGTTTTCAAATTTCTTCAACTGTTTAAATTAATTGACAATGAGTCGGATACGTAAGTTTTTTCTTATGCTTTTTCTAAGGAAACAGAAGAAGTCGTTCACCAAAAAGATGAAAGACAAGGTAAGTTAACGTTCCGTACTTTGTAGTTGTGTAGTTAGCTTTCCAAATGTGTTTTAACACCGTGTTAATTCATGTACATTGTATCTTTAAATACTGTCAATACTAAAGATGTCTTTCTATTGAATCTTTTTATTTCCATTATTTAGATGACACCATCTGACTGAAAAATTGTTTGAGTGATTAAGTAAACACTTATGTCTTGACTACACTTTGATTATCACTTGCTATCCTTTAATGTAAAGCCTGTGGATTAATTCTTATAAATAAAAGATGGTTCATATTTGAATTTTGATCAATTTCAGAATCCTTTTTCTTTATCATGTAATACCTTTAAATAACACCCAAGTTAAATCCTCTGGTTTATTTCAGTGAATATTCATATAAAGAGATAACAAACAAAGAGTTGATGAAAGGATGGCAATAAATCAAGAAGATAACATGATCCTAAACGAAACAAATGCTTGCCAAGAATGAAAATATGACAATGTTTAATATCGTTCATTTAGGTGTGAAGCTGATAGGTAAAGCAACCAGTGTGAGTAAAAAACCAGAAAAGAGAAGGTCTTGAAATAAAAACAGCGAATTTTCTCCAATGTCCAGCATTCAATCTGAGGATGGATCATCTGTTAATATACTGTGGTTTACGAGTTTCAATTTGTAAAATCTTTCAAGGATATAAATCTCTATTTGTTCAGTTTTAGTCTAGTATAGGGCCTTTTGCGAATGAAATTTTTAAGCCAGATAATTCATTATTGAACAAGTCTCAAAATCACGGCATATTGAGTTTACAATAAAAGAATCTAAAAATTGTAATTCTTCTACATCATTATATCTATTTCCACATCAAACTTAAATTTTTAATAAAGTTCAAAGCACAATACATTTCCCTCTATTGCAAATTCTCAGAATATTTGATTGTTTACTCAAACCTGGTATCTATAAACCTTAAAGCTCTGTTATGCAGTGCTCAGAAGCTCAGAAGATGAGCGAGTATTTAATGATAATTGGCCTAACTTAGTTAAAGCATTATCTAAATCTTCATTTACGCAATCACCCATAGATTCTCGGAATTCATTCAATTAAATAGCTACAGTGAGACCAACAATTAACAATTGTCTCACTTGATATATCAACCCATGATTGTCTAGCCCACTTTAACGACTGCAATATATCAACATTTCAACAATATCTTTGACATACGACAAGAGTGAACATTTTCGAGAATATGATGAATAAAATAATGGTAATACAAAGTCTTTAACTCCTATCGTGTTCTAATATTTCCTCATTTTTCTCGAGCCTAAAAAAAGTAGAAGATAAAAATATTAGTTCAGTTTGATAATATGAAACAAAAAAGTCTTACTTTTTTCGTTTTCCTAAGCCATTTGTAGCTGCACTATTGATCTCCATCTAATACACGAAAAACCGAGAAAATACCAACTTTGAAGCGTTTAGGCGCTTCTTTTTTCGACAAACCATCCTCAACATCATTGATTAATTGTTTTCGCTCGCAAATAAATAAATTTCGCCGAAGCATAATACCATGAAAGATTATTTTTATTGAGAAAGATAAATGGTGGAGCTTATTCGTCTGAAAAATGGATCCGATCCTAAGAAGATAATTGATATCTTGAAAAGCGCGAATCTTTGACTTTACAAATTTTACGATTTCAATTTGTTTTTTAAGACTAATTATCTATTATTATGCATATTTATTAGACTTAATTATACAAAATGTTCACTGAGAAGCTTAAATTGAAATATTTGTAAAATAAATCTTAAGGTGCTTTCGAACTCTGGAAATCTTTCCCAACTCTACTCTTAACCCTCTACTCAACATCAAATAATAAAAAAATTAAAAAACTAAATTATCTTTATGAAATAATAGATTGTCACCATTTTCGGATGCATATTGCCAAAGGGTAACAAGATCCGAAAATGTAATTGCAAATGTCCGAAAGTTTCGGACAAATAGGCGCTTCTAAATAAATTTATTCAAATTAATAAAGGATTTGACATACTGTTTGTATGTCTGATATGTCCGCTGGTACGCAGACACCCGTCTCTGGGCTTATCATATATTTTACAAAAATTAGTGAAATTTAGATGAATTAGTTACAGTGATAGTGAATGAGTCCTGAGAGAGGGTGAGGGGAGTCTAGTTCATGTTTCGTTTGGGGTATGAGGGATGATATGATGAGGTGTAAGTAAGTGGGTTCAGGGATTTTACGATTTGGATGTTCTCAAGATTCGTTGATGCTATTTTATCTCTTTTTGGCATGTCCAATAAACCTAAACATCGTCCAAAGCAGATTTTGTACTCTTGGATCATCTTGCTTAGTGATCATCCATCCTGAGTTTTTGTGGTCTCTTGCTAGGCTTACCTTGAGGCCTCTCGTCCATCCTTTAAACCTCTCACAGTGGCTTAGTACATGTTCGGGGATTGCCGATCCTTTTCCACAGTGGCATAACTTTTTATGGTCATAGAGAAAGTCGTAGTTGCCTAAAATAAACCTGTCCAACTTGGATTGTCTTCTTTCCTTGGTCTTGGTTGTATAATGTGGGATAAATTCCGTTATTCTTTTCCCATATTTTTTCGTAAACCTTGAAACGATGAATTCTTTTACTATTTCCTTGATCATTGCATTGGTTGTCCAGGTTTCATGATAGATTAGCGGCCTCGGTCCTAGCTCAGGATGTTCATTCAAGATTTCCTGAAAGTCCAAGTCCACTTTCGTCTCCGTGTTGAGATTGTTCTCATCATTTTCATGTATCCTAAACATCCTTTTGTAGAAGTACTTCAGCGATATAGTTAGAAGCTTAGAGAGAAAGCAGTCGCCTTCAAATACATAGGTCCATAATTCTCTATTCCTTTGGCTCTGTCTTTTTTCCGTAACACGATATAGATAGCCGAATAGTCTTTCACCTTCCTTAATGTAAGCTTCTGTGTTCAATACCCATTTGAGCATTAGCGGAGCAAACGTAAGAAGTCTTGATCTCAGGTACGCGTTGTCTATGAGCCTTCTCAGTTTGCTTGGAAGAGCTGACAGTAATTTTATGTTTTTTATTCTGTCATGAATACCTTTTTCAGCCCCTTTGAAGATTTCTTTGACGTCCACACTATTTACCCCATGGACATAGCTGCAACCAAGAATCTTTGTTTTGTTGGACATTTGTAGTCCAGCTTGGGTGAATAATTCATTGTTGAATAGACTACTTATCACCTTGCTTTTTTGTGGCAATATATCAAGACCATTACCTGTAATACAGTTACGCATTTTGGCGATAACTTCATTCACTCTTTTTGGTAGTGTTTGATTGCCTGATTGAACACCAACTATTACGTCGTCTGCATACATCAAGGCTTTCATCCTTGGCGGATTGGACCTTAGTTTGCTTTCATATTGGATCTTGATTTTGTTAATCTCATTGAGTCTTGCTTGGAACCCCAATATAAAGAGTACTGGTCCTAAACCGGACCCAGCAGGCGTGCCCGTGTTTAGATCTTTACATTTGAGTATTCCATCATGTTTAAAACCTACGCGTCTGTTGATCAGGAAGGAAACCACTAGATTTATCCATTTATTTTCAACTTTGGCTAGCTGCAGTGCACCAATTATTTCTTTCTGATTTATCTTGTCGAACGCTGATTCAACATCTGCCATTATCACTGCAGTTGATAAGGCCATCCATTTCTCGCTTTTGTAGCCAGAGTCCACACGAAACCAGTTTCTTAGATCGACTATTAGATCATTGCATGATTTGTTGGGTTGATAAGCGTATTGGTTTTGATAAAAGTCTTCTTTTATACTGTGGTTTAATTGATTAATGACCACTAACTCCAGAGTTCTTGATATTGCTGGCAGTACTTGAATAAGTCGAGGTCTTATTCCGTCACTCTTTGGAATTATTACAGCTCTTGATATTTTCCACGCTGAGGGGAAGAGTGCTTTCTTGCATAAGTTTCTGATTAGACAACTTATTTCAGCCCCTTTGATACTGAACAGCTCAACGAACATTTCAGTTTCCAGTTCATCAATCCCAGGAGCTGCTCTCTTGTTTAAGTTCTTAATTGCTTTTTCCACATCCTCGTCCTTGATTTCCGGACCAGTTACATTTAACATGAACTTAGGTTCTTTTAAATTCATAAGTGTGCACTCCTTGTTGATAGTTCTTAATAGCTCATCTCTATTGTTTATAAATTCTTGCGTGATTTCAGTCTGTTCTCTTCCAATCAGTCTTTCAAGTCTCTTCCATCTCGTTCTTCCATTTGCATCGGTATAGAAGCTGATTAGTCTTTCATCGAGTTTGGCTTTCAGCTCCTTTTTCATTTGTAGTAATATCTCAGATCTGGATTCATTTTTTTCTTTAACAGTCTTCCTTTCCAATTTTCTTATTAATCTCGTCCTTCGTTCAAATGCCGTAGCTTTTTTCTTCTGTTTCACCTCAATTATCCTTTCATTTTTTGCTTTGGCCTCTATGAAATCCATAATCATCCTGTTAGATATTACCTCCAGTTCTTCTTTGGGTTTCCCTTCTATGTCGTCAATCCTCGGAATGCAATTGCATACATCCTCGAACCATTGCTGATAATCAATGACTTTTCTCCTTTTGATTTGAGCTTGTGGTGCAGAGATTCCAAACTTTACTTCCATTACCTTGTGGTCGTATTCCTTAAAAGGAAAGAAGACTTTACTCGAGATAACCTTTACAGAACAAGAGTTGAAGACCATGTCAATCCAGCCTTTGCTGTCCTTGTTCCTTTCAAAGGTGTTGTTATCAGGACCTGGTACTATTGATGGATTGAGGTTGTGGACTCTGAGCACCTCCGCTATCTCATCGCCTCTAGTTTTCAGCCTGCTCCTCACAACGTACGACCACAGTTCATTTTCAGCATTAAGATCACCTCCTATTATGTTTGGAAGATGAGACACTGAGCTGAGCGTTTTGCTTATATTACCTAGCTCTTTTCTAAAGTCTTGCAACGTTAGAGATGGACTGAGGTAGATTGAAGAGACTGCTATTCTTTTCTTGTCATTTAAGAACGATGTTGTGGTAATGGCTGATTTGATGGTTTTTGGAGCCCATTCCCTCCTTACAAGGATGGCTGAGTTCTTTTGATGATTTAAGTGATGTATGTTTCTGTCGATTTGAGCTAGTATTTTACTACTAGGCTCTTGTAGGAGTATAATTGCTTTATCGTCTTTTAAGTATTCATTTATTGCCCAGTTTGTTTTAATTGCTTCATTACCACAGTTAAAATTGATTACTCTAAGATTCATTACCAAACGAAGTTCTTTTTCTTTCTTTAGCAATCAGTTTGGTCTTCATGGCGCAATTTTCTCCTAGTGCTTTGTGCTGATGATCTATTCCATTTTTGTGACACAATGGGCACTCCTCAGTTGTTTTATTACAATCCCCATTTGTCTCGTGTTCACCATGTTCAATGCAGTAATGCTTGGATTTGCAGTTTCCTCTTCTGTGCCCTGTCTCCCAGCACTGAGTGCAGATTTTCAGGGCATAAAACATCTTTATCTTAGCAGCTTCCAAACCAATATGAAGAGAACCTTGAGTCGATATCTTTTTGAATGTCATTGGTGAGGCCCTGAATACACACTTTGCAAGACCAGTTCCTCTTTTCGCATTAAAGACATTTTTGAAGATAATTTTTAGCTCATCTTCACTTGTGAGATCATTTCTGAGTTTTATGTCCTCAATGTCTTCCATCGAGTCCTCCCTGATTATAACTTCAAACATAGGGTCTTTTTTCAGTTCCTTTTGTATTTCCAGTGTCTCCATTTCTTTATCCTTATTCATGGCTTCTCTCATCATAGTATCAAAGTCTTGCTGTGTGGTTACTATTTTGATTGCCTTGCCAGCTTTTACCATGTCCGTAACCCTCAAAGATTTACTATTTGTGATCACTTTGGTGACTTTTTCGATTATCTTGTTATCTTCTTTGTCATTATTTGATTTAACATAGAAGATGGACTTTTTCGGTTTAGGTTTCATCAGTGCCATGGCATAACTTTGTTGTGGTTTCTGCTTCATCTTCCCAATCTCTTGTTTAATCTCTTTTATTTCATTAACCACTTTTTCCAGAGAAGAGTTGACCTCACCATCCATTTGGCATTTAATCGTGACCGGAGCCGCAGCACAGGCATCAATCATTTCACCACAGAACGTTTTAATCATCGGCATAAAGATATCCCAGCGCTTTTTGTCGTTTTGCCGCATGGCTTTGCCCATTGACTCGAACAAGGCTGATAGTACCTCTTTAGATCGGTTGATGGTGTCATTCGATCCATTATTAAACTCAGTTGTACAATCGTCCAGTGTCTTCTTAGCCTGTTGCTGGTCCATCGTAATCAACTTGTCAAAATCCAGCATGTTTTGAGACATGCTTGTTAGGTCAATTGACCTTTGTCACAGGTTAAAAAAGTGTTAAAACACCGATTGAATCGAGTGAACGATTCGCGTGAGGTTCAGGCACTTTAGAGTGTTGACTACACAAGTTAAAAATATTTAATTAGCTATTAATTAATTAGTTTTCATAACAGGAAAAAATCACTAAATAAACATATGCTTTGACTGGGGACCATTGAAAAAATTATTCCTATTATCTGGCACTCCCATTATCTGGCACATCACTGCACATTTGTTCTTGTTACCTCCAGTTTCTTTGACAATACATTCTTATTTCTTTTAAACCCTAACAATTATTCTATGAACTAAACCTATTTTAATTAAATATTTTGTATCATTGTGTCTCTAATTATCAATTTATTTTATCCCATTAACAAGGTTTGTAATATAAAACAACCTTTTACTACTTCGTACTACTATCCTGTTTCTCTTTCTTTTTCACTCTCTTGTTATATTTCTCTATTTTCACGCACAGTGTTTGTACTTACTGGTCTCTCTGGTTTTTGGGTATTCTTATTTTCTTTATCTTCAGAATGTATCCTGCTCGACATACCGGACCTCCTCAGCCGGGACAAGGAAGAGGTTTTTCTATAAATGAAACCCTTGAGCGGATTAAAGATGAATTTGGTTATCTTCAAAATCAATATCACGCTCTGAGGATGGATTTGGAAAAATTAACCGCTGAAAAAACTGATATGCAACGTCATTATGTTATGTACTATGAAATGTCTTATGGTCTCAATGTCGAAATGCACAAACAAACAGAAATAGCCAAACGTTTGAACACGATCATAGCCCAGATAATGCCTTACTTACCACCTGACCATCAACCTTCAGTCGCACAAGCCGTTGAACGAGCCAAAACAGTTACCATGACAGAATTAAATCAAATAATTGGTCAACAACAACAAACAGGTATGACACATTTTATGCAGCAACTGCAAGCCCAACAGAGCCTACCAGCAGCGGCAGCGGCAGCGGCAGCAGCAGCAGCAGCTGCGGCCGGCCATCCTCATGGTCCAGTGATACCGATGATGCCTCATCCTGCAGCTTTAGCTGGGCCAGCTCCTCCTCCTCCTGGCTTACCACCTAATTCAGCGGCTGCAGGTCTTCTTGCACTGACCGCTGGTTCATCAGCCGCTTCAGGACCAGCAAACAATGCTGTGACTTTGTCATCCATCTCAACAGCTTCATCTCCCGTCTCCAAAGACTCTGCAACTTCGAGGGAAGTTAATGATGTTAAACGTAACCATTTAGACGATAGGCAACGTAATAATTTTTCACCTCACGTGGACTGTGATCGTAATCGTCATCGCAGTCGATCTCCAGACTCTGATATCAAACATAAGAAAAGAAGAGATCATGTGAGTTGTGACAGTGATGGTGAAAAAAGTGACCAAGAATTGGTTGTTGATGTTGCCAATGATGAGCCTCTAGGACCTCCTAATGGTAATGCCAACTCACCCCGAGAAAATGGGCAAGATAAATCAATTAAAAAAGAACAATCCTCACATAGTCCTCATTCCAGTATCTCATCAAATTCTAATACTCCTTCAGCAAAACACAAGGAAAATGAAAAGTCCATTACACCACTTCCTAAAGCTACAACTCCAAACAGCTCTGGAGCATCTACACCGGGGGTTTCTGGATCGAAATCAATCCCTAAAGGACCTCCATTAGGGCCTCCTTATCCATATCCACTACATGCTGCTCCTCCAGGAGCTGCAGGCCATCTCGCCACTGATTTAACTACCGGCGCCGTTGCCGCTGCTTTCCCACCAGGCATGCTTCATAATAATATATCACCGGCTCTTAATTCATACTCACGAGGTTTTGCTGGCTATGACCCTCATCCAAATATGAGAACACCAGGCTTTTCTGCTATTACTGGTAAGGCGGCTTATTCAATGCATATTGGTGCAGATGGACATGCACAACCTGTACATATTGCTCCTGAAAATTTAAATGGGATTGGTATCGCTCGTCAAGCGAGAGCAATAGACACTCTTAATCATGGCGAAGTTGTCTGTGCCGTCACCATCAGTCAGAATAATAAGTTTGTGTATACTGGAGGAAAGGGTTGTGTAAAAGTTTGGGATATAAGTAAATCTGGTGCTAAACAAGCAGTTCACACTCTTGAGTGTTTGGTGAGTTTAATTTCTTCATGAGTTGAAAAAGCAACTTGTTTAGTTATATCATAAACTAACCCATTTCATAATCTTATTCATCTTTTAAACAGCAACGAGACAACTATATTAGATCTTGCAAATTATTGCCAGATGGAAGAACACTTATTGTTGGTGGTGAAGCATCGACTATATCTATCTGGGACTTGACAGGGGTATGTGTTCAAAGTCATTTTCAATTTGAATTATTCACCGTTCATATAATAATTATTATCAATTTCATTTTTAGGCTCCAAGAATAAAGAGCGAATTGCCATCAACAGCTCCGGCTTGTTATGCCTTGGCTATTAGTCCAGATTCTAAAAGTTGTTTCAGTTGCTGCAGTGATGGTAATATTGCTGTGTGGGATCTTCATAATAATACTTTAAGCCGTCAATTTCAAGGCCACACTGATGGGGCTTCCTGTATCGATATTAGTAGTGATGGTACAAAGTTGTGGACTGGTGGTCTGGATAATACTGTTCGATCTTGGGATCTCAGAGAAGTAAGTTTTTGAAATCAGAAATAGATTGACATTTAGTTTTTTATCGAGTGATGCATGAAATTTATTACTTTTTTTATTAGGTATAATTAGCCCGCCGTTAAATATAGTGTTAGTTAATTGTTGAATGAATTAGCAGAATCAATTGATTAGGTTATTTGCAGCATCCTGCGTTCATTTATAATCCTATAATACGTTAATACATTTTTAATTTATTAAATTTAATTTCTTTCTCATTTTCAGGGCCGTCAATTGCACCAACATGATTTCAGTTCACAAATATTTTCGCTTGGATATTGTCCGACCGGGGAATGGCTCGCTGTTGGGTAAATATTGAATCTCAAAAATTTGACTTTTTTCTTTTTTTCCAAATTTCTAACGGTTTTTGTTTCAACTTCCTCTTTCAAATTCCGCCTGTTGAATCAATCTTCCAAATCAATAGTATGGAAAGCAGCAGCGTTGAAGTTCTTCACACCTCCAAACCTGACAAGTATCAATTACATCTCCATGAGAGCTGTGTTCTATCGCTTAAGTTTGCTAACAGTGGTAAATGGTTTATAAGCACTGGAAAAGATAACTTACTTAATGCTTGGCGAACACCTTACGGAGCCAATCTCTTCTCGGTTAGTGATCATTTGATGATAAGATTCATCGTCTGTCTATTTTTGTCCCTTTATGCTATCAACCAACTATATTAGTTTTCATTGTTCACAAATCATCAGTTAACCTGTGACATTTCTTGTCTAATGCTATTTTTTATTATTTTTCCTCTTTATTAGCTTAAAGAAACTTCTTCTGTTTTGAGCTGCGACATATCTTCTGATGATAAATACATTGTTACTGGCTCGGGAGACAAGAAGGCCACAGTATACGAGGTTTATTTATGATCTTGATTTTAATTAACATCGATATAACATCGTCATCTTCCTATTCATCCATGTTGATCTCATAAATTATACATTAATCACAAATGAACGTTGCAAACAATGATTGCTAAAACTAATCCACCTCTCCAATCAATGGCAAAGTCAATCAATACCCAATCAGCATTTACAGCCATGTTTAACAAGTGTTCAAATAGTTAACCATGGACTGATGAAAAATAATGATTCAAAATCAATCGCCATCAGCATCATCTTGAATTAACCATCTCATATTTTTTCCACAACCATCCATTAATATTTATTGTATAATGGAAGTGTGACACTAACTCAGACACAGGATTGCATTTCTTATTTCGTTCATTCATCCAAATGAGGAAATTTTCAACTGTGTTCCTCACACTACCATAACTTCGACTTACTAATCGCCCGATCCTCACGGAATCATCATCTCCATTATCATTCGATCATCTTGCTTTCCTTTAAAAAAATTCTCATCACTCTTCATGCTTTTGGCTCTCTCTTCTCTAGATTAGTTGGGACCTCGTCGGAGGGTCAGAAGAAGATAGAAATTTCATAAAAAGGCAAATTCTTGAACTGATGAATAGAGATCGAGCCAGGAGATACAATAAAATGGAATCATCATCACCTTTCTAACTACTCTACCATTCGTTCTTCGTTTCTTTCCTGATTGCAATATTTATCAAAATTTGATTTGTGCATCTTTCCAACCTTTGCTCTTTTTGTTCTATTATCTCTTCATATTTTGCTCCTTTTTCTCTCGCATTCAACAATATCTTATTTCAACCAAAATCTCCCAAAGAAAATTTCAACGACTCAAGTTAATCAATCAACGAAAAGGCCAACAATGTATATTGAAAAACCCAACAGAGATGAGTGTCTAGCTCTAAAGTTGAACCAGAAAAGAAAACCCTCAAAGCGAATTAATTGTAATAAAGTCGTTCTCATTCTCTTCTCATCCTGGATTAAAGTTCTCTCGATTTTCAATAATTTAATCTTGTCACAATTTCTCCTACAAGTGAAATTTTCAACAAGACTTGCCCTATCTAGTTGAATAAACTTTGCATCTTTTCAAGACAAGATTCAGCGTTAACCAACAAAACGAAGAAAAAAGATGATTAAATATTTATTCAACATAATGGTCATCTTTTGGATCACAACTTTCATCCTAAATATCATCATTACCATTTCCCCTCTTTTTACCTCACCTTTTTGACTTTCCTTTGAATATCACCTTCATTTGTCCCATCTGTAAACATTGTCTTTAGCATAATTTCTTCAGCATTTGACAAAAACAAAAACCTTAAAAAGACGAGCAAAAATAACATTAACAAATGTTGAAACATTCCTAAACGATTCATTGACTTTACTTTCCAATTGACGCGATTTTAATCATTCAAAAGAATGGACAACAGTCCCAAATCGGTGGCAGCCAGCATAGCAAAAGACAAAACAAAAGTAGATAAGCAAAGAGACATACATGTAATATCAAATCAGTTCTTAAAATGAATATTTTGGAGCTTTAATACAAAATTCGACTAACACCAAAGGAGTACAGTATTTTCACGTATAAGTTGCATTTTGATTAGCGCCGTCTACTATACTACCAATGGTATAATTAAGCATCTTTCGTATAGTAGATGGCACTTATCAAAATGCAACTTATGTGTGAAAATACTGTATATGCAAAAACTTTGAGTTTGTCATGATTAGAATGAACTTTATTATTGCAACCAAAAATTTTTAAGTTCATAAGAACCCGTTGAAACCGCTTTCGAAGTATGATGATGATGTGCAAGAAAAATAAGAACATTTTTGAATAGTGAACTCGGAAATGCCTTATGCAATATTCTATTCTTTAGTTATTTTTACCTGATATTTGTTATCTGAAGCAATTATTTTTCATTTGAACAAGTGGTTAACCTTTAAAGGTAATAAGGATCAATAAGAATCACGAAGGGGTCAAATAATTTTAATTTTAAAAATGAAGTGGAAAATTTTATTGATAATTAAAATGCTATGAATTTTAATTATGATACATTGATACTAGAATTTAATCAATGTTTTAATAGACACTCAAGTTTAGATTGTAATTTTTGATTATTTACTTTTGCTATTTTGACCCAAATCAAGTTAATCAAATCAGCTAGAATGACTGTATTATGATTATTAATATTGTATGGTTTCATATAATGGTTTTAATTACAAGCTGTTGTAATGCAACATTTTTGAAAAAAGCGATTGATGTAATAAATACAATACGAATTTGCTTGCATAGACCATTGAGCGAATAATTTATATGCGATTAATAATTCAACCAATAACTCAAGATTAATTTAATTATTGCCAAAAAACTAAGCATAACATAATTAGAAAGAAGTGAGCATAATTATAACATAGTGTTTAGGTTAAGTTCTAGGTCAATGTTTGTGCTTTTTAATCAATTGTCACTAGGAAAATGATTCAGTCATTCAAACAAGACAATTAACATGAAATGAGTCCAAGAGCAATGGATGTAAATACAGAAGGAAGTGAAAATTTTGCGTCCTCGTAACATTAAAATTAATGTATAATAAAGATATGCTTCTTTTCTGTTCTGTTCACTTGTAATACACCAAGCCCAAAGATTGAACTAATTGGCGAGACCAAACAGTGCTGAGGTCGAATGTCAATTAAGGATATGGCCCTGAGGGTGATTATCAATTTACAAGTAAACTTTTATCATCCAACTCATTTGGAAAGCTCTATCTTCTTTAGTAGAGCTGGTTACTCTTTTTCTGCTCTCGTTTTTGTCTTCGCTTTTGTTTGTACCTTGTTTTATCTTCCTGTCCTATGGGAAGGTAGAGATGGATGATGATGACGACGACGATAGTGAGGAGGAGAAAAGCTTATTTTCTTGGAGTTATAAAAGCTCAAAACTTTAGTACAAATATTTCTTGTCTTTGGGTCAACAATTGTTGGGTTGAAAGAAAGAGAAAATAGCTGGACAAATAGAGAAAGTGCATCTTCCCGATTATCTCTCTGATTGTCATCAGTCAAATTTATCTTCAAATTGTTAAACTTGGGTTTAATTTTTTCGTGATGAAGTCTCTGGTTTGTTATGTAATATATACATTTATTTGTTGTTTTAAGTTGATAGTAACTGCATCTGAACCATTTGAGATTGTGCCAACAACAACGACTTCATACCAAGAAGATACAGATGAAGATGATAGCCAACCAACTTGTGGTAAACAAACAGTTCAAAGATTAGGTAGAGGTGGACGAGTTGTTGGTGGTCAAAATTCGTATCCTGGCGAGTTCCCGTGGACGGTGAGTTTGTCAAAATTAACAGCTACTTCAATGAATTCCTTCCCTCGATGAATTTTCATAACATTTTCACTAATAGTTTTTGTCTTGATTTTACAATTAAGGTATCGATCCGTTTACCTTTGAAACATCATTGTGGTGGAACTATTATCAGTCCAGAGTGGATTTTAACTGCTGCTCATTGTGTTGTTAATTATGGACCTGAAGATTATCGAGTCCGGTTAGGATCAATATTAAAGGATGACCAATTCCAAGAAATGGGTCTTGTAATGAAAGTTATTGATGTTGTTATTCATGAACAGTACGCATCTCCTAGAAGATACTCGCATGATATCGCTTTGTTAAGGTAAATTTAATTCTTTATCTCTATTTTTAAAACTTAACTTTTTCACATTAAACAAATATTTATTCATTTCAATTCAACGATAACTTTGTGTGCAAGCAGATTGGAAAGCCCGCTTAATTTTACGGATTATATTTCACCGATATGTTTACCGCCGCCTGAATATAATACCAAAGAAAATAGCTACAAAGGAATCAAAGCAACAGTTGTAGGTTGGGGCTGGACTTCTTTCAAGCAAAAGCCGGTCATTATTGGTTAGTAATTGTCTACGTTTGTTAATCCATACTAATCCTTAGTAATTAATTTTAACAGGAACTTATCCTCAGCTTCTCCAGAAAGTCGATTTGAAAGTTATACATAATTTGGAATGCATGAGTTGGTTCAAATCTAGAGGAATCAACTTGATTTTAGATAACAAACAATTTTGCGCTGGATATAAAGACGGAGGAAAAGATTCTTGTAGTGTAAGCTATTATTATAATTTCATTGTTGAACTTTGATTTACCAGAACAAAATAGTAAAGTGATAAGATATTTGATTATTTTTTATCGTGTTTATTTTCCATTTTCAGGGGGACTCAGGAGGACCTTTAGTGGTTAAAAATAACTTAACAAAAAAGTTTTACATTATTGGTGTTGTAAGTGCTGGAGTTGCTTGTGCCGAACCTCGACTACCGGGTGTTTATACAAGAGTCACAGCTTATCTGGACTGGATCAATGAGAGAATCCAGGAAAAGTATTGAGTTATTTCAATAACTGTGAATATATTGTCTATTTTACTTTTGTATATTTTTTGTAAATAATTCTGGTACTGTTTATTCACAATTATATTATTAAATATTAAACATATTATTATAATACAATCGAATGCATTGAGTTTGACGGTAGTTTAATTTACTTTGTGCATCTTAAACCACCGGTGTGATATAGTTATAGTTAAGATATTAAATAATCAACCTAAATTATGATCTTATCATACCGGTGGGAATTAAATGCGCGAAGTAAATTAAAAATACCGTCAAACTCGATGCATTCGATTGTACAATTGCGAAAATTTGCTTCAAAAATCATTTATTTTCATTTAAATAATGCTCCTTAGAATTTAGATTTAGTATTTACCAGAAGATGACGTTGTTATCCTGTCAAACATGTTTGTTTTGTTTGTTTATTAGCAACCGTTTTAATAGATCACCGGGTAGTTTTGGTTTTGAAAAATTGTTCATTGTGTGTTTCATTGATTATTTCAAAAGTCTAAAACATATCGTTGAATCATGGCTCGAAATTCTGAAAAGGCTATGACAACTCTTGCTCGATGGAGGCAAGCTCAATTAGAAACTGATAAAGGAAAACGTCGAAGACCTTATCTAGCGTCTGAATGTAGTGATCTTAAAGAAGCTGAACGATGGAGATTGGAAATTATTCGAGAAATCAGTAAGAAAGTAACTCAAATTCAAAATGCCGGATTAGGAGAGTACAGAATACGTGACTTGAATGATCAAATCAATAAGCTTTTGCGAGAGAAAAGGCATTGGGAATATCGGTGTGCTGAACTCGGCGGGGTTAACTATCGTCGTGCTCCTGGTCCTAAATTTGATTTTTCTGGCAGAGAAGTGCCTGGAACACGAGGGTATCGATATTTTGGCGCAGCAAAAGATTTACCAGGTGTAAGAGAGCTCTTTGCTACTGAGCCTCCACCTTTAATTCGTAAAACTAGAGCTGAATTGATGAAAGAAATAGATGCTGATTATTATGGTTATAGAGATGAAGATGATGGAGTAATTGTTCCATTGGAAGCTGAGGCTCAAAAAGAAGCAATCGCCAAGGTATGAAAAATTTGCTTCCATATCAATCTTAAATTATCTTATATAATACTTTTTTCTTTCAGGCTGTTTCTGAATATTCGGAATCTGAAACTCAAATTGAAGTTGATCTAAATGCAGACATTGAAGATGAAAAGATAGATGATGACGACGAAGGTGCCGATTTCCGTGGACCAAAGAGTTTTATTTCACATGTACCCCACATACCAAGTTTAGAAGAAATTAAAGAAGCCATTCTGGAGAAAAAGAAAGCTGAACTCTTGCAAAAAATATTATGTGGAAAAGTTGATGACGACGACGACGATGATGATGAAGAAGAAGTCCATGAAATAAAAAAGATTGTCAAATAATTTACATTTTAAAAGCTTTACGGTGAAATTTCGGTCTTATAAGTTTGCTGCGAGTGCTTTTCAAAATGAGTACTTGAAGATCCAAGGAACAATGCGAAATATTCAACAAATTATAGCCATGCAGTTACAATAATGAATAGCCAGTTTAACGGAAGAGGTTAAATTAACGGATTCAAGTGGCTAATTCAGGTAGCATAGTAGTTTTAATAATTCATAGTCCAGAATAATGTGTTTGATTGAAATAGTTTATTTTTTATTGTAAACTTGGTTTTTTACATATTTTTGTTTTCATTAATTTCATTTTAAATGTATACATGTAAATGCAAATTAGGTGTAGTTGTCGGAAAGAAGCATAAAGAAGGTGAGGTCTATTGTTTTGATATGATATTGTTAAATTAGGTTTGGTAAGAGGCAAAATTAATTGCGAACACAACCAGAAGAAAATCTCAATTTCTGAAAAAATAAACTAAATAGGTGTCCTTTGTTGATTTTCTGAGATTCTGATGGACAATAAACTAAGTTAGTTTAAGGCAAATGAAACAAAAGCATTAATCGTGATGAAAATTATGATGTCATTTTGATGGTAATGGAGATAATTTTTGGTGCTGATAAAACCAAAAATTAGGAAAGCACATAAAGATCTGCAATCTAAATTACGATGTCTTCAGCAACAATTTTTGCAGACCAATCAATGATCATTGAGAATGTTTTCTGTCGATTTTATTGAAAGGCGCTTGTGTGATTCATAAACTAGGCACTCGATTGTAAGTTGGAGAACGGTTATTACTGCCTGGACGGTAATTTCTTCTGTGATCAACTGTACAAACCATCAAAAGAGATGATACAACTGAAAAAAATTGGACAAATGCAAATACAACACAAGTAATAGCAACCCAATGAAGATTTTCCAGGAGAGCACGCTTGAGTCTAACATAACATCCATGTTCTCGCAGGTCACCTTCAATTTAAATTAGGAGTAGTAATAGCGGGATTACAACATGACTGTGATACTCTGTTCTCATCTTTCCATTTTTTGTATTTCGAACACAGTATTTAACTGTTAAAATTGGAGCCAGATTGACTCAACTCAACTTTACAAATAGATTCTCTATCGAGTACCAGCCAACAGATTCTGAACTGAATTTGTTGACAATTTCATTCTTTATAATTAGACTTTAACTGTCTCATATTGGTAAATAACAATGATTATTTTTATATTTTTTGTTGCTTAAACTTAATTAATTAATATCTTGACGAATTAAATTGATTTGACTCTGATGAGTATTGATGATTTGATATCTTTATCGATATTTCTACTAGATATATAGGATTTAACATGCATCATATGAGTGATGAAATAACATATTTCAAATAAGGCTTACTAAATTTAATTGTTGATCTTGGGTCAATATAACTTAATTTGAATTGTCTTGGTTTAATTTTTAAAATGTATACGCTAGAAAGAACTCCGGTAGTCAAGTCTATGCCTAAAGGTAAGGTTGTTTATTTGTTTGAAGATGCGTAATATTTTTGTTTGTAATTTGTATTTCTTTAATTATAATTTTCAGGTGACCCTAATGATTTGTCGCTGAGGAAGATTGAAAAGAATGTCCTTATTCCAGAAATAATGAGAGAAGTGGCCTCAAAAAATCAATGCAAAGATGTTACCAAAGGTCGGTATGAGATGTAACTTACTTAGCAAAAATTATTAGACTATTTACATACAAGTTTTGATCTCTTCTAGCTTTTTTCGATTGTGCTAAAGACAGTGGTATTTTGATTGCTCCAAAATGCATTGATAAACGCGATGAATTAGTGGACTGTATGAAATATTGGTAAATTTGCATATTCACTTATTATTATTTGTTTACTTTATATCTTTGTATCATTCTGAATGACTCACAAACTTGTTGATTTTACTTCTTTATATTATGCAGGCTTAATGACAAAGAGTTCAAAGAAGAAATTACTGCAAAATATTTAAAGGATAGATCAGAATACAGAAAGACGGGAATCTCCTCTCGCCCATCAAAGAGAATGCATTCGGGAACACACAACTAACTTGTTTTATCCGAAATTATACTTTTCTGGTTCAGAGAAATTTATTCCTTTGAGTTTCAAATAATGATTTAATCAACTTATTCACTCTCAGGATGATTGTGTGCGACTTGCTTATACAGTGCTATTACCAACTGTCCATCAAAATCATTGAACCGTTTGATCATATTGATTGATCATGAAATAGTAAATTACTTTGGGGTTACGTTATCTAACCACTAAATAATATGAGACTTAACGAAATAGCTTGATTATTTCAAATAATTTCAGTCATTTCGTGTATTATACAATCTAAAAATGAATTTATTTAGTGTAGAAAATTAAAAGCCACCTGTGATTGATAATTTGAGATTCAATCACCTCAAATTTTATTGCTGCAATAAACGACAGTAAACTGGAATTATATTCATCAATGCAACTATTATCTTTTGAAATTATTCTATGATAACTTAAATAGTCTAAAAGACAATAAAAATTTCAACTTAGGACTTGTTGTAGCTCAATGTGTCTATAAATTCAATTTATTAAATTGACTATTGAATTGTATAGTCTTTCCACACTTATTTTGACAAAAAAATCAGCTCCATCTGGCAATTTAATAGACGGCGCTGATTTTTTTGTCAAAATAAGTGTGGAAAGACTGTAGCAACAATAATGAAGCCTAAACATCAATTTAAACACTTGCTAACGTGAATCGCAATATAATCAGCCAATCAATCAACCAAATTGTCAAAACTAACTTTCTCATTACCATTAAATAATAATCGTTAAAACATTCATTGAAATTCTCTGTCATCTTTTCGTTTGTTGTTATCTCAACTTGAAGCTCTTCTTTCCCAAATCAAAGTTGTGATTTCGAAACTTTAAGATTACCTTTGCATTGTTTTATGCTTGTTTTACTCATCTCTAAATGTATTGAGTTATTGTTCAGTTTTACATTTCTCTCTTATTTTCAGGAATTTTACTTCATAGGTCAAAGTTAAATCAGGATTTTACGTAACGACGAAGCCATTCTATTATGAAGACAAGATCGAAATGAAGAGTTTCATGATAATGACCATTCTAGTAATTTGCTAGTTTACCCGTGAGATCTTTATAATCCCAATGAATGGATTCTAAAATGGTCTGTAAAGGGCATCTTGTGTATCTAAACCTTTCGCTTTATAAGAAAATTGAATGTTGGCACGAAAAAAACCAAGATTGAAGTTTATCAATTTAGTTAACGTTAGCGTTAACAAAAACGGAGAATTTTCATAGTCGCGATCTAACAATAAATAAAAGTACCTTTACGATTGAATTAACTTTTTCCAGTTTCCTATTGTTTAGTGTCTCTGGAAACAAAATATGCCGAGATGGCGACGCCAAAAATTAACTTAATTCAGACCCTTTTTTGTTAACTTAAGAGAGACTACTAATTTAAAGTTTAAGATACAAGGTGTTCAAATGGGTAGGTCAAAAGTAAACGACTATATCTTTAGAACGGATTTGTTTATTGATCTGCAAATTTGTATAGATAGATTTGATGTAAAATTAATTTGTGCTAAAGTTTATTAATATATTAATAATTAAATTTAGCTTGATCTGGCGTCCAGATTTCGAGATATCAAGGAACGTAATTTAACCTAAACGTTTGAACACCTTGTAAATTAAGCTCATTGTATAACATCATGAATGGTGGTACCGCACAGCAAGGAAATTGCTTAAATGATTATCCTTTGAATGATAAACGTCAGTCAATAAACATATGCTTTTTGTGTACAATTTAAATAACATTAAAATTTCATTCAGAGAAAAAAACCTTAAAGAAAATAATTAAAATAACTTTCATAGATTATAATCATTATGAAAGATGAAACATTTAATTTGTTTGTTTTTCTCTGTTTAACAATCAAAACGATTCATAACTTTGCATGCTTTTTCATGGCGACAGTTCGTGTTTTATGAATGGTGTTGAATGATTCAATCAATATCAACCTTCGACAGACCCAATCACCTGATAGGATGGTCTTGCAGTAGGACACAAATAGTTGATTAATTGATGATGATTAAGATTCAATGTATATCGTTCTGAGCAGATCCCACATTAAAACCGATTTGAAGTCATAATTGACTCTCTCCCAATCAACTGGCTAAGCCAAAATTTGATTGAACCAAAAACCCATTTCATCTCTACCTTCAATTAAATTAAAATGAAACGAAAGCGAGAGGGAGGTAAAAAAGACAGGTAAGTGAGTTAGAAATAGGTATAGAAGAGAGAAAGAGAAGATTGGCTCGACTTGTACAAAATGGTTCCACCATGGAATCCAAAATTCATTGATCAAAATTTTCTATTGTTGGCCTTTGAAACGTTCAAAAAATGGCGATTCTGATCCATATTTTTATGTGTAATCTTGTAGATAGACAATTAATCTTGAAATGAGTGAATGAAGTTTTTTCTTGTTAACGCATGTTGTGTTGATCAGAAAGATGATAGATAGATGAAGTAAAAATTGCTTGGAAAAGACGAAAAATCCAATAATGGATCAACTGGTCGAATAGGTTGTTGAAACATCGAGCATGATTCGCACTTGTCTTGATAGTCAAAGCATAACAGCCTTTTCACTTCTTGATCAATTTATGTTCAAATTTTGCACAAAATTTTTTACACTTTTCACTTTAACCATCTAACTCGAATTTAAACCTGCATTTTCAATAATTTAAAATTTATTCAGATCAAACTGCCTAGGTTTTTTTTCAAAAAGCCAACTGGAATGAAAAAGAAAGAAAAAGATCAAGGTGAGGAGATAGAATAATAAAGGTAAGGATGGAAAGAAATAGAGATAGAGCAGGTAGTAACATATATCCGGTGTTTTTGTGTGCAAGAGAAGGTGAATGCATTTGATTATCGTTGATGCGGTTGAAACCAAAGTGAAATAATGATGAATGTTGTT
This sequence comes from Tetranychus piercei, assembly GCA_036759885.1. Lineage (NCBI taxonomy): Eukaryota > Metazoa > Arthropoda > Arachnida > Trombidiformes > Tetranychidae > Tetranychus > Tetranychus piercei. Next base: position 781,461 of record CM071877.1, read on the forward strand.
GATTTTGATGGTAGATGTAGAAGCGGTGGTTGTAAATTAATTGGTGGGGAAGGACTTTTTTTAAATGATATTAGGGACATTGTGCCCGTATTTTTAGCTTAGTCTCGTTTTTTTTCGTAATCGTATGTAAATATGTATATGCATTTTACAAAGGGTCATCACCAAATTCCAAAAAATGAAGACACTATTCCTGATTTGATTTGCTTAATAGGTGTTATTTCTCTTTTCACTTATTTGTAGAATATCTTTACTATTTGTTTCTTTTTGAGATTTATATTCCATTTTCATCAAGCTCATAATATTACATTGCAAATGGATTATGGCTTGAGGATGGAGAGCTCAAGGGCACCATTGGTTGGCTTGATATAGGATGATTTGGTATATTAACTGGCATAACTGGTGTTACTGTAGACGGTAAGACAGGACCGATTAATGGATTGACAATTGTATCATTTACCAATGGAAACACATTTTGGGATCGAAGTTGATTGATAGTCGGTGGGGGTGGTTTTGCGGCTTGGAAAGGATTACAAACTGGTACAGTAGCAAAAGGATTTCCTCCAACTGGTAAGCCTTGTAGAGAAAGAAAAATTGAGAGAAATATTTAATAAAATTAAAATGATAACAACCGCATAAAGCTAATTTATGCCGATAAACGACTAGCTTATACAAAATAAGCAATATGACTTCAAAAAATATGTTGAGAAAGTAAAGAGATCTTGTGACGCATTGTTTATCTGAACTTTTCTTTTGATTCATTACCTCCTGAGGTTTTACTGCTCACAAGAGCATCCAAATTAACTAAATTAGAGTTGGGACCAAGAAAACTTTCAGGGGTTTTTCTAGTTGTTTGGGTGGTTGATGCAATTGCAGAGTCGAAACTGGTACTTGATGAGATGGTTTCTTTAACTGTAAAATAATGAATAAAATTATTAAAGTAATTTGCAGTGAAATGTCTAATCAAAATATGTTACATGCATTATGTATGAATTTTTCGACAATTTACCTGGGCTTTTAGATAGTCCATCTTCACCAGTTTGAGATGACCAGGGATCTGTTGATTGGGGTGTTAAAGCAGGTGGACTAGGTTGCCAAGGGTCATTGGTAGCTGAGGCTCGACCAGATGTACTATTCCAAGGGTCAGAATTGATTGTAGCATTGTTTACTGGACTAACAGACCATGGGTCATTTGATGCCAATGCTTGAGTGTTATTAGAGTTACTTGCTGTCCCCAGAGATTGAGAGGGTAAAGGAGGAGGAGGAGGCACTGGGAATGCAGCAGCACCCATAGCGTCTCCAGCAACAGACCATGGATCAACATTAGTGGACGAATTATGCAAAGCATTGGAATTGACACTGATGTTCAGGAGATCATCCATAGCAGTTTTCTTGAGAGGTTTCTCTTTCTGACTCTCATTGAGAGCTAACTGAAACCGAATCTCATCGTTCTTTCTTAATCTCTCTTCTTGCTCGGCCTCCTCTTTACTCATTGCCAAAGCTAATTGCAATTGAAGCTCCTCTTCACCTTTGGTCTGAGGTCTGGCACTTTCCAAATCCGAGGCAAGAGGCTTGGCGCTATCCAAAGCTGAAGCAGATCCTAAAGATTCGTGGTAACTGGCTGAAGATTTAGGAATGGCTTCAATACCAGTTGAATTGTTCATCAATGAAGCTGACTGAGCAAATCTTTCTTTCGCTTTAAGAGCACGGATTCGTTCCGTTTTAAGTTTTTCTTCATCTTTCAACAAGGCCACCAATGCTTTACTTTTCTCTCTTACATTCATTCCTTGATCTTTATTATCTTCAAGGTATTGGAAATCTTTAAGAGTTTGAATAGCAAATATATTTTCTCGACACTGTTGAGCCACTTTCTCGGATCCAGTTTTAATAAGATACTCTAAAAGTACTAAAGCTTTGTACACATGTCTCCAATTTTTACCGTGGTCATTCAATCTTTTCCAGATCATTTGCATGATTTCTGAAAAAGCGACAACATTGTAGGTTAAGTCTGCTATTTCACTCATTAGAGTTGACGATGGGCCCCAAGGATCATTTGAAGTGGCTTCTCGTACTTTGACCTGTGGCTCGGTATAGTTTTTAACAACATTTTTAACATTACGTTGTAGACCTCGAACATTAATCATTATGAGTAGATTTTGATTGCGAAGCGATGTTATCTTTTAGTGTTTTATAGACCTAGAAGAAAATGGAAGAAAATAAATATGAGAATCAAGAAGTGAAACAGAGAGAACGTACGGATGTAATGGTATATTGATAAATAAATATGAATACTAAATGAGTGTCAATATTAATGACAGAAAGGCTCATTCTGGAAAATGAAGGGAGGAAAGAGAGATGAAAAAGTAAGGTTGTTGATGTGTTTGTAGACAGGAAAAGAGAGAAAAACAGAGTAGAAGAAGATAGAGAAAGAGAGAAGAAAAGATACAAGCACAAAAGAAAGAGGAAGAAAAAGGAGAGACGATGATATGAATAAGAGGAAAGCTGTAAAAGCTAACCCAATGATGAAAAGAAATTGGAATGATATTAAAATCTATTCCAATTCTCATAAATAATTATCTGAGGATATATAAAACCTTTTGACAGATGTTAATTACCTGATTCAATGGTTCACCTGATTCACAAAAACGTTTATCCACAGACACACATATGTACACAGAGAAGAAGCAACCAAAAAAAGAAAAAATCTAAACAATTATTTAAAGTGTCAACTAAGAAAGCTGATAACGCTTGAAGAGAAACTGGCGATGATGATGAATAAGTTTATTATAATTACGGTGAGTTAAAATGATAGTAACAATATCCACAAGAAGAAACAGAAACAAAATAAACAAATAAACAAACAAGTAAAGGGCTTGGTCACTGTAAAGGTGAAACAAGCAAAGGAATTTGATTCATAACGAAGATGAGAACGTTGTGAAGAAATAATTAATCGAAATAAATTAAATACAGTTTCTTAATTGAATAAACAAACACCCGAACAAAGCTTGATTATAACAGCATTCAAAAGAAACGTATCATGACTCGCATTTAGGTCTTTGTGACCATAATATGTTGAAATGAAATGATGAAAATACTGTAGCTATTATATAGCGCCATCTAGCGTTAGGAATATGGAAAGGTTAAATTCTAATAAAATTTATGATGTTTTATATTATTAGTAAATTACGTTAATCATTTTATGTTTTCTGATGAAGATTATTTTCTTTATTTTCCCATCCTTATTATATAATTGAAGAAGTTGAAGTTATTGTTTTAACTGAATCCTTACCTTTTCTTTAGAAGTCATTTTCAGTTACCTTTTGAGGCGGAACTTTAACTGTCAACTCTTTCATTTACTCTTGTTTGTTATCTTATTCAGTTAGATATTTAGTTTATTTTTCTCTATGTAAAATGTAAATTATCGTTTCCCTTTGGTAGGTGTGCTTTAATAAACTTAATCATCCCAAGTCAGTAATAAAATGTATCAATTTTATAATCCAGCTAGCAAAAAAAGCCAAAAAAGTGAGTACTGTTTTAAGGAGACTAACATGATGATCGACAACAAAGACGCCAGTAAATTCATTTTTTGTTCAACTT